>CM076572.1:43357433-43769310 GCA_034641835.2 Pinus albicaulis
AGATGAAGGTGCCTCTGTTAGTATTCTATCCTCAACTACCTGGCAAGCTTTCGGTTCGTTGCCGCTTGTGCCTGTTACGCAGAATCTGTTGACATTCAATAGAAGAACGAGTCAACCGTTGGGGATCTTTCCAAGGTTACCTGTTACTTTGGGAGGCAAAACCGTCCATATGGACATGATGGTCGTTCCAGGCCCCTTGGATTTCAATCTTCTTTTGGGGCGAGATTACACCTATGCCATGGGAGCACTCGTCTCCTCCCTCTTCCGTGTGGCCTGTTTTCCGCATGAAGGACGGATCGTGACCATTGATCAGCTGTCGTTCTTTGGTCCTAATTTGGCAACTGGTCCGCCATCACCCCCTCCTAGTTTTTATCCACCCGTTGTATCTGCCCCACCGTAGGTCAACTACGTGGCTACCTACCCCGTGCCTGTGCTCAGTGATAACACCGTTGTGCATAGTGTACTGGGGGCATTAGGTCCTGACTTCCAGGATGTTTCCCTTCCATCGGGAGTGGAACTCTTGGAAGCGATGACTTCTTGTTCATTATGATGAGGTCGTCGGAGCATGGTTATTTTCCTGTGTCAAGCTCCTTAAAAAATGAAACAAGGTTGTCAGAGCAGAGTTCCTTGTCTTGTGTCAAGCTCCTTAAAAAATGAAAGAAGGGTGTCCGAGGATAGTTCTTTTAATGTGTCAACCTCGTTAAAATAATGAAACACGTTCCTGTTCAATTCGAGTCTTTGATTAGATCTCGTAAAATCCCAGTTGAGTCTGTCTCTTGGTCTCGGAACTTGAACCTTCACTCCATCTGCCTTTCATATGGACTGAAGCTTGGGGGGCATGTACCTCGAATTGAGTCACCATGCTAGGGGCATGCTTACTTTTTCAAGCATAGTTTGTTTCCATTTCAAGCTTGTGTAAAAATAAAACCGGTTTCAAGCATAGTTTATATTTGTTTCAAGCTTGTGTAAAAATAAAACCGGTTTCAAGCATAGTTTATCTTTGTTTCAAGCTTGTGTAAAAATGAAACCAACTTCAAGCAGAGTTTCCTGATTTCAAGCTTGTGTAAAAATGAAACCTTCCCCATTTTACCTCTTGTGATTGCCATTTTATCAGCCCGTTTTTGCCAGATGAGCCTTGGTCTTCTCACTCCATCGTCATTATCTGCTTGGCCGATTATACGCCTTCACTTGGTTGTTTTACCTGTTCCTGAGGAACCACTGCGATGAGTGGTCTTGTTAGCCAGCCTCTTAACCTTTACTAGTTCTGAGCAGTTCCACCATTACCGGAACCAGTTGCTACCCTTAATACCACTCGTTCCTCCAGGAGGAGTCATCTTTCAGCTCTTTTCTGACTCTCTAAACATGAAAAGATTGCCGAGGCCCTTGTCATTTCGATCTCGTTAAATTGGACACGAATCGACATCTACCCAGTATAAGTTTAACCCTTTTTCGGGCTGGGCTGGATCGATTACGAAAAAGGAATACCCTAGCCTATCGCGACTAGGAGGTTTTCCCGGATATTGTTTTCTACCTTTTCGGATCTGGGGAACTATTTACAAAAAGGGACCTGTGGAGTTTTCTTTTCTGCTGTCTTTTCAAACTCTCTAAACATGAAAAGACGCCGAGTTCTTCCTTTGTCAGACTCGTTAAACCCTGATGACATCGGATTCAGTCGAAATGACGTTCTCCGAGTTCCTCCTTCCTAGCGCTCGTTAAATGTACTAGGATGGATTCGCCCGAAGGGTGGACTTATATTACAAGCATATGCTATCCCCTTCAAGCTTGTTATAAAAAATAATTGGGGTACTCGCCATAAATGGTGGGGGAAAATGGAACCATCGTCGTTGTCATTGGCAGTATGTCTCTCTTGAACATGGCACTTGTCTGCATCCGTGTTGGGTTGGGGACATCTCATCTCGTTGCTTCACTTTGCCTCCGTGGGTTTGGATAATCCCTTTTGACCTCTCAAATGCTGCCAAGTCCACTGTCGTGCCGTTTATGTGTTCAAGAGAAGTTGGCCTCTGCAAATATCAACCTTCCTCTGATTCTCATACGATCCTGATTCACAACAAAAACATCATGTTCCTCTGTCTCGTGTCGATGATGTGGGAAACATTATGGCCCACCTTCGATCAAGGTCACTCCCTGTCGACTTCAGCTCATTATCCAGGAAGTTGATCTAGAGACTTCTTTATGGTACCTTGGAGCCTGCATGCCTCAATGGCAGGTTCGTCGCATTCGACGTGAGGTTTACATCATTGGCCTCCGATCGAGTGATTCTGCGGGTGTTCGACGTCAACTCATTTATTCACACGCTGTAGATTGTACCTATAGTACCTTGAGGGCCATTGTCATTATTGGTGGTTTCTCTCGCGTCTGTTAACAGCTTTCATCATTGGCTGGTAATCAGACGATGTTCTTGCATGTTCGACTTCAGCTCACATATTCACATGCTTGAACTTTTACTTTGTTGGGTCGAGATGGAGCGCAAGACCCTGGATTGTGTCTGTTGTAATCCAGGCTGCGATTGTGGATTATTATCATTCTACACATGACTCACTGATTGGATGGCTGCGACCATACCTGAGTCTATTTGTTTGATCCTAGTTGGATGGCTGCGCCCATACCTTGGATCCGAATTATAGCATACTCTGTTTTGGATGGCTGCGTCCATACCACATATACATCATGTACTTGAGATCAGTTGTATCTTTCTACGCAGGTTTTCCGACGGCGGGCCTTCAGTTGAACATGTTCTCGTAAAGCATTTCACCCCTCTCTCTCTCAGGCCTCATACTTTAGGGGGCATCTGTTACACAGCAATTTGTCACCGTCCCTACCATTCCCCGTCCCGCACAATGGAGGACCCATTTTGTGACCTGTGAACATTGTCATGCCTTGAAAACATCATCAATGCATTCCTCTAAGCATGAGCTTCAATTGCCCTTAAGACATCTCCTTGCAAAAATCATGAAAAACATCTCCTTTTTGCATTGGCGCGGGCAGACAGTCTATCACTCGCGCCAATGAGGGAAATCCTGCAAAGAGGTCACGCCAACTGGTGCTCTGTCATAGAGCAGTAGTAGCGCCACCCAATTTAAGGACTGTTTTTTATATAAGGATGGCGGAAGTTGAGTTTCAACAAACTCAGAAACCATTGCCTATCTTGAGTTGGGAGGTTTGGCTATGGGAGTTCTATGGAAGGGAAGTAGTTTTGCCACCTCCTATGGAACCTTCCTTGTTGATAGGGCCAATCCCATAATAATAGGGATCCCAACTCCCTCCTTCCCCATCTATAAAAGCCTGCTCAATCCCATGGCAAGCTAGTCTTGAAGTGCCTAAGCTTTGAATCTCCATATTCCCAAGAGCCTTTTTGCTGTAAAGAACCCTCTCTTTCCCTTAAGGCCGACTCAAGTAAGGAGACCATCGTCGAGAGACTCTGCAGAGGTTTTCCCTTTCCTTGGCGAGCTTTGCAAGACGTGGACGACTAGGGACCCATCTGAAGGAGACCGCGACGTCAGAACTTGGTTGTAATCTCTCTTCGTTTGTTATTTAATAGATGATTATGATTATTGTTCCACTCCATTTTCCATCATGTTAATGCGAGTAACATCCTTTCTGACTGATGTTTAGTTATGCGTGCCAGATTTTATGCTTGTATCTGTTCGTTTCTTCCGTGTGCAGGTGTTCATCCGCGGAGATCGTGGAGGGATTGTGATCTGCCGAGGCTGAGGAACGGGGACGCTTCTTCTTCAGATCATAGCGCTGGAATCCAGGTAGGCTTCTATTTCTAGTCTTTTTATTCGTAACTAGGAACTTGCGTCATAACATTGTTTGATTGTTGCTAGACCCCTTCTGGGCTAGTAGGGATCGCCTCTGTCCGCATAGGGGATTTACCTCCTCAACAAGGATTTTTAACATTGACCCATTTTAACACATCAAATCATTTTTTGACTTTGCAAAATTAATAAAGAAAAGGCTCCAATTCTTGATGGTTTACTTTGGGCTGTCGAGCCTTTTCCAAAAATAAACTTATCAACCCATTCTTGAACACATCCATCAAGCCATTCCATATATTTTTCATTCAAACTATGGCCATTGGTTGTCCTTTACAAGTTGGAAGGCTCCAATTCTTGATGGTTGACTTTGGGCCATCGGTCCTTTTTCCAAAATAAACCTATCAACCCATCGTTGTAAACATCCATCAAGACATTCCAGATATTCTTCATTCTAAATATTTCCATTGGTTGTCATTTACAATTTGGATCATTGGTCCCTTTTGAACTTAAAGCCATTAGGCATTCAAGCATTAAGTCATCCACACCGTGTGAGATATTTTCGCACTTTATAAAAATTAGAAAAAATGAATTAAAATCAATAAACTGAATGGTTTAAGCCATTCCACTGGAATTAAAAATTTACACAGTATGGGGTTTGAAATCTATCCCTCATTGGATGGTTGCTTTCACTGAGTCTAATTTCTCTAGTTAACTACATTTCAAATAACGACAAAAAAAAAACCCACTTTTAATTCCAAACCAATTAACTTTTCCCAAAAATATTCTGTTCTATAATGTCCACTAGTTATCATTATTACACCAATGTGATTCGTTTACAAGGCTCACATTACCAATACATAACAATTTAAGTCAAATATATTTTATATCACATAAGTGACTACTATATAGATTATCTATATCTTGTTCCATACATTGTCCCACATAACAATTTAATTCATATATATATATTTTATATCACATAATTGCCTACTATATAAATTATCTATATATTTTTACTTAAATTGTCCCCCAAATTTAACCACCTAGATTCAACTCTCTTTTTCAAAAGGAAATGGAGTTGTCTACTGAGGAGGAATTTCTCAGACGACCAAAATTGGTCGAAATCTGGGCTAAAAAAAGTTAAAATATATTACAGTAAGAGTGTTTGAATCATGATTTTGATGGTGGAAATGGATTCAGTACCATCAAAAACCTATAGGGCACCCAAATTGTTAAATTTTTATAGTTATAAGGTGGATTTACAAAAATCCCTACCGGATTTTCTTAAAATCTCACTGGAATTTCCATGATTTTCAGGGCGAAAAAGCAGTCTAGTTAGACTACAGCAAAGGAAATTATCTAGATAATTTTTTTTATAATCGAATGTAGATTCACCATGGCAAGCATTCTTTTCTAGAATTTTGATAATTATAGTGAGGGAATTTGAATTTGAAAAAGAGAAAAGTCATATTCATAATGCAGGAATTTGAATTTGAAAAAGAGTGGCCCAACAATTTTTCAACAGGGTTTGCACCGGGTTGTAAGCGTCAAAGAGTGTTGTGAATGGTGTAGAGATGGGCATAAATGGGGACATAACTGTGTAAGAGTGATACAAGACAACGCATATTTCACTATAAATTATGCCAGTTATCCTTCTTCCATTTCACAAGCTATTGAAACCTTCAGATTGTAGGTCAAATCCAAGCCCAAATATTTTTTAATGGGGTTTATTCTGGGTTCTAAGCATCACAGAGTGTTTTGAATGGTGCAAATATTGGTGTAAATGACGACAGAAGCATTTCAGAGTGATACCAAACACCACATATTTTGATGTAAATTTTTTCAGTTATCCTTCTTCCATTTCACAAGCTATTGAAACCCTCAGAGATACCAATATATTGAGACCACCTCTTTCTTTTTTCATTTTGTTAAAATCCCGACACATTTACATGACATTTAAATTCTATATTTTATATCCAAGAAAAATTTTGATTTCATGGAAATTAGGTCTTCAACATTGTGTGAAAGAACTCAGGATTTGACATTCATATCTCCCTCCCACTCATAATTTTGTGACACAATAACTTAAAATTGGATATTTAGCTAGAATCTGCACATTATGTATTACCCTTTGGACTTGTTTATCTGTTTAGGACATAGCAGTGAGATTTTCTGGTAGGTGGAAAAAATGGCATTGCTGCAAAATCTGTAATTGATATAATAAGGGGGGCATGGATTCTATTCATCACAAGGGATTAGGCCTGAAATAAATAGAGGGCCAGCGCAGGACCTTCCTTATCGGTCCAGGTCTATAATTCAGTGAATATGCCAGAAAAGGGAGGTTTGTGGTAATATATATTTTGACAATTGCTATTAGGCGATCTTACTACATTTGGCGAATATGGAGCGGTGATCTTAATATCCATGGGGGGCTGGCCTTACATATCCTCATAAATTGATGGATCAGAAAACAAAGAACCAGATACTTACGGATCATCATAAACGGAGGAAGGGGGATCAAAAATGGAATGGATGGATGGTATTTTCCTTTCCTGACACCTTCTAAAACCTATAGATTTAGGATAAAGAATTACTCTTGCATTGATCTCATTCCCCATCACATTTTAGATGTTCTTATCAAAAACCCTTGAAACACTTACACTTGTGTAAAGAAAATGTATCAAATAGGAAAGTAGGTTACCCTCATGATGACTAGGGAGAGGGCGGGCCTACACCAAGCCTTTTAAAAGAGTGCCTTTGAACCCTATGATGTTGTAAGGACCATGTAAAAAGGTCATTACAACATATATTGCATGAGATCCAGCCTGAGCGGTGACTCTCTCATTTTAATTTTGGGTCAAATTTTTATGGCCAGGCCCACTGCAGCATCCCAGGATTTTTTTGGAAACATCAGTCAACAAGGAGACCATTGCTCGATTTTTTTCCTTTGATCCTTCCTGTGGTCCTCAACAGTTTTATCTCAAATATTTTGTTTTTATATGGTCCCCAACAAATTTATCTCCAAGATTTTGTTTTCAAAGAACACAAAACTCTATTCCCAAAAACCGCAGACAACAAGATTGTGATTGAGGCTCCTCCTCCAGGTCATTGATCAGCTTGAGAACTCATATAGATCCCCGAAACAAATCCAACTATATGCAGAGTCCCTACCATGGAATTTTAAATAGGCCCCCTTTTCACTATGAAAATTCTTGGAGAGTAGCGTTGCAAAACATCAAGTCTACAGCAAAGTCAGCGAGCCAGAAATCCTAGGGTTCATAGTTGCAGAATGGCATTCATCAGACAACAAAGATAGGATGGTTCTTAGCTTTTGCAGAGATAAATATTCTTCATGATGTTGAGGTATAAAAGGTGTCTTTTTAACTCTTATTTATCCTACATTAATTATTAGTCCAGGTATGATTTTTTATCTCAAGAGTATACTCAGTCTGAGGTAGAAATTTAATATAAGAGTAATGCTTTCCAATTTGTAGTACAATGTTTCAAATACAAGAGAAAACAGATGTTTGAAGATGGAATCTGATTGAAATGACATGAAACTTAATGCTCTAAAACTCAATTATTCACTCAGCAATCATCAATCAAGGATGCAGTAGTAATAACTCTTTCCCTTGTCAACTGATGTAAATGAAATGAAACATAAACAAGATCCTCAATCAAGGAACTTAGATACTGATAGCCAATGTCTTTTACAGTTGTTAATATTACACTTCACACTAAAGGAACTAATTGGAAATGAAAACTGAGTTAAATAATGCTGCTAATGGAAATGGAAGAAACACGCTCTTTGCAATAACATTCCAAAGCAAACTAAATACCTGCAGGAAAGAAATGATTAGCAAAGTTATTTCATGCAAATGAACAACAAATTCTAGAATGAATAGCGAAGATTTTTATTGGAAAAGCATATCAGTACAAGTAACAAAGAATAATAATCTTGTTATGGTGGAAAGGACAGCAACACAATTCAATCATAGCTTATGCAATAAACCAATTCCATAAAATATTAAAACAATAAGCTATTAAACATGGAATCTGTAAAGAAATGTGACTAGAGAAAATGAACATTAAATCAAACCATCACACGACTGGAATTGTAAAGTAATGGTACAGATAGAAAGTGGATCCACCAGGGTCGAGCCCTTAGCCGCTAGTGAATCACCGCCGAGCTACTCCAGTATCAAATAATGGAATGACAACTGAATTATATATTAATCATATGTAACAAAGTTCATAGGCAATCACACTTTGTTTTAACCAACAAGAATCAGTGATCAGAGTAAAAATACAAAAGGAAATCTAAATAATGATAATACATGCTCCCTAATTTCTACAAGCATTGTCCTTTTATAACAGCCAGGTGGAAAAACAAGAAATACTGATAAGCTTTGAAGCAGTGATCCCTTAGGATCAAAAGATCTGACGGATTCGCTCTATCTTCTATCTCCAGTTATTGTTTTGTCCTCTTGCACTGAAGTCGTGTTGTTCCTTTATTTTCTTTAACTGTGTGCTTCGATTTCGATCTTCTTGTCTAGATATGGCTTCTAGTTCAAGGGACAACAATTACTTCTTCTTTGTCTTTTCCTCCCGAATGGTGGCTTCCCATTTCTTCTATTTTTTGTATATAAGAAAGGACAATATTTAGTTAATTTGCAATAATCACTAATCTCCTTAATTCCATTATAATTCTTTGATATATTAACATTTTAGAATACAAAGGAGTTATGAATAAAGGAAAAATATAAAGAAATGAATGGAAAATTCATACCTTTTCCATCGCTCAACAAACCCCCCTGCTTACCCTTTTTCATGTCCTCATGAAAACCATGTAGTTTACATGCAAAGTAGTTAGAGAATATGCTAGAGAGGGGTTTTCATTAAATGGTCTAAAAAGATGATTTGCAGCTAAAACTTCAAAAATATGCCCTACCTGCCCTTCAGGTAATTCATATATGGCCTTATAGTCTGTTGCGGGATACCAGATAATATGGCTTCGAAATCTACAACCTAGCCAATACGAGCCTTCCCTCAAGATGAGGTTACTATAGATAACCAGGCGGTCAACAGCTAACTTAAAATTTTTATAATTGAATGGCTCTTTGTCCTGAATACTCCGATTGGAAGTCTTCCATCGGAGTTTAGCTGCTACTACAGCCTGGTCTCTGATGGACATAAAACATTCTACCCCATCTAGGACAATCTCTTTGTGGATGGGTCCCAATGTCTAGATCACACCCTCCTTTGTTATTAAGCTTTTCTCCCTAGCCCATAGTTGTAATGGGTGTCTTGGTTCACCCCTAACCCAAAGGTCTAACCCATTTTCTTGTCTCTGAAAAGTGTTATAAGCCTTGAGCCATTTTAATTGGTTAACAGCAAATAAAATGAATGCTTCATATTGGACATCACCCACAAAAGGACTGGGATTCATCTCCATTTCCTCTTCCAATATAAAATTATGAAAATAAAATTCACAGAGTAAGCATTGAAATTTTATTCCATAGAGTTTGCAGAAGTTTATAAAATCATCAATAGTTTTTAATTCTATAGGTTGTCCTGCCTTAACAACTTTAATTTTTAACTGTAAATATCTTTCTAACAAAAACAAAGCATAATTTTTGGCAGGAGACCTACATACTAGAACATTTGTATATAGAGAACAGAGAGTACCCATTTGATTCCTAATTGTTTGTAGTCTATTCCTACCTCTTCAACATTTTCTTCTGCCTTCCAACATTTTTCGAAGGCTTCTACCTCTGATGCATTGATGTTCCTTAATTGCTGATGTAACTCTTCGTATTTCTTCTTAGAAACAATATCTTCTTCGAGATTTTCTCTAGCCCGCTGAGCCTGTCCTAGATCCTCTCAGAGTTTTGCTACACCAAGGTCGTTGTTCAAAAAAACATTTTTGCGTTGAAGATCTACCTGGTTTTTCTTATTACAATATTGAGTTCCTACAGTTTGCGTCTCTTTATTGCAAAATGTCTAGTTGGAAATACTACTAGAGGACAGTGCCTCGGTCTAAACATCTGTATTATAGACTTGTGCATTTTCTGTTTGGGCAACTGCGTCTATAACAACTGCCTATTTTTCCTTGCTATCTTGAATTAATATGGGCTCGGTTTGAGTCTCCATGGTCCTTGTATTATGGGGTTCCATTTGGATGGCTGCATCCCCCATTTTTGGGGTTCTTTTAGAGATTTCCCCCCTTTTCAGAGCCCTTATCTTCTATCTAAGTCATTTTACTAATTTTAGCAGCTTTTTTTGTTCCCTCCGCGGCCTCTTTAGTTCATTTGTCTTCTTCTTCTTCCTGGGAGAAATAGTTGTTCCCTTTTTTCGACTTGGCTACTCAGCTATGTTTTATTCTTCAGGGACCGTGCCCTTGCCTTGGCTCATTTCCATATTCTCTATTTGGAATACCTATTCACTGTTCGTGTTATCCTAACTAGGTTCCTCGGTGGAGGAAACCCTAGTTTGATTTGCTATTTCTTGCGGGGCTTCTGCTTCTTCTTGCTCCTCATCATGCATTTCCTCGGATGTATCCTTGCTATGGACAGAATGTTCCGGTAATTTTTCTACCTCAATATTGAGGTTGAGAAAACTCTGGGGTTGCATATACTCACACATATTCACCAAAATTTGGGCCAATTCATCCTCCTGCAATGGAATCTATGGTGGACTTGCACTGGAGGTTATGGGAGGTTTTGCTTCCTCCCTTTCCTCTTCAATGATATGCTAAATTTATTCCTCTTCCTGATTTTCTCCTCCTTCAAGTCGTGGGGTTTTCTCATCTCCAGAACTAGGTAATTCTAAGGGTTGGTTGCTGCTACTCTGGAGGCTTGCCAACATTCCCCTGCTTCTTCTTAATCTAGAGGAATGTATGCATGTTAGAGGTCTATTTTTTGTGCTGGTGATTCTTTTTCGTTTCGGGGCAGGTAAGGTTATTCCCCTATATATTGAAAATAAAAATTCGTCCCAACTAGTCTGATTTGAGCAAGACTATGGCTAACTATTAATTGAATTAAACAATGGTGGCTTACTACCATTCCTGTATGATGGGATTTCCTTATGCTCCGAGCAGCATCATGCAGTAAAAAAATTAAATATGCAGCCAAATTTATGACACATTTCTGTTTTAGTACCACTAATAATTTGAGGTGGCATGGTCTTACCACATCCTTTCTCCCATCGCATGTAATGTAGCTTTGCACTACTCTTGCCAGTTCTACCCATGGTTCTCCCAAAGTTTCCATCTGGACTCCTTTTCCTTTGACGGTTAGGTTCTATCCTCTGTCCTAAAATATGGTCATGGCCTCTTGTAGTCTTAATTTTTTATGGGTCCAACTGTTGGTAGACCGGATACCTCAGCAATTACTGCATTTTTTACTGTTATTCGCCTTCCTCTTACTATGGAATGATCCTCCTACAAGTTCTGCAAAAATTTGATGGCCATTGTTTCATGGGCCTGCTGTAGTCATGTAAGGTAGGAAATCCATCCTGCTCTTCCCAAAATTTCTCGTGCAACATCAGAAACTGTTAATTCTTGTGGTTCACTACGTACTTCTCACCCTCCCATTTCGTCTAAGCCATCCACATTGTTAATTATTCAGAGAAATACACATAAATGGAAATGGAACAACAACCCATGCATATCGGAAAAAATAAATACCATTAAACTTGCCATTTTCAGGATCTGAGGAAAATAAGGAATTGACCCGTATGCAGGCATATTTTGAAATTCACCCATGACCCCTTGAAATATGACAGTTCTTCCTCAACCGAAAATGGGGGAGAAGCGAACTGGATGGCAGTCATATACTATAGAAAGGCATGCGTATTCATGAAATGATCACAAAAATTATTGAATTACTGAGATCAAGGCATATTATGAAAATCGTGAATAAATATGGAAATGCTATGAAATAATGTGAAAATAGGGAAAAGGACAGCTGATGTAAATAAAAGTGGTTATGCAATCATTATTCACTTTGAACCATTATGATTGATTTATAAACAATATTTCATGTGTAAGAGGTTAAAAAAAAAAAGGGTCTAGGAGCATAATCTCATTTGAAATCAAGATAAAGATATAAGAAAAGGGTTTATAATTACTATTGATTTGTGAAAAATATGACTCCAATACCATCAACAGAGCTCTGTTGCCCACAAGTGTTTATAACCTTGACAAAGTTTATTTTTAACCCTTGGAACCATAATCCTTTATCTATGCCTAGGAAGGTGGTTTGTAATGTCAGGATGGAGGCCATTGTGCTGGCTTGGTAACCAGATGAATCACCATTCCATTCACCAGGAAGGAGTGAAAGGTGGGTAGGCCGCCTCCTGATGAGACCTCCTATTCCAAGGACTTTTTTTTTTTTTTGTGCGCATTGGATCATATCCCTAGTGTGGTGGCCATAGTGGGAATTCCACTTCATTGCTTCCTTATGATCATGGTAGGCTGGCTCTTGATGAGACCCCCTATCCTCCATCTGAAAAATCATAGAATTGTTATTAATCATATAGATATTTTTTTTCTTTTTTCTTTTTCTTTTATATAGCACTTTCCTATTTATATATAGAGGATGGCTCAACACTCCTTAAGAGCAGGGATGGTGGAAGAAGTCTGAACATCTCAATAGAGGAAAATATGCCCTTATTCTTTTTCAATAATAAAATTCAAAGAGATTTATGAGGATTATGGAAGAACCAACATGATAAAAATAATCAATCAAATTAGTTTTAGTGAAGATAAAGACAGAAAAGTAATATAGATAGTTGTATACTTTCCTTTTTTCTTATCAATACAAAGCAATTTCTTTAAAAATTACAATTTTTCTTCGATTTTCTAATTCCAGTAACCTCTAGTTTTTTTGTCGTTGCATAAATTTGTATGTTTGCCTTAAAAGGGGCATGAAGAATTCACAAAAATTCTCAAAATGTTGTTCTATAAGAGAAACAACAAAAAGAAAAATGCACTCAAAAAGTGTTGTTCCTTAGACAGAACAACTGTTGTTCCATAAGAGGAGCAGAAAAAAGAACATTTGCACACAAAACTGTGGTTCCTTTAAGAGCAACATCAAATAAAAGAAAAAGACACACACGAAACTGTTGTTCCTTAAGAGGAAAAATAGTTGTTCCTTAAGCAGAACAACAGCTAAAACAAGCAAAAAATAAAATGTTGATCCGTCGGTGGAACAACCTAAAAACATTCCAAATAGAAATTGCTGTTCCTTAGAAGGAATGACAGAAAGTGAAAAAATGGCGAAGGGGTTGTTCCTTTTAAAAGGAACAACAAAAACAATCAGCAGAAATATTGTTCCTTTAAGAGGAACGACTTCTATTCCTTAAGAGGAACAACAACTATTCCTTGAGAGGAACAACAAAAATATAGACACGCAGAAGTTCTCTTCCTTAAGAGGGACAACAAACAAAAAAAAGCACGCAAGGTTGCTGTTACTTAAGAGGAACGGTTGTTGTTCCTTAAGAGGAATAGCAGTTGTTCCTTAAGAGGAACAACACGAAAAATAAAGGCACACAAGATTACTGTTGCTTAAGAGGAACGACTGTTGTTTCTCAAGAGGTACAATAGCTCTTCCTTAAGAGGAATAGCACGAAGAAAAAAACAAAAAAACAAAAAAATATGTACAAAAACTGTTCATACAAGTGAAATTAAAGAGAAAAGCTTATGTACAAATTTCAGAAATAAAGGAATTGTTCAGTGAATTAATGCTGAGGAGGGGTTATCTTCCTCAACCAGAATCTCCATAGTGGAATCTCCTCGTAATTTCTGGTAAAAGGATTCCCGATAAAGTGGTTTGTGGTAAAGTCATACTCGATGACCGTTTCCTTTGAAAGAATGTCCAGATCCATCAATGGTAGTTAGTGTAATGGTTCCATTCTCATGCACTTTATGTATCTCATAAGGTCCAAGCCATTGTGTCTAGATTTTTCCAGGGAAATCTTGAAACCTGGAGTCATATAGGAGTGCCCAATCACCTTCATGGAAGATTTTATTTTTAATAAGGGCATCGTGCCATTTTGCTCTTTGTTGTTGAATTAATGTTGTGTGTTGAAGGGAAGAGAGCCTAATTTCATCTAACTCATTGATTTGTTGTAATATGCTAACCTGGGCCTCATTTAAATTCAAACCCACCTTCTGCACTGTTCTTAATGTTTGAATTTCAAATTCTATTGGAAATATGGGTTATTTTCCAAATACTAACTGATATGGTGAATACCCTGTGGTATTTCTCCACGTTGTTCAGTATGCCCACAAGGTTTCCAGAAATATTAAAGCCCAGTCACGTCTGTGTGATGCAAATATTTTTGTAAGTATTTCCTCTATCACCTTATTCGTGCTTTCTACTTGGCCATTTTCCTGTGGGTGGTATGGGGTTGTAATTTTGTGTTGAATGTGGTAATTGTTTAATGTTGCAGCGATTTTATTACCTACAAATTGCGGTCCTCCATCTATAATTATGTCCCTCGGGAGGCCATATCGCACAAATATTTGGAAAAGGAAATGTATTACAGAGTCCTTTGTAGCTCTTGGAAGTGTCTCTACTTCAACCCATTTAGTAACATACTTTGTTGCAACTAGTATGTATGTTTTCTGATTTGATGGTGGGTTAATAGGACTAATAAAATCGAGCACCCAATGCTCAAATGGCTCAATTAATAACTGTGGATTCAAGGGCATTTCATCAGACTGTCCAGGGCACCCTACCCTTTGGCAACTATCACAAGCTCATACAAAATTTTTAGCATCTTTAAAAATTTTAGGCTAGTAATAACCTATTTGTAAAACCTTGTGACCAATCCTGTGATCTATAAAATGTCCTCCACACGGCTCGACATGGCATGCTTTCAGAATGTCAAATATTTCATCTTCTCAGACACATCTTCTGATGTGCATATCTTCTCCTGTATGAAATAGGGAGCCCCCAATCCAAGAGAATCGGGTATTGTGCCGCACTATCTATTTTTTTCATTGGGCATTAGATGCTTGGTTAATTTAACTTCTACTAAATAATTTGCAACATCATCATACCATCGGGTTCTGGAAGTAACAGCAAAGAAATGTTCATCTAGAAACTGATCTTCAACTACTGTTGCGTCCGTTGGTTTTGGCATTCGTGAGAGAAAATCAGCTACAATATTCTCTTTTCGAGGTCTATCATTTATTGTGATGTCAAATTCCTACAATAGAATCGACCATCTTGTTACTCTACCATTTGTAACAGGTTTATTTGATAAAATTTTTATGGCAGAGTGATTTGTATATAAAACTATAGGATACCGAGTTATATAATGTCTAAATTTATTTACAACATGTATTACAGCTAAAAATTCTTTTTCAGTCACAGTATAGTTTAATTTAGTAGGAGATAGATTCTTGCTAATATAATAAATTACATATAGTTTTTTATCTTCTTGCTGCCCAAGGACTGCTCCGATAGCTGTACCTGAGGCATCAGATGAGATTTGGAATGGAAAATCCCAATTTGGGCCCCTTAGCACTGGGGCTATTGATAGAAGCTTTTTCAGATCTTCAAAAGCATGGTCACATTTATCTATCAAAATAAAATCAAAATTCCCTGTTAGTGCATATAGAGGTGAAGATATTTGAGAAAAATGCTCTATGAATCTTGTATAATAACCAGAAAATCCTAGAAAACTACGTACCTCTGTTTGTGTAGTGGGAGTAGGTATTAACAAAATTATTTGAATTTTAGCTGGATCTACCTATATTCCAGCTGCTGATATATAATGACCTAAGATGAGTCCCTCGGTCATCATCATGTGAAACTTCTCATGGCTTAAGTAGAGCCTAGTGGAAATACACCTTTGCAGCACCTTTTCAAATGTTTCTAATGCCGACTCAAAATCATCTCCATAAGGTGTGAAATCATCCCTTTGTAGCCCTTCATTTATTAAATCTGAAAAGATGCTAAGAATGGCCCTCTGAATTGTGGCAGGGGCATTGGATAGACCAAAGGGTAAAACTCTGTAAGAAAATGTTCCCTAAGGACAGGTAAAAGTAGTCTTATCTTGGTCTTTCAGGGCGATCTGAATCTGATTGTATCCACTGAAGCCATCTAGGAAAGAAATTTTTTTTTTTCCTGCTAATGTATCTAATACCTAATCAATGAAAGGAAGGGGAAAGTGGTCTTTCAGGATTTATTTGTTTAATTATCTATATTCTAAACATATCCTCCACTTTCCATTCTTCTTTGGAACCACTACTAGTGGAGAGACCCACTTGCTGTCAGACATTGGATAAATAAAATTTACATCCAAAAGTTTTTGTAATTCAGCTTTCACAATATCCTTAAGATGAGGGTTTAATCTCCGTTGGGGTTGGCGAATGGGTCTAGCATATTTTTCTGTATAAATTTGGTGCGAACATAACTAGGTATCAATTCCTTTCATGTCTGGGTAATCCCATGCAAAGGCTTCCTTATATTTTCTCAGTAGTTGGACCATCTTCTCCTCTTGTTCAGCAAACTGGTTTTTGTTAATGTTCATAGTTTTTCCTAGATCAATTTATATAGTTTTGCTATTGTAAACAGAGCTGGTAGGTATTGATTTATCATGAATGTATTTCAGGTGATATTCTTCTTCTTCATTATCAAATGTTGCCTCAATCATGTGACATTGCAAATGGGATCTGGTTTTTGGTTGGTTAATGAAACTGTTAATCATGTCATCCTTAGTTTGGTCTTTAAATATGAGGGCATATTCTATGGTTAATGGTTATCTAATGTTTTCTATGAGGTATGATACATGTTGTTTCTTTGTTTTTATTATTTTTAAACTTTGCTGGGATGGAGGGTATAAGGCTAAATTATTGACATAACTCCCTCTAGTTATAGTCATGCTGCCTTGTTGGCAGCCAATGTAAGCATCAACAGTTGCTAGCCAAGGTCTACCTAAGACGAAAGGGTGTCCATCTAGCCAGTTTTGGGGTTAATAATAAAAAATTCGGTAGGGTATTCCCAGGAGTCTACAGATACCATTACATCATGTAGTGTGCCTTCTGGCTTGACTACTGATCGGTCAGCCAATTCCATTAAGGTTGTGGTTGGATCTAATGATGTAATGCCAAGTTTTTGACAAGTGGTGGTTGTTAGGATATTAATTGCAACTGCTAAATCAACTAAGGCATTTGGAAAGGATTTTCCATTGATTTGCACCATAACTATAGGATTCCTTGGGTACTCATACTTTAAAGGTGATTCTCTTTCTAATAGTAAGTCACATAGTGTGCCGACTACTTGGACAGTTGGATTAGTTGTTATTCTCCTCTTTGGATTTCTTATACATAATTCTTTGATGGTCTTTGCATAAATTGGAATATCTTGGATAGCTTGGAGGAGTGGTATTTTTATACAAAAATTTTGCAATTCTCCCAGAAGATCAAAATCAGGATGTTCTATTGGGCGAGGTATGATTAGTCGTTCTGGGAATGGTGGAGAAGAGGTGGTTGCTTGCTCATGAGTTTGTTGTCTAACCACATTCTCTTTTTGTAATGTTTTTTATAAATGTAACGAATTTTCAACTTGAAAATTTTTGTCTCCCTCTGATTCTATTATGTGTCCAGACCTTAGTTGAAGGTCATTGCACTCCCTTAACTCGGTTTCTAGTTCTAGTTCTTCGATTATTTGAATAGATTTAACCGTTCTATTATCAGGGTTCAGGTTGGGTTGGCCTGGGAGTTGTGGTCTTAAGTTGGTCTGGGGATTTTTTTGCAATGTATATGGTGCTGGCAGTGTAGGTGGAGGGAGAGAAATCGTTCCAGCTGTTTGATTCATAGATCTTTGCCAATTTGACTACCAGGTTTGACTCTGCAACGTGGAGGGAGACCATTGTGTTAGATATTTATTATTTTTCAAAAATGGTGGACAATAAGGCAATTTCGACCAATTGGTTTTATTTGTTTGATTTGGCCATGGTGATGTAGGAAATGGCTATTATGACCAGCTAGGGAAAGGTGGCTGATTTTACCACATTCCATTATATTGCTAACCGTTATACTAAGGAGACTGAAAAGAAGAGGATAGATCGACGGGCATACCCGTTTTTCGTGGCTGCCATTGACGGCGCTGATTGAGTAAGCACACCAGTTCTATTTCTTCTTCCACTTCTTTGTAGACTGCTTTCAATCCCGGGAGTGAGGGGAAACTTTTTGTGGAGTGATCTTTCGTGTAGATGGCGTAGACTTGGACTGTATCTAGCAGGCACTCTTTATGGCTCTGTTTCTTTCTGAATTTAGGGTAGAATATTGACAAATTTTGTTCTTCTTCTACTTGATTTTTTTTTAGCTTGCATGATGTCGAGCTACGTTGTTCAGTTTTGAAATCTTCTACTAGATTGAAAATTTCTGTATGGGTTATACCTCCACTGGAGGTCTTTCTATCCCTTGTGATCATGTCATGTTCTGCAGGTTTTAGTCTTGTGCTGCCTCTCAAACTCCTGATACATAAATCAATAATGTCGGCAAAATTTTCCTGATATACGTCACCTTTGCCCATGGTGTTTAATGCTTCAACCCATTTTTCCTTCATCCCTTTAATTAATGTAGTTTTTAACACATTATCAGGTAGGGGTAAAGATGCATAAGGTGATCTCTAGAGGTTGTGTTGAAAGCATTCTACATATTCCTCCAACGTTTCATTAGGTTTTGCTGTCATCTGAAATATTTCATCCTTTAATTCCCTGGACCTACAATAATACTGATATTTCTTTAGAAAAAACAACTTTCTTCTGATCGTATTCATTTATAAAACCTCCACCTAACTCCATAAACCATCATAGAGCTTCTCCTTTTAATGTGGAGGGGCATAATTTTAGCTTTTGGGGATCAGTGGTATAGACATACCCCCTGCATAATACATCAAATTCAAACATAAATGCATCTAGATCTTCCAATGTTAAGCCATGGAATGTAGGAATATGCTGGAGAGGAATGGCCTTCATAGGTGCATTAACTGCGGTGTCCACAATGGGATATTGCAATGTGGAAGTTTGGGGTGTTTGCTGGTTCTGGGTCATTTGATAAAATATGTGCCAATATCCTTCTGGGATTTCTATGGAAGTATTCCTAGGCTGACTCGAAGGAGTGGGATGACTTTAACAACACTTCCTTGGTTTGGGATAATGAGTGTCCCTTGCTGAACTATTATGTAAGGGGATTTTGGTTCTTTAGGTACTTCAACTTTGTTTTGGATGATTTTGACAACACTTCCATTATTTGGGATGCTTAGTGTTTGGATTACTTCAAGAGGGGATCTTGGTTCTTCTATTTCCCCTATTTCTCCTCCTCATTCGTGGAGATTACTAGAGTTCCCTTCTTGTAAATAAATTGGGCGAGAATTCTCAATTTTTTGAAAATATTTCTCGGTCTCTTCTGTTTGGCTATGCACCTCAGCAAAAGCTACAGATGGTGATTGTGTGGCCTGAATGGAGCTAGTAGGTTATCTAGAAGCAATTTTTCTAGGGTCTACTGATGGCTAAGATTCAACTTTCGTAATGATATTTTCGATAAAGGTTGTTCGCCCGAGGGTCACACGTCCCTTAGGTTTTTTAGGTTTGGGAGGAATTTTGTTTTGTTTAGATTTTCTAGTCATTCGAAAAATGCAAGCATTCATTCCTACCTTAAAATTCTACGCAGTTCTGCTATGAAGCGGGCAAGTGAATAAGCATCTTCCTCGTTCGTTACGCAGGTTCTTACCTTCCGTTTTTAATACCCAATTCTTCCTTAGTAGAGAAAATCAAATATACATCACTTTTTCTAAATAGCTACACTCTCCCCGACAACGACGCCGAATGTTGAGGTATAAAAGGTGTCTTTTTAGCTCCTATTTATCCTACATTAATTATCAATCCAGATACGAATTTTTATCTCAACAGTGTACTCTGTCTAAGGCGGAAATTTAATCTAAGAGTAATGCTTTCCAATTTGCAGTACAATGTTTAAAATACAAGAGTAAACGAATGTTTGAATATGGAATCTAATTACAATGACATGAAACTTAATGCTCTAAAACTAAATTATTCACTCAGCAATCATCAGTCAAGGATGCAGTAGTAATAACTCTTTCCTCTGTCAACTTATGTAAATGAAATCAAACATAAATAAGATCCTTAATCTGAGAACTTAGACAGTGATAGCCAATGTCCTTTACAGTTGTTGATCTTACACTCCACACTAAAGCAAATGATTGGAAATGACAACTGAGTTACATAATGATACTAATGGAAATGGAATAAACATGCTCTCTATAATAACATTCCAAAGAAAACCAAATACTTGCAGGAAAGAAATGACCAGCAAAGCTATTTAATGGAAATGAACATCAAATTCTAGAATGAATAGCGAAGCTTTGTATTGGAAAAGCATATCAATACAAGTTACAAAGAATAATAATCTTGTTATGGTGGAAAGGACAACAACGAGATTCAATCAGAACTCATGCAATAAACCAATTCCATAAAATATTAAAACAGTAAGCTATCAAACATGGAATCTGTAAAGCAACACGACTAGAGAAAATGAACATTAAAGAAAACCATCACATCACTGGAATTGTAAAGTAATGGTACAGATAGCAAGTGGATCCACCAGGGACAGACCCTTAGCCGCTAGTGAAGCACCACCAAGCTAATCCAGTATCAAATAATGGAATGGAAACCAAATTATATATTGATCATATGTAACAAAGTTCACAGGCAATCATACTCTATTTTAACCAACGAGAGTTGGTGATCAAAGTGAAAATACAAAAGGAAATCTGAATAATGATAATACATGATCCCTGATTTCTATAAGTGCTGTCCTTTTATAACATCCAGGTGGACAAAATAAGAAATACAGATAAGGTTTGAAGCAGCGATCCCTTAGGATCGAAAGATATGAGGGATTCGCTCTATATTCTATCTCTAGTTATCGTTTTGTCCTCTTGCGCTGAAGCCACGTTGTTCCTTTATTTTCTTTGACTGTGTGCTTCAATTTCGATCTTCTTGTCTGGATATGGCTTCCTGTTCAAGGGAAAACAGTTACTTATTCTTTTTCTTTTCCTCCCAAATGTTGGCTTCCCATTTCTTCTATTTTTTGTATAGAAGAAAGTACAATATTTAGTTAATTTGCAATAATCACTAATCTCCTTAATTCCATTATAATTCTTCAATATATTACCATTTTAGAATACAAAATAGTTATGATTAAAGGAAAAATATAAAGAAATGAATGGAAAATTCATACCTTTTCTGTCGCTCAACACATGATATTTAGCTATTTTTCACCAATGAAACCTTTTTTACCACATGGATATACTATTGCATTTTGCCTATAATTGAAACTTTGTAACTCTTTGTTTCCTTGTAAAAAGTTATGTTTGAGACCATAGTCTCACCTGATCAAAATCAAAATAGATTTTTACTTATCTCTCTCAAACGATGTCAGTGTTTTGATTTCTAATTCAATACCATCATGAGGTTTATTATAGACAAAATGTTGTGTTTTGTAGTTTAAATTTGTGTTTTGTAATTTAATATTTATAGTTTGCTTGTGTTATGAAACTATTTTTAATTATCGCTTTTATTTTGTTATAGGATACAGTTCTCTCAGAATTAGTTCTCTATGTATCCTTCCTGAATGATTAATGTGTATAAAATAAAAAGCGCATCAAAACCCTTGACATTATTTACCCATCTCCAATATCCATCACCATCAGAGCGTCGCTGCTAATGTGCCGATGATGATCTTATATTTCTATCAAAATTTATTTTGTAGGTACATTTCTGCTGATAAAATAAAATATATTGTGCTACGAAAGGCTACCTTTTCAAATTTTAGAAACTGTTATGAAAATTTTCTTAATTATCACTTTTCTTTTGTTCAAGGAAATAATTCTCTAAGAAATGGTGTTCTATGTAGCCTTCTTGAATTCTTAATATCTATAAATAAAGCAACACTTCTGAATCCCTTGACTGTATTTACCAATCTCCACCCGAACATCATTGCCAATGAGTATCGTATATTTATGTCAAAAATTATTTTTCAGGTCCATTGCTACATATAAAATCAAACGAATAGTGCTACAAAGACCTACCCTTTCAAATTTCAAAAATAAATATTGAAAACTTTCAACAAAATAGTACTCTGCCTTATGAGGAGCAGGATGATTTTGACGATAATGTGTTCCTTGTTGGAGAGTCTTATTTCGATTCTAGAATACCTCAGGATGGACTTGAATTTTTTTGACAAGTCAGATATGTAAATTATAAAATCTCCTTAGATTTCTTATACATTTATCTTAAATGGAAGTATCTCCTAAAATTGTAGAAGTATTAGCTAGTTAGTTCCTTAATCTACTCCAGGATGTTTTGCACTGAAATTATTTTCCATCTATCTTTAGCACAATTTTCTATCCCATTTTCGCATTAACGAAGGAAAGGGCCTAGTTTTTTCAAATATGAAATATGATAGTTGAAGTTAGTCATGGCTTGTAAATGTGAATGTTATTGTTTTCCAAAATTCGGTTTTGTATATCTGTTTTCTCATGTATTAAATTAGCCAAAAAAATAAATATATTGGATTTTATTTGATTCATATTTTGAACTTAATGGATTTTTTGAAAGAGGATTTATATTTTCCACTTGAAACTTCATGTAAATTAATGACAATATTCTAGATAGCTACATATTCAGTTGAATGCTTTGCCGCCTAGATTGTCTAAATCATAGTACAAGATCAAATTTTTTCCTTAGAAAAAATTATAAATTCTATTCAAAAGAAGGAATGGAAATCAAATTTTTTTTTCACTCTAGGAATGTGTACAAAACAATATGAACATAAAATGGTTTTCATTTTTTCGTCTGGATAAATATGGGTTAAAAAAATCACATTTTAAAACAAAGAACCCCCCTTTACATTCTACTGTTGAGACCTTGAGATTATCTTCCAACGATAGGTGCAAGAAGTAAGTTTCATGACTGTCTTGAGAAATTTACAGTGTAGAATCATAACAATGATAATGACTCCTCATCACTAGCCTTCAAATCTAAAAACAAAAGAGCTCGACTATGTTAAGGCACCAGAGAGAGATTTTTCCAAAATAGATACCTGTTGACCTCCAATAATCATATTGTGTTCACATTATACATGAGTGCGTGATATAGCTATGAACAAGGATGATGTTACTTTTAATTGATTTTCAAAAATCTTCCAACTGAGTACATTGAATTCTAATTTCCCCCTTCATCCATTGAATAACCAGGTAGCTCACTTATACATGCAGTCTCCTAGCCCTTTATCCAAGGATTTTTTCAAAAGAAGATGCAGGACCATTATTTCAATGTAATTGTTTGACCCAATTCCCAGACCAACCTTGAATGTGATTGGGGGCTCCTCTGATGGGAATAAACGACCTCTTTCATTTCTAAAATTATCTTTTCCTTGACTAGCATAATCAAACAAAACTTCATGATGAGGATTTGTCAATATATATGTCTCACGCCTGCCATGGTTGTCTTATCTTTGAAGATGTTTTGCATTCATGAAAAATTACATAGACCTTATTGCGAACCTTCGAAGTAATAATTTGTTTCCCTTGAAATATCTGGCATCACATACCAGCCAAATACCCTATTTAGCAAGACATGGAATTTCCCTAAAAACTTTGAACTCCTATTTTTGAAACCAATATCTAAGGAATTGTTCCATAGAAGTACCTCTTCAAGTATTTCCCATTCGAATTATTTTTTCTGTCTCTTTCTACATAAATTGAGCATATGGACAATGAATAACATTCCTCATGCTAGGTCCATGTCTTCCTCTTTTTTGTAAGCCTTCCCATTTTGGAACCTTATATCTGATTGTGAGCCATAGGAATATTATTGTTTCTTAGGTTATTTATTTATTTTTATTTATTTTTATCCACCATCACATATATTCTTGACCAAAAATATCCCTTAAATATATATAACCTGACTTTATAGTGTACATACTTGTAACATTAGTTTTAGCCCACATCAAGGAAGCCTTTGAATCCTTCCATTCACCACCCAAATTGATAGATTATATTGATGCCCAACCCCACTTTCAAACATTTGTAGCATTAGTATACACAAATTGATGTAAACTAAAAAATACTTCATTTTTTCTTATGAAAAATGGTTTATCAGGTTCAGACCTAGAATAATTTGTTCACCACATCCTGTAATTGGATTTAAGTCAATCCTTACATTCCTCTCATTGCCATTTCTCCATGTAAAGGAGTTTCGAATGATAGGAAAGGCTAGTTCCATGGATTTCTAGTGATTTTAAATATTCTTAATACTTTTCAAAACAGTCCTTATCTACTCCAATAAATAAGCATGGGCTACATACTTCTTGAATCTTAATAATTAGTAGATTTATGAAGGCTTTCCTTTGTAATGAGATTCCAAGGATGTTTGGACATCTGAGCCTTTCCAAATAATTGTATTTTCTTCAAAACTGATCTTCCTTTTTTTGGGAAGAGTTATGGACTACTAACAGGGCCAAGGAATCTTGATTCCCACCATCTTGACCTTTACCAATTCATAAGAAATTTCAACAGAGTTTTTTAATTCTTTAAAGTGCTTCCTTTGGGAATAAAGCTAAAGAAGGCTAATGCATGGGGAGGGCTTCCAGGATATCCTTGTCAAGGGTTAATATGCACATCTTGAGAACCATATGTTACAAAAGAAAAGATATTTTTTTCTATTTTTCTCAACAACCATCGCTAATCAACTTTTATGTATCCATTTGTCTTGAGAATGAAACCTGGGTATTTGAATCTTTTTTTTAAGTCAAAGGCTAAAATAAAATAATGCCTTCAGGATTCCTTTGGAGTTCACATTAAAACCAGGGCTAAAAACATCATGTCGATGAAAATATCATTGAGTGGTTGGAAAATAAAATATTGGGGGCATTGGAAAAATATCGCAAAAAAATATAAATAAAAAAAAGATGAAAAAAAAAGGCACATTTATGCACCTCTGCGAGTGAGTGATATTTTTGTTTGTTGTGCGGTAATATTGTGATATTTCTAGGGATTAAAATATCATAATATTTTTGGGCGATATTATCATTCCACTGAAAAAATGGAACATTTTGATGTTTGCAACAGTGATACAAACCATTAAAACTAATATATGACCTTTGTACATTCATATCCATAACCATAACCACACAATGGAGGTTGAGAATTTTATGAATTTTCTAGCTTCCCTCTTTAAACCATTGAAGAAAAATAATATATCATCGGAAAATAATAAATGAGTTAAAAATACATTTTTTTATTTTTATTTATTTTTATCCCTTTGAATAATACCAATAGTTTTACTTCCAAAATTGCTCGACAAAGCCCTTCTTTGACTAAAAAAAGAGAAGGGGTGAGAGTGTACAACCCTATTTTATACCCCTTAGACGTGTCAAGAATTCAGAGGCTGCTCCATTCATGAGCATAACAGAAGAGGCATTTATAACTTATGACACATCTTGTAATTCACTTTTGTAGTTGTGACACATCTTATAATTCACTTGACTGCCAAATAACATAGCTCCATATGTATTAACACCATCCTAATATATAAATATTTTGTCTTATCATATGCTTTGGAAAGGTGCAACTTGATTACCAAAGTTGTCATCTTTTTGGATTAGTTTTTCATGGACCTTTTTGAGTAAATCCTATGGATTCATGAATTTTCTTGCCAACTTGAAATCCAATTTTTTTAGGAGAGATTACCTATGAAAACTCCTCATTCAATGTCACTGCTAATACGTTGGAAATATTTTTATAAACACAATTACTAAAGGATATTATATATTGTGTGATTTTATGGAATGTGGGGTTATATCCATAAAAAATTCTGGCCAACCCATGAATATCTCTCCAAAACTAAAATGCATCCCTTGCAACTATCTGGTAGCATATAGTATTTGTTCTACTGCCTAAATTCCATGTGCACGAATAGGGTCTAGAGATCTTTGTCACACCCCACATTGATGGGTTTGCAACCCAGCACAAATTCCATTATACTTCAAAACTGAGATAACTTTTGAGTGAACATTTTTGTTGGACTCCTCAATTCAAGGACATCCTCAATTCCCTGTGCACGAATACGGTTGAGAAATCTTTGTCACACCCCACATTTATGGGTGTGCAACCCAGCACAAATTCCATCATACTTCAAAACTGAGATAAATTCTAAGTGCACGTAGTGTTGGAATCCTCAACTCAAGGACATTCTCAATTCGGTGTGCACGAATAGGGTAAAGAGATATTTTTCACACCCCACATTGATGGGTGTGCAACCCAGCACAAATTTCATCATACTTCAAAACTGAGATAACTTCTGAGTGCACATTTTTTCAAATAGACATCATAAAGACTTCCAATGCATGAATATCTCTCCAAAACTCAAATGCTTCTCTCGCAACTATATGGGAGCATACATCACTAGTTCTACTGCCTCAAATTTAATTCAAGTGTTGTAGGATAAGGTCAAGCCTTTATCATATGAAGAAACTAATCCTCATAAATTTTGTCTTTACATGAAAACATAGTGCTAGAATCCTCAATTCCTTGTGTGTGAACAAGGTCGAGAGATATTTTTCAAAGTCCACATTCATGAGTGTGAAACCCAACACAAATTCCATCATACTTCAAAACTGAGATAACTTCTGTGTGTACATTTTTTAAAATGGCCATCATAAAAACATCCAACCCATGAATATCTCTCCAAAACTGAAATGCTTCCCTTGAAACTTGTTATGACTCTAGTAATTCCAAAGTTGTCAGATTTTGGTTTAAAGTTTAAGAACACTATAGGTAGCCATAGACCAACTTTTAAACTCTAGGATCTAGCCTTCCTAGGGTTTAGAGAGAGATCTCTCCATAAGATTTAACTTTTTTTTTATTATAAGATATTAGGCTAGTTATGATTGTGAAATTTGGTTTTGGTTTGGTTTGGTTTGGTGGGAAAAAACACTTAATGAGATGGATAGTGGGAAATATAATTGTCCATTGGGCTAAGGAGTCAAAATTCAAGCAGAGAGAACTAGGATCAAGTTAAAAAAGTCAAATGTTTTTAGGGCAAGATAGATAAGCCTTTGAAGATATTGGAAGGCTGTTTGGTGATGTGATTTTATCGGGATAAAGAGCAATGAAGGGTTATTTTATCCAGAAAAACGAAGTAGTAGGCAAAGGTAAAACAAAAGAGGGAGCAATTAATGGTTCCCTACTCTGGAAATCAGCAGAAAACATATAAATGATAAATAGTAAAGACAAGGTGATTTTCACAAATCCTGAAATATACTCCTGAATTATCATTCAAATTTGGAACACATATATGAATGCATGAAAGCAAGAAGATAAAAAATGACAAGTAGAAATTACTTCACTTCAATGTCTCATCACATGAATCCTGAAATATGACACTAGTTGATCTGATCCAGTCTGCTACTCAAAATTTGCAACACAAAAGTCTTCAAGTCCAACAAAAATGACAATAGAAATATTCAGCAATTTATTCCACTAATACTTCTAAAGATGAAGTATTTATACAATATTGTTTACAAAATATCCTAGAATACTTCTAGGATTTATCTAAGGAAAATAGAAATATATTTACAATAAAATAGAGACAATTGCTTAACAAATCAGAAAGTTGTCCTATTTATCCAAATAAAATAGAAACTAATTTTGGATTAGGTGCAGCTGCCTTGGTGTCCTCTTTGCTGGCCAAGATATTTCAAATCTGTTTTGAAATCTGATCTTCTTTATCTTATACTCTTTTACTCTGATTTATCTTTATCCTCTGATGATCTTTGACTTGGATACTCTTTAACTTCTGTAAAACTGCTTTACTACTGTAATAAATTTTTCTTTGGCTGTAAAAATTAGCAAAGTGTTTTGTTCCTTTTATCTACTTTTTAACTTTCATAGTAAATCAGTAAGTGATTTCCAAGCTTCCTCATTAGGAATTTGAATATTTTTCAGCCTCCTGAAATTCTCATCTACCTCAGTATATCTAGAAAAAGTTGGTTTTATGACAAACAAATGTCTTATCGCATGCTGCAAATAAAACAAATCTTCAAAACTTCTAAGTAAGACCTTCCCTGTTGGAATGCTTTGTCCACTTGTCTTTTCAGCCTGCTCTTTTGCATACTCTCTAATTTCCTTATTATAATCTTCATGTGGCATGAGCTTATCATTAATGACCAAAATGTTAGGCATAATTCTTTGTCTTAAATTTTCAAATTTAACCATGAACCTGGTTATGGTTATATTCATATTTTCACATTTCTCTTCAAGTTGTTTCATTAGATTCTTCTTTCAGATGAATTTCCTTATTTCAAGGATTGTCTGTGTCCTATTAGTGATTTGTTTTTCTTCCAACTCCTGCATGTTTTTGTTGTTGAGAAACTTCATCAATTCAATGGCTTGCTCAGGTTTAGTACCTAGCTCATCTTTAGTTTTCTGAATTTCTTCTAGTGCAACCTTTAGTAAATCTCTCTGTTCAAGTATTACTTGAATTGAGGGCCACATATCATTGATTTCTTTAATGATTTTTCTCCAAAAATGGTTTTTCACATATGATATTGCCTCCTTTAGGGTCAAATCCTTTTGAAGTTTCTTTAGTTCTTCATTTAACCTATTAGCCCTTTGCTCATGAGTTTTAGAATTTATTTGGGCTAACTTGTTTGTATCCTAAAGATTATCAGTCATCCTTTTCAATCTGTTAATCTCACTTGTCTGAAGTGACATTTGTTCCATGTATTTTACTCATTTACTAGCCTCATCTATTGGTTAAGCTACTGTAGTAGATGACTCTGTAGTTGAAGTTGTAGATGATGTCACTGACACTGCAGTAGCCAGTGGTTCTTTGGGTGCAATCTCTTCTATTAGAGTTGAAGGCACAATAGTAGTAACCATACGAATTACTGAAGGAACTCCCTGTGCTTTTGTTGTTTGTCTTTCACGAACAAGATTTTCCATTTGAGTCTCCATTTCTTTGATATGTCCTGTTAACTGAAAAATTAAGTTCATCATGTCATCCTTCTGAATCTGTTCTTGTATAATTTCCTTAGCTTGAGGATGTTCAGTTGATGGAAGTTTAAGATGTTTCCTCAATGCTGCAATGTCCTCATTTTTATTTTTCATTAATTGCTCTGTTGCTTTAACATTTCTAGGATCATATCCTATTTGTAGAAATAACTCTTCTAAAGACTTAATCCTTAGGTATTTAGCATATAATGAGGCTTTCTCAAACTTAATTTGATCTTTCATGTTTATGATTGTGTTCTGAAGTCTTTGAACACTGATAGCCTTGGTTTTCATGGTATAATACAACATCTCTAAACTCTTTCTATGAAATTCTATTTGATCAAGTGCGTGAATTTTGTCTGTTTATACTTATAGATCAACTTTTTTGTAGTCTGCACCTGTCTTTGGAATCTTCACTGTAGGCTGTAACACTGACATAATCAACTTTTTATTTGAGTAATCAAAGGTAGATGAACGTTTGTTTTGAACACTTGGTGTTTGCTTCAAATATTGAGAGTAAATCTCATTTTTTATCTCTTCATTCTTTGTCTTAATCTGCTTGTATTTTTCTCTTATATCAAGATCCTTTTACTCTGTTGTTTGTGAGGATGATGCTTCTAAATTTTGTTGTTTTTCTATCATCTGTGCATTTGAATTATTAGTCTGTTATTCATTAAAACTCTCTGTAATTGGCTCTTTTCTGATGACTGTGGCAACATTTGTATTTGTTACTAGGATATCTATGTCTTCAACCTCAATAGTCACTTTTCATCTATCAACTGAGTCTATCTTAGGCTTTTTATTATATCTTAATTTGAACCTATTCTCATTTGTGGTTTCAGCAATGTAATTTCCTTCTTCTCTGACCCTTTTGGTGGCTTTCTCTCCTTGATTGGCAGTTTGTAAGGTGTGACTAGTATCACCCTTCTTTACTACATCTACCAAAGTGTTTTCTACCCATTCAGTTTGATTGAAATACTTCTCAATCTCTCATTTTTTCTCATGAATGTAGGGTGTTAGTTTTCACTTAACCCTCATTTTTCTTAGTATTCCTTGTGGATCATAGTTCTAGGGCAAACTCTCTTCAAATTTGTACTATAGTAACTGTTTGGCTACTTTTGTCTCTACATCTCTGTGATTACAAATAAATGGCCCCACATGATTCTTTAGCTCAAATTGTGTTTTATTTTTTGCTACTAGGAAATTGATGCAATCAGAATTTAATATTTGCTTGATGTATTCCAAGGAAAAAAATATCGTTGGTAAATATTTAGGTAGTTTGTACGGCAACATATTAGACCCAAAAACTCTGATTTATGTGTGTTTTCCAAAACAATACCAATATCCAGTTCTAGTATGTTCATATAGCTATAGAATTGTCTTCATTTCATCATTGATCCTTGCTTATTTAGTGTTGGTGAATATATTGATCAATGGATGGACAAAATTATTTGTAAACTCTACAAAAGTGAATTCTGACGACTCTTTTTTGATTAATGAAGTCCAAAAGATGACCGAAAGTGGATTCTCTTCTATATCAAGCTTCTGGAGAGTTATATGGAACTTGTATGCTTGAAAATACAAAAACATATGGAAGAGAAAAGATGTGTATCTGAACACTCCTTCAGTTGGCAACTTGATCAGTTGATCATGGATAATTTCAACAATGTACTCATCATAATTGAAAATTACAGAGGGAGGATGTCCTAGTGTAAAAGTAGATAGGAACCCAAGGATGGACTCATAAATATGCTCATATGTAAAGTATCCTAGGATAAATGATACCATGGAAATAACATGCCTTGAAAATTCTGGAAATTTTGAAGTAGAATATGGAGGATTGATTTGAGGAATTTTCACATGAAAGGGCATGAAGACTTTGAAAATCTAAAATCTTTTGGGAAAATTAAGGCCAATGTACAACTTTGTAAGTGCCTCTATTGTCAAAGGAACTACCTTGGGATCTGGTTTGAGTTGTAACATCTTTTTCATGGAAGCAGTAATAATTGTAAACATTACCTCCTTGATTGCATTCATAATTTCCCTATTTTTAGGTGAATAATAACTCTGACACAACCTAATAACCTGTGGGCATTGATAAGTTACTCGAACAACATATTTGGGAAGGTTTGATTCCCAAATTTGGACTTCTTCAACCTGATCTAAGGAGTTTTCATAGCTCCAGTAGTGGAGATCTAACAAATTAAATTCAGCAACAACATCTGCTATTTTATAGTCAACATCTGTTAAGGGGATGTGATCAATGTATACAACAGGAGGTTGTAGAGGATTCACAATGATAATAGTCTTAGAGGACATAGCTAGAGTAGATTTAGGCATTTTTAAGCTTTCAAGATTACTAAAACTTTGTTTTTTAGGCTTTTTGGTTTCTTTTGTAAGGTTAAATGGTTTACAAAAGTATTTTTGGATTTGACATAGGTTCTTGGATAAAATACGTAGAATATGGTTCTATCCTTTGAATTTATCTTTCAATTTCAATCTTCAAAATGTATTTCAGATTCTCACTAGCCATGAAAAAAGAAACTGTGGCTTCTTTTACTTTTCAGTGGGTAAATGGGCTGAAAATTGTTTCAAATAGGGCACAGAGGATTGGTCTACCTGTAGAGGGTTTCTGGGCTTGATTTAGAGTTTTATATAGTCCGCAAAAACTAATAAACTTGATATTTTTCATTATAAACTAAATGCAGTATATAACAGGGTTTTTAAAAAATTTTGATAGGGTTTTGCCTCTTTTTGGACAATTTAAGGGCTTTCTTGGAGTAAATATACTTTATACAGGTTTCAAATATCCTTTCAAATTGATAACAAGCTCGATTGTTTTCGGGAAATACCTATTTTACACAGGTATGGATCTCTGATATAGACTCTGAGGTGTTTTGACAAGTCTGTTGGTATCTTCTGGAAGCAATTCAGGACTTCCAGCAATCTTCAATTAGAAATAGGCGGGATTTTCACTGGTTCTAGGCATATAACAGTGTAAAGGCTTTATTTTCTGAGTCGGGAGGGCATATACAGTCGAAAAATGTAGTAAAAGGAATCAATGGTGCGATTTCGAAATTTATTAGGAACTTTTAGGTTTAATCTGGCCTGTAATTAATGGTAGTCATATCGAGCAATGGGTGGTTTTTGGGCTTCAAAGGCTAGAAACCATGAGTGGTTATCGTGTTCATTTAAGTGGTAAGAAATTTCAATTGAATCTGATGCGATCCAATCAAAATGGGCCATGTGGAGGAGAGAGAAAATGCTAAAACAACCTATTTCACATCGAAAGGAATGGGTTATAATCGCGCAACTAAAAATGCGATATGGTTTTTCAATCGTCGGATTTGGGAGCTCGAGTGTGAACGACAGAGATTTGATATGGAGATGCTCGACGTTCGGAGGTGGGTCTAGGGTTTTAATAATATGGCAGGATGGTTTTGAACCTTTATAAATATACATTTATAAAGTTATGACTTTATGCTATATGATTGGTAGAGGGTAAATTCATATGTGTTTTAATTAAAACATTAAAAAATGTTTCAATCACAAGCGCAGGTGTATATTATATGATAATTAAACATTTTTACAAATGTTTTAATACCATAGGGGCGGGGTATTTTATATTTCCTATGTTTAAACCTATGGGAATAAAGGGCGGGGATATTTTTGGCACATGGGATATATAACATAGGTTTAAACTTTAAATAAATGGGTTTTGGGGGTTATTTACTTATAAAGGATTTAATAATATACAAGAAGGTTATAATTTATGGATTTAATAATACAAGTTAGAAATTAATATAAAATAAAGGTGTAATGTATGAAACGAATTAAAATACATTTTTTAAAACTAAGTAAAGTGTAAAAATTGGCAATAAAGCATAGTTTTCTCCCATTTTTATTTTTTACACATGAAGTTAGGATAAATGTATTTTGTAGGTTTTTGAGTGTTTCTGAATTAAGATGAAATTAATTATGTAGGGTTTTTACTTTACTAAGAAAAAAATTTGTTTTTCTTAGGAAAAGGGATCGTAATCTTGGAAAAGGGGTGAATATGCTGATGAGATGGGTTTTATGTAGGGAATTCAATATTTTTAACCAATCAGTTATTGAGCCTTAGGTCCAATCCAAAAATAAGTCAAAGAAATGATCTGAGCCTCTTTAACTGAAGGTTTATAATACTAGATCATTGTAGGGGAGGGGAAATTAGTAATTTTTTCCCGATGATGCTTTATTACATGTCGTGAACAACTTCTTTCTACCTACCCATAATTATTTATAACATTTTTTACTTCATTTTCATGGGTGCATTTAAGATTGCAACCCTAAATCCATTTTTCTTTCAAAGCATAAAAACTATCTAAGTCTAACATTATTTCATCCGAGGGCTCAGATAAACTATTGAGCTCCTCATTTATTCTCTAACTATCTACTGATATGTCAAGTTTAAACTGTTTGGAATATCCTTATTCTCTATCTAAAACATTAAATTCAAAGCATGAAAAGTTAATATTAAACTATTTAACTGATCATGGATTATGGCATTTATTGACAATCTGCACATAATCATTATTCTTGCAGTGAAAGTAAATAGTAGCGGCATCTTGACTTGCTCAATTTCAGGTCTTATTTTTATCTCTTTTTCTTTTTGGGGTTTATTATTTTTCTAAATACTTTGATATTTCTTTTAGGACTTTACCCTCTTTTAATTTTATATTATTTTCAAAATATGGGAAAACAACTTGCAGAAAGCAAGGTATGTACATATTTACAAGACTATCAAAGTCAATTCAAAAATTATTGATGTAGGGGCATTAGGCGTAGTAAAATACATTGTATTTAAGTAGACATAAGGGGGTCTGATGTTTCTAATTTCTTATATAATTATTAGTATTTTGAATAAATTTGGAGAGGAATTTTAAATGTTCCCAAATCATTGGAGAACATGAGAGAATTTAATTAGTTGGGAATGTGAAGAGACAATCAGTTTCAGCAAATTTAGGAATTAAGTCTAGATGTAGGACTTTGAGAATTTCAAGAGTTTTTGTTGAGTCATTGAAGGAGCTGAACCGATTCATGATCAATTTGTATAAATGTAAGCGTCAAAGGCATTAATGAACAGAGCTAGACATCTGGAGAGGCAGAGTAGTAAAGTAGAAGGCCATCTAATTGAAAACCTGGCCAACTAAAAGTTTTGTAAGTAAATTCTTGTATATATTATGAAAGAATTTTTTTCAGCATTTCATGAGTATTATTCGATTTAAATTCTGTGTGAGCGCCTTCGAATTTAAGAAGAAATTTTATGGTCAATGCGTACTATGAATCTCTGTGAAAAGAGTTAAATTTGTAATCTTGTATATGATTGAGGGAACCCATATATTTGTTGAGACAGGGTTGATTGTGAGGTTGAAGATGATTATTCATATGAATTCTGTGGCTAGATTGATAACATTAATGAAGTTTTTGCAGACTTTGGATTGAAGTCTCAAATTTCCTGAATGTGTTGCTGGACATAGAGAGAAATCGATATTAATTAATATCGATATTGTGTTTGTTAATTGAATTGGTTAGAAGAAAGAAGTGGGATTTAAATCTGTCATTTGATACACCATATTTTATGTAATTGAAGGAGATAGCGATCAATAGTAATCTCAGATCAGGATTCATTTCAAGTGATACCCAAGGAAAATCTGCTTATTTATATCACGCTTATGAATTGTGTGAACCGTATCTAGCCTTAACATTTTTAATTAAATAAAGGCCGAATCAGAACGATGGTGTGGTGAACTGAAGCATTGAAATGGATTTGATAGCACAACCAAACTATTGGAGCTATGAGTACATAGTAATCCGAGATCGATGAATGAGAACTTGCAGTGAGGCTAGAGGCGCGATTCCGAAATGGGAATAATTTCAGTTCACCAAATTGAATTGTAACCGTACTGAAGGAGAGAAACAGAACCTTGAATAAATAGTGAAGGCGGTTTTGAGAAACCAACCAGCGATATTTGCATTACGAAAAAAAGGTAAGCGGAATGTCTAGAAAAAACGTGATAGCGTTAGCTGATGGGGATGTGGCGTTAAGTGGTTTTTAATTACCACCTATTTCGCGCTTTTTTTTTGAGTTAAATATTGGTTCCAAAAAATTGTGACTTCCGTTCGATCTTGAAGGCAGAAGATCCAATGACTTTCGCATTCTGAAGTTGTGCGAATGATAACTATGGTAAGATGACTTCGGTGAGATGAGAATCGTCTTTCGAATCATTCTAATGTTTGTTGAAATGTATGGTGTGGCCCATATGATAAATGAATGTTGTGGGCCATATGACATGGTTCATAGTATGCGTAGCTGGTGATCGATGGATGGTAAGTTATAAAATTATGTTAATTTTATAACACAAAGTCTGAGTTTATAAATAGAGACTACTGAGTTGGGTTTTAAACGCAAATTGAGTTTTGGGTTTCATCGCACATAAATATTGTATGTTGGGCTTGATTATAAATCAAAGATGAAGTTGATAAAGTGTGACCATAACCATTTTTGAAGTCTAATTGAAGTTTGACCATAGAAATGAATGAGTTAAAAATATGAATTTTTTATTTATGGGATTTATAATCATGTACTAAAGGTGAGAGTAATCTTCTTTGAAGATTAAAACTATAAGCTTCCACATACAGATTTAATATTTTCCCAAATTGAGAATAGAACTAGTGTGTGATTTTTATAAGCACAAGAAAATTACTTCAATATCTCGAATCTCAAATTTGAGATATAGAAGCTTCAGAAATTGTATTATGAATTTCCGGGCTTTGAATTGATTAGGGGCACTAATTTAAATTTCCAGTTCATAAAATAGAACATTGAAATTGCCCAGATTGGAATTTGTGTTGGAATGAAAATTGGAGATTGCATTTTATATGCATGAGAATGGAAAATGTGGGTTTAAGCAGGGTGTCTCACCATCATGTGGTATCATAACTAGAATAGCTCTTTGAAAATCAATTGTGGAATGCATATGTACTGAAGCCGTGAAATAAATTTGAAGTTTTAAATATTTTTAAGAGTTATTTCAGATTTGAAGAGGTGTGCAGTGAAGGTATTCAGATTTGCAGAATCTAAAGCTGAAGACAAAGTGTTTTGAAGATTGCAAGGATATGTTATGAATATGTGAAAATATTTGTGATGGTGATGGAAAAGTGATCAGATCTAAATCTGACAGGACAATGTGTAGTGCAACAGAGCATTGGAAAGATTTGCAGAAGTAATTGCAAATAGATGTTGAACAAACTCTGAAGGTGAGGTATTTTTTATTTTGTTTGAAGAATTTTGTTTGTAGAAATCAGATTGTAGACAATTGAGGAGCATCTCAGCGAGAAGATCATAGCTTTTAAAAGTAGTGATGAAGGAAGCCAGTGAGGGTTTCTAAAGGGAAAAAAGAAGGTGTGGCAAAACCTGGAGAATTCCCAACATAGGTTCGATGAAAAGAGAACCGGGGTGTTCTTGAGAAGTTTCAGAGTGAAGCCTAGAGAGAGTAGAAGAGATTGCTTAGAAGGTTCCAGTAGATAGGGGACCAGTACTTGCCAAAAGCCCAGATCCAGAGCAAAGGATTAGTGAGGTAAGTGGTAGTAGGAGAGCTTGCTATTGCAGAGGCTTGGTGCAACTGATGAGTGAGGAACTCATGATGGAGGAGAATATGACTTCCAAAATTCATAGAAGAGATAGTAGGGATTCTGAGAGAGGCCACAACAGAAAAGAGGAAGAAGATGCCAGGACAAATGGCATGAGGAATAAATTGACTGATGCAGAATATTGGAAAGAGGTAGCTGAGATCAGAGAATAGTTTAATAAACTGGTAATGATGATAGATGAAAGCTAGAGAGTTGGTTGGCTCATGAAGAAGAAAGTAAAGTGGCATAGGCTACAGATAAAGAAAGAGAAGATGATACAAGCTCAGCAGAAAGAGATATTAGTCAGGATGATTGAGTATTTGGAGAAGGAATTGAAGACTAAAACTTCAAGTGAGACCAAGAGGTCAATTGAATTTACATCTGATGACTTTTGTATGTTTGTAGAAAAGCTGAGAAAGCTTGAACAGAGGATGGGTGTACAGTTGGAATGTGAAAAACTCAGAGCAGCTGAGTTGAGAAAAGAAGCTTTTGGTTGTGAAGCAGAACAGAGTAAAAATGAAGAATACAGATCTATGAAAGATATTATGAACCATGATGAAGACTTAAGGTAGCAAAAAGTTTGTCTTGCTGAAGAAAAAATCATTGATGATTTCTTGAGTTATTGGAAAAGTCCAGATCAACTGGATGATGTAAAGCCTTGTATTTTTGTTACTGACAATTGTGGGGTGATTACAATTTTTACAGAGGAGGATGAGCAATCTCGTGAAGATGTCACAAGTATGAAGAATTATCTCTCAAAATATGAATACTCTTAACAAAAATGCAATGTTGGATAATGTCTCTTGACTGAAGGAGGATAGACTGCTGATGTTGTCACAAAGGAGGAAAATGAGACAGTGAGATGTGTTGTAAATGTCCATACAGAGTTGGTGGAGAGTTTCACTTTCCAATACATTGGAAGGAGAGGAAGTCAAATTGTGATGATGTTCAGAAGCTGGAAATTGAGCAGTCAATTGGACAGCTTGAAGAGACTGAAGAGAGGATCATTGAAGAATTTTTTAAATGTATAGAATACTTGGAACAGCGGGAGGATTTGATGATGAAATCATCAAATGAGACCATGGGGTCTTATGGTTTTAAAACTGAAAATATTTGTGTGAATGCAGGTGTTGAAGAAGAAAATTCATGTAATGAGTGAAGCTGTATGTTTCCAAGCAAGATATGATGATTATCTTTCAGAGGAAGATTAAACTGAATTACTGCAGCAAAAGGAATTCATAAATTCCTTGTTTTATGAAAGAGACTGTTTCAATGAAGATACAACAATTGAGTTTGATGATGATGAATTTGTTTTTTTTTTCCTAAGTAATCGTAATCTATTAACATCAAAAATTATGTACAGTAGGCCATATCCAGATCCTTGCCCTGCGTTGTGTCATTTTTATCAAAAAACCCATGTTTGACATTGCCCTTCAGGAGGGAAACGAGTGCAGCGTGTTTTTAAAAAACAGTCCCACGCAGGGGAGACATGAAGTTCTGAGTATTGATATCATAGCTAATAGAAACTAAAACATGAACAATATAACAAATAGTAACATGCCCTGAAGAAGGGGCAGAGAAAGAGTACAAAAAACACATTGAGAGGGAGGTGCTACTCATCAGGAGCTTCTTCTTCAACCCTGCACCAGAGATCATCCGGTTCCCCATCCTCCTTGTACAGGTCCTCAACCGAATGAATCACCTTCCCGATTGCAGGAGGAATCTTCACCATGCTCGCTTGTTCCTTGGCAGTCTGCACCTCGCTCGTATTCATCCTTTTGCTATCCTGCCCAGTAACCCTGACAGCGCTGAGAAGGTTATCAGTAGTAGTGATCAGAGTCCCAGGTGAAGGAGGAGGGTCCATTTGAGCCTGAGCTTGACCATTGTCATCAGTTCTCACAGTCGGCGACCTGCTGGGCTGACTAGCCTCACCTTAGCTCGCATTGAACTGAGTGGCCTTGCCCTTCTCATTCTTCAAGTCCATGCTGTCATTAACCTTCATACCTCCACTTTGCCCCAGAATATGAACATCTTCAGTGATGCCATCATCCCTGCCCGAGCCAGGAGCCACGACCTGAGGAGATTCCGTAAAGACAACAGTGATGGAAGCCGTCACTATGGGACGATTTAGAGAACTGTTAAAAGTAAATTGAATAGTATGGGGATGGGCAGGAAGAATCGGGGGTAAGGGGGCATGAAATCTACGCCCAGAGCGGTGGAGGCGACCCCTGTGAGCAGTGGAATGGCTATCGAGATTTGCAGAAGACTCAGAGGAGGTACTGGAGGTGGTGGGGGTGTGCTGAATGCGGCGTCTAGTGGAGCCCCTTCTGCTACGCATTCTATGCCCGAGATGCGGCATCTCCTCAGACAGAACAGCAGTGTGGCTAGGCAAAGTCAGGACCGGAGACAGGGGCATTTGAGTTGGCAAGGTGACTGTGGCGAACATGCAGGAGCCTGCAAGAGAGAGGTGGAAGCTGCTGCCTAGCTCCAAGCAACAATGGAGACTAGTTCTCTTCCCTGTAACAGTGCGCGCGGAGGAAAGCTCAACATCCGGATTACAGCACCTCTGAACAGGCTGGGGAGAACTGTTGAAGCCATACCCTCATGCCATTCTATCATTCCAATCAGCCGTGCAACAATAATTTCCTGACATTACACCTTCATAAATTTGAGCAGGAGTCATGGCCTGGTCGTAGCGTGCGAAGAGGTCTCGAGGATCAGAGTCGAGATTGAAATGAGTGCTATGGTTTAAATGCATTAAAATCTGAATGATCATATTGATGAGCCGAATGACAGTTTTGGGCCGAGTTGGCTCATGGCTTGCCAACCTGCCATCTGCCCATCCCATCACCTTAATTTCCTGTATCGTCACCCGCATCCGGGGATGATGATGAATTTGTTATTGATAATGAAAATTTGATTTTATTGAATGGCCATGTGAAAAGTGATGGAAAGGTAATTAAAATTATTGCAGAGATGGAGGACCAGAATTCTATTTTGATGAAGGATGAAGAAGTAGTGACAGTAGGAAACTTGACTTGTGAAGGTAGTGAAGATTGCACAGAGAGTTTCTCAGATGAGATGACAGATTTGTCGCATGATTTAAGTGTTCTAGAGGAGAGACTAGAAACACAGAGGATAAGTGTTCAGATTATAAAGGCAGAGATGAATGAGAATGAGAAGGTTCATTTTTATGAATCAGAGCAAGGAGAAATCCTCGAAGAGGATGATGCAGAAGAGAGGCTAGCTAACAGTCTCGATAGTTTCTTGCAGGATTGGAGTCAGCATACTGATGTGCTGATGATAGAGTAGCATATTGAAGTGTTGCCAGAGGAGATGTTAAAGAAACAGTTTGAAGTGTTTCCATAGGAGGAAGAGACACAAAGATTCTATAATTTTGATGTTTGTCTTATGATTGCAGGTATGGATGGAAGGACTAAAGAATGTTTAGTCCAAGAAAAGAAAAGAGATGAGGAAAATGAATGGTAATTTAAATACCAGTCAGAAGAATTGCTAAAGGTAGAGAGTGAAGAAATTGTCATGGATGACAATCAGGAAGATTTTTTCTGTTTCAGAAAACAAGAGGCCATGGATGATTGGGTGGTAGTAAGCATGAGAGCTCAGCAAGTAAAGGCTAGAGCTAGAGCTAGATAAAAGGTGGCGGTAAGGACTGAGCAAGCAAAGGCTTAGCAAATAAGAACTCAGCAAGCAGGAGTAGGAGTAGAAGTTCAGAAATCAAGATGGAGTAGTACTCAACAGTCAGAAGATAAATTAGATAAAGAAATTGAATTGATAAGAAGGCTGATGGTGAAATTTCCTGAGAAGAAGAAAAAAATAAAAAATAAAGGAAGCAACAGCAACAAGAGAAAGACAGTCACGGACTGTGAAAGTTTAGCAAGAGGAAAGATACAACATAAGATATGGAAGCTTGGATAAGTACAGAAAAAGAATTTTGCAGTAGATGATCAGTTACAGAACAAAGTGTGGGATCCAGGAAGACAAGGACTAAAAGCACATGATCAGGATATCATGAATAATTTTAACCTTGGGAGTCTGATGCAGGGGCATTAGGCGCAATAAAATACTTTGTATTTAAGTAGACATAGGGGGGTTTGATGTTTCTAATTTCTTATGTAATTATTAGTATTTCTAATAAATTTGGAGAGGAATTGTAAATGTTCCCAAATCATTGGAGAACATGAGAGAATTTAATTAGTTAGAAATGTGAAGAGATAATCAGTTTCAGTAAATTTAGGAATTAAGTCTAGATGTAGGACTTTGAGAATTTCAAGAGTTCTTGTTGAGTCATTGAAGGAGTTGAACTGATTCATGATCAATTCGTATAAATGTAAGCCTCAAAGGCATTAATGAACAGAGCTGGAGGTTTGGAGAGGCAGAGTAGTGAAGTAGAAGTCCATCTAATTGAAAACCTGGCCAACTAAAAGTTTTGTAAGTAAATTAATGTATATATTATGAAAGAATTTGTTTCATCATTTCATGAGTATTATTTGATTTAGATTCTGTGTGAGCGCCTTTGAATTTAAGAAGCAATTGTATGGTCAATGCATAATATGAATCTCTGTGAAAAGGGTTAAATTTGTAATCCTGTATATGATTGAGGAAACCCATATATTTGTTGAGACAGGGTTGATTGTGAGGTTGAAGATGATTATTCATGTGAATTCTGTGGCTAGATCGATAACATTAACGAAGTTTCTGCATACTTTGGATTGAAGTCTGAAATTGCCTGAATGTCCTACTAGACATAGAGAGAAATCGATATTAATTAATATCGATACTGTGTTCGTTAATCGAATTGGTTAGAAGAAATAAATGGGATTTAAATCTGTCATTTGATACATCAGATTTTATGTAATTGAAGGAGATAGCGATCAATATTAATCTCAGATCAGGATTCATTTCAAGTGATACCCAAGGAAAATCTGCTTATTTATATCACGCTGATGTATTGTGTGAACCGTATCTAGCCTTGACATTGTGAATTAAAGAAAGGATGAATCATAATGATGGTGTGGTGAACTGAAGCATTGAAATGGATTCAATAGCACAACCAAACTATTGGAGCTGTGAGTACATAGTAATCCAAGATCAATGAATGAGAACTTGCAGTGAGGCTAAAGGTGTGATTCTGAAATGGGAATAAATTCAGTTCACCGAATTGAATTGTAACCATACTAAAGGAGAGAAGTGGAACCTTGAATAAATAGTGAAGACGATTTTGAGAAACCAACCAGCAGTATTCGCATTACGAAAAAATGGTAAGTGGAATGTTTGGAAAAAATGCGATAGCGTTAGCTGATGGGCACGTGGCGTTAAGTGGTTTTTAATTACCACATATTTCACACTTTTTTTTCGAGTTAAAGTTCGGTTCCAAAAAAATGCAACTTCCGTTCGATCATGAGGGCATAAGATCCAACGAATTTTGCATTCTGAAGTTGTGCGAATGATAACGATGGTAAGATGACTTCGGTGAGATGAGAACGGTCTTTTGAATAGTTCTAATGTTTTTTGAAATGTATGGTGTGTCCCATATGATAAATGAATGGTGTGGGCCATATGACGTGGTTCATAGTATGCGCAACTGGTGATCGATGGATGGTAAGTTATAAAATTATGTTAATTTTATAACACAAAGTCTAAGTTTATAAATAGAGACTAGTGAGTTGGGTTTTAAACGCAAATTGAATTTTGGGTTTGATTGCACATAAAGAATGTGAGTTGGGCTTGATTATAAATCAAAGATGAAGTTGATAAAGTGTGACCATAACCATTTGTGAAGTCTAACTGAGGTTTGACCATAGAAATGAATGAGTTACAAATATGAAGTTTGTATTTATGGGATTTATAATCATGTACTAAAGGTGAGAGTAATATTCCTTGAAGATTAAAAGTATAAGCTTCCGCATACAGATTTAATATTTGTCCAAATTGAGAATAGACTGATGTGTGATTTTTATAAGCACAAGAAAAGTACTTCAATATCTCAAATCTCAGATTTGAGATATAGAAGCTTCAGAAATTGTATTGTGAATTTTCGGGATTTGAATTGATTAGGGGCATTAATTTAAATTGTTAGTTCATAAAATAGAACATTTAAATTTCCCAGATTGGAATTTGTGTTGGAATGAAAATTGGAGATTGCATTTTATATGCATGAGAATGGAAAATGTGGGTTTAAGCAGGGTGACCCGCCATAAATTACGAACCCTATTATTATAGGACCCTGACACAACTATCTAGGAGCATACAGTACTGGTTTTTCTTCCTCAAATTCAATTCAAGTGTTGTAGGATGAGGTCTAGCCTTTGTCATTGGAGGAAAATCATCCTCATAAATTTTGTCTCTGCGTGAAAGCATAGTGTTGCAATGAATATCATCAACCTCACCATCATCTACCAGTCCCTCACTAACGATGTCATTTTTTAGCTCCCTACTCTTATTGAAATTCAAAATGGATTAATTTTCTAGTACTCCCTCAAAGATGTTGAGATGATTTAAACATGGGATTTTGCTTCAATCCTGCCAAAAAATTCAACTATATTTTTTCTATCTGACCATTTCCCCTTTTTTCTAACATTTACTTTTTCAATGTTAAGTTCACTATTTAACTTTACAAGAGTAACCTCAAGGTTGAGTGGTGTTTAAATGTGGACCTCAGTATAAGGCAGTGACTTATTTTTCAATGATCAAACTGAATTTCTACCAAAATATGTCCAAGACAATGCCATTCACCATAATTCTCAACCCTCATTTTTAGCCTTATTTATTTTTCCATGAACCTCTTTATCATAATAGTTGTAGGTGTTATAAATGGGAGAACCACTGAAACACACCACATATGATTTGAGATTTTTTTGCTTGAGAAAAGCGTCTAGATCTCATTCTACACCAGGGTTACCATGGTATATTTCCGCTGTATCTCCAGTACCCTCCCCAAATGTACCAAAAATGTTATGTATTTCCATTTTTATGTTTCCTTCTCCATCTAAGATAGCAGAAATTTATTTAAATTATGGCCTGAAAGCTTGCTCTGTAAGCTTGTAAAAAAAATTGAATTTTTTATTTCTTTCATCAAATGTACCATGTTGTGTTTACTCCTCTCTCCACTTACCCTTTTCTAGCCCTTTCAACCACCATGATTTAAGAAATATGCTAAAACATGAGGTAAAATTTAAAGAGAGACCTAAAGCATTGCCACAACGCTATCTCTTCCTTATGTCATTGAATTCAACTTCTTTATATTTTCGAAGCAATTTTCATATTATTTTTATTTTGACCTTGTGACATCTTAGATAATTTATGTAACTCGTGATTTCTATGGAGTACCCATAATTGTGTATGAAAAATAATTATGGGTACTCATGAGAAATCACGAGTTACATAAATTATTGAAATTATTGAGTGACATTTTTAGCTACCCACTCTTATTTAAATTCAAAATGGATTTCTTGTCTACTACTCCCTCAGAGATGCTGAGATGATTTAACCACATGTTTTTATTTAAGTCACGTCACAAAACTCAGCTATATTTTTTCTATCTAAGCATTATCCTTTTTTTATAACATTCACTTGTTCACTATTGAGTTCCTTATTTAACTTTACAGGAGGAACCTCAAGCTCAAATGGTGTCTGATTCTGGACTTGGACATAAGGAAGTGACTCATTTTTCAATGATCAAACTGAATTTATACCAAAATATGTCTAGGACAGGGCCATTCACCGCAATTATAGACCCTAATTTTTAGTTTACTTTTTTTTCCATGAACTTATTTATCATAATAGTTGTAGGTGTTATAAATGGGATAACCACTGAAACACGTCACTTATGATTTGAGACTATTTTTCTTGAGAAAATTGTCTATATCTCATTCTGCATTACGACTACCGTGGTATCTTCCATCAGGATCTGCAATACCCTCTCCAAATGTACCAGCGGTGCTATCTCTTTCCAATTATATCTTGCCTTATCCATCTAAGGTAGCAGCAATTTCTTCAAATTATGGCCTCAAAGCTTCCTCTGTGAGCTTGTAAAAAAATTTTGATTTTTTTTTCTTTCATCAAATGTACCATGCAGTGTTGACTCCTCTCTCCACTTACCCTTTTCTAGAACCATGCTTTAATAAATATGGTAAACTATGAAGTAAAATTTAAAGATACACCTAAAACATTGCCACAATCTTCTCTCTTCTTATGCCACTGAATTCGAATGCTTTATATTTTGGAAGCAGTTTTCATATTATTTTTTTTATTTTGAACTTGTGACATCTTACATAATTCATGTAACTCGTGATTTTTCTAGAGTACCCATAATTGTGTATGAAAACTAATTATGGGTACTCCATAAAAATCATGAGTTACATAAATTATTGAAATTATTGAGTGTCATTTTTATCTCCCCACTCTTATTGAATCTCAAAATGGATTTCTTGTCCATTACTCCCTCAGAGATGCTGAGATGGTTTAACCACAAGAGTTTTCTTCAATTATGCAAGAAACTTCAACTATACGTTTCTATCAGAACCATTCTCCCTTCATTATAGCATTCACTTGTTCACTTCTTAGTTCACTATTTAACTTTACAATAGTAACCTAAAGCTGAGGTGGTGTCTAAATTTGGACCTGGACATAAGGCAGTGACTCATTTTTCCATGATCAAACTGAATTTCTACCAAAAGATGTCCAAGACAAGGTGATTCACCAGAATTCTCGACCCTCATTTTTAGCCTTCTTTATTTTTCCATCAACTTATTTATCATAATAGTTGTAGGTGTTATAAATGGGAGAACCACTTGAACACACCACATATGATTTGAGACTGTTTTTCTTGAGAAAATTGTCTAGATATCATTCTACATCAAGGACGTGGTTGTATCTTCCCTTTGGATCTGCGGTATCCTCTCCAAATCCACCAAAAGTGTTATCCCTTTCCAATTATATGTTATATTCTCCATCTATGATAGCAAAAACTTCTTCAAATTATGGCCTCAAATATTCCTCTGTGAGCTTGTAAAAAATTTGAATTTTTTTTTTCATTAAATGTACCATGTAGTGTTGACTCCTCTCTCCACTTACCCTTTTCTAGTCCTTTCAACCACCATGGTTTAAGAAATATGATAAAGAATGAATTAAAATCTAAAGCTACACCTAAAGCATTGACACAATGTTCTCTCTTCTTATGCCACTCAATTTGGCTGCTTTGTATTTTGGAAGCAATTTTCATATTTTTTATTTATTTAAACCTTGTGATATCTTACATAATTTATGTAATTCATGATTTTTCTAGAGTACCCATAACTGTGTATGACATTTAATACCTATTATATAATAATATATTGGACCTATGTTCTCCCCAAATTCAATGTGAGAGGTTTTGTTGTATGATTTCATGTTTCTGATATTTCTCCATAAATGTTTTGTCTTTGCATTTGCCACATCCAAAATTAGAGTTCCATGATCCACATCAACAAGATCGGTTCACAAAGGAAGCTGCAAAGGTACTTTATGATATAGATTATACATATGGGTAGATGTTTGATAATTAATTTATATGCATATTGTAACTATGGCATAGGACCCCCCTAATCCAAACTAATGTTCATTTTGATGCAAATGTATAGGTTGCAGATAAAGTGGAAGTGTTGTTTAGAAAAGTTTTTAATTTTATTTGCTAGGTAGGAAATAAAATCGCCACATGTGGATCCTTTTATTTTGGTATTAAGGTTATCGAATCAAGGAGACAAATTGTAGAGCTTGAAGGAATGTTTCATACAAAGATAGTTGAATTTGAGGTGATATTATATATTTATATAAAGGATGTTTAGTATAGATTTTATAACATGATATTATGCTAGAATAATCTTTCTACTTAATTAATATTTCCACGTTTGTTTATAGAAATTGCTTCGTTGGAAATAATTCCTTCATAGAGTAATTCATTCTTTTAATGCACTCTATCAAATTCAAACATGGTTTGTTGCAAGAGGCTGTCATTGTTGATGGGAAAGTTGGAAGACTTGTTACTGATATTTCAAATCTAAACAATATAAGATATCTTCTTCTTTATGAATCCTATGAATGGGATCGTCATCTTTGTCATTATTCATAGCTACGTCATATATACTCATTATTTTTTACTTTTTGGCATGCAAATCATCCTTTTAAAAGTATTTTTTTGTGTTGTCATAAAAAATTTACCTGATTCACAAGGTGAGAAATCAATCTTTAGTGTAATTGGAAATTTTACGTTTTATAATTATAGGTTATTTATAGGTTGTAATTGTCTTCAAAGTTTCACTTTTAATTGAGTATTCAACAGAAAATATTGAGTATCTTAAACATAACTATTTGTGACTTTTTATAAACTCTTTTTCTTCATTATAATTAAGTCCATTTTGTATTCGCAGATAATTGAACACATTGTTTTTTTCCAATGTTTTGTAGTCTTAAAGTGAACTAATTACTATGTTATTATTTAGTGTCCACGGTTGAAAAGAGATATTGTTACTGTGATAACTTTCAATTTTTTTTATTTGTTTGTTTTTGTCACGTTTTGAGTGCGGACTTCTGAAATGCTAAATCACAAGTCACTTTATGTGAAGGGGATATATATATATATATATATATATATATATATATATATATATATATATTTATTTATTTTCTTTCTTCTGTGTTACATTTACACAAATGTTTATATATCATTTAGATATCTAAAATTTCTAATTTTAATTTGAAAATTTACGTGATAAAGGATATAAAAATGTCCCAATTATAAAAAGTCACCCTACAACAACAACATTGACATTTTTCTTTCATTCAACCTGTAACATATTGCATCTTTCTTCATCAATTCTCTTTTTCCATATGCTATCCACTTATGACATTTCCTTTCCAATATTTGGTGCATTTGAGAGCTATAGGTCATTTTTAGGCTATAAATGTCTTCAGTGCTTCAATTCTAGTTGAGTATTCAACTCAACATATTGAGTCTCTTATACACAACTATTTTTCCCTCCAAATACTTTTCGTAACTTCCATAACAATTAGGTAGGAACTTTCAGATTCAATTATTTTTTGTCTGTTTAGTAAAATATTGTCGAGACTTTAGCTTATTGAAAGTCGTATAATTTAAAATCTATAATGTTTCAATATGTTTTTTTTTAAATTATAATTTTTTGAAGGGTGCTAGATCAATGGAAGAGCACCTACTTTACAAGAAGGAGGTTGGTGGTTCGATTCCATCATGCCCTGATATTCATATGGAATGTAGGAAATTAGGTTTTGGTGACGGAGGATTTTTTTACCATCACCAATAATCGTATGGTGACATTTTTAGACCCCCACCAAAATATGAAATGGTGACAGTCAAGAAATGCCACCATATATATGCATCAATAGCGATGACCATGAAAGGTCTGTCACCATAAATCGTTGTTGATATGAAATGGTGAGTTTCATTGTTTGTCATTATAGTCATTATTCGTGATGAACCTTGAAGTCACCAATGACCTTATCATGAAATTTTTGACCCTCACCAAATATGTAATGGTGACGGTCAATGAACGTCACCATAGATATGCACCAATAGTGATGACCATGAAAAGTCCATCACAATAAATCGTTGTTTTTCTTATTAAATGGTGACTATCACTATTTGTCATCATAATCAATATTCATGATGGAATTTAAATGCCACGACAACACATACTTTTGGCGACACCACCTTTGTTGTCGTTTAGTTTTTTGGTGACCGAGACTATTTTATGTCACCATTGCTCATATGAAATGGTGACACTCACTATCTGTGATTATAAATAATTATTAGTGATGAACCTTGAATGTCACCACAACACTTATACTTTCGGAGACGTCGCCTTTAGTGAAATTCATTTTTTGGTGACAAATGCTCTCTTTACTAACACGAATGAGCTTATGGTGACGTTTTTCATCCCTCACCAATGTCCTTTTTTCTTGTAGTGTCTATCAGGTTAGTGTTGTGCAGTGAGAACAATTTGGTGTCTTCGGCAATGAGATGATGCCAAGGTTACTAATATTATCCGAGCATGTTGTGAGAGCCCAATGGCCATCGTGGCGAGGGAATAAGGGAGGGAATCAACCTTTACGCATGGTATTTCTCTTAGGATTTTGTTTGGGACCCAAGATCTCATTTTGTTTTCAGCACCGCTACCTCCCTTCATGGCAAGTGAACATCAAATTCCAGGTATTATCCTTCCCTTGATGGTAGTCTACCCAAAGGATTCGGGTGTAGGATATTTATTATCTCTTCTACTAGGATGTGTGGGCTTCAATAGACTCTCTGTCTATTGTCTTTGAAATAGACATTCTATGATAGGAAAATATTTTTCCATATCTCTCTCTCTCTTATTGTTGTGTTTGCAAGATTGTGTGTTGGTCTAGAACTTCCAAAAGCACACTTATTTATCTACTAATTATAGTATTGATTGGTATTTATTACGGTGTGTAGTAAAATTCTTAGCCTATGGTTAGGTTTAGCATTATGGGATTATGGTCAATTGCTACTTCTTCATCGGTTTGTGGCTCTTGTCTGTCCGAGTGAATTTATTGGGTTGGTAATCTATCCTCGTTGGATTTCTATCAGTGGTTTTTGGGAGCCCCTATTACCTAAGAAATTATGCTTTTGTTGGGACACGAGTCATTTATAAATACCAGGTCTACATTCCTTCAGGGTCTCGAGGTCCTTCCCAAGTTGTTGGGTTGGCTCCTTGTTTTTGTTTCAGTTCGTCGTGGGAATTCCATTATAGGAGTCTCGATGGTGGTTTCATTGAAGTGTTCACTTGTGTCTTCACTCAGGTCTCAGAGTCTCTCTTGTTTGCAGGAATGTCGCGTCGACGTGGGAGACCTGATAGGATGGGTGGCTAGCATACACTTCCACATGCATGTGCAAACATGAAATCCTACTCTAGTAAAGATCATTATGATAGTTTGGACATCGAGGAGGAGATTACACAAGAACGAGCTCACTCACATTGTCATATTTTATAGTCATTATCTCTGGACTGTATTGTTGTTTATTTGAGGGGAATATAGGCCAACCTGGACACCCTCCAAGGCCACACATAAGAACATATAATTGAATTAATTTCAGACAAGAATGATATCCATTTTAGTGTGTCTGAGATCCTGGAAAATTTTGATAATATACGGAGAATTCAGATACAAAATAACAAACACATGAATGAGATGATCTACCTGTAGATTTGAAAACTAATGTAGAGAGTCACATAAGATGATAGAGGCACAAAAATGAATAAAAAGGTAGCTGTGGAAACAATACCACTATCTTTATTATGATGGAGAGATGAGAATTTTATAAACAACACACTCATTCCCCTTATTTTTCATTTGTAATTACACAAGATATTTTCATAAAATAAAATGCATTATTATATAAAGAAAATACATTGAGATGCTTCCTTCTTTCCTAGAATTTTAGATGTTTCCCTCTTTTATACACTTAGATTTTTCCAAGGAAAGAGTGTGATTTTTGTTCATTTCCCAATCAGTGATAGGTTGTTGATTTATTTTTCTTTCTTGATTGCCCGATTCCTCCCTGTTTAAAGCTTGATGCATCCCGACTTCCTCAACCAACTAAGAGAAAGTGCATTGCAATGTTAGAATGTAGTCATTCAGAGAGATACTACACAAATTATTTCTAGGTGCAAAACCACTACAAGCTTCAACCACTAATAGCATATATTCAAATGATAGAGGATAGACTTTGTTAACCTTGCAACTGGTCAAAATCGGAAATGAAAAAATACCCCTTTGGAATCTTCCACAATAAATTGTTCTATAGGTGATTCTAAGGCAGCATTATTTGACAGTGACTTTGAATCTCTTGATGCCAAACGAACAACAACTTCAACAATAACTGGTTGAGAAAATGGCCTGCAACATTCCCTCAAAGGATCAATGGTCGTGCATGCATCCTGAAATTTTCTTGTATTCACTATTTTCTCAAGGTCTACTAGATTCTTTATGGGACAAGAACCCCCTGTAAGAATAAATGATTTTATCAAGAAAAGGGATGATATTGTACATTTTTCACCACTACTGATCAAGAAATTGGTGGTATCTTTAAAACAATATTCTACCACAGTTTTGTTTAGCACTAAAGAACCAATTGCTGAACTGTATTCTCCATAAAAAATTTCAAGCATACTATTAGACTATGGGTAGTAGATGAGATTCCCCAATAATGTAGCAAGAGGAGAAGAGAAATATATTGTTTTCCTCTCGAGAGTATTATTAATCTCTGAGATATTCCCCCGATGTCTCCCTGTGAGCACTCGATCATGCAAACTAGGAAAATATGGATACATAGGCGGTGTAGGCATCATTGGTGGCAAGGCATGCGGGACCACAGAAGGAGAAATATGTATAGGATTGAAAAGGTTTCTCAGTGACTCAAAAGGCATAGCCGAATACATGCTAAAAAAAATATAATTTTTATTTTTCCGTTCTACGCTTCCTTCCTCAAAGCTCATAAAACACCTCGATAATAAGACAAACCACAAACAGAAGGAACCTAAATAACCTGAGATTTCAAAAGTGGGAAATACAGGGAGTGAAGTTGTTGAAACACAAGTAGACAAGAATGACAGAGAATATGATAAAGGCCAACGAGCATCAATATTATCACTTGAGTCACAGGTAAAGATAACACCAGTATGATAATCAAATACAACATCTATAGGTAGATTTGCAGTAAAAAACCTTGTTTTCCACTATATTGTAGGATGAAGTATTTTAAATCAATTTCACATCATTTATAAAGATCTATAACAATTCCCTTATTATATTTAATCACGAGATAGAATTTTTGAATATAAGCAGGCCACTTTAAATGGTGTTCCTCTTGAATCTTGCATTGTGAGTTGATGAAGATTTTAGTATTCCCAAATGGGGAAGAAACAATATATGAACAGAAAACTTGAAATAGTAGTGTAAATCAACTCATTAAAATTGGAGACCAATATGTAGACACATAATCATGTATTATATAAGAAAATCAATAAAAAATAGTGAGGCATGAATCATATACAGTGAGGGTACAAGTCCCCCATAATAAATCACTCCTGCATATGGACTGCTGCTACAATAAAAAATGTCAGAATACTACTACAACATAGTTGTAAACACACTGCTATAGTAAAATAATGTGAAAAATATGTAGGGTTGTTATATGCCTCAAAATATATGACCAATTTAGATCTAGGCTTTATACAAACTCCTACAAAGAACCTGAAAAGTGTTTTCAGAAATGTATCCTATACAAGATGGGATCTAAAGCCCTATGGCTGAATATTCACTGCAAAATGAAGCACATTAGTGTATAAGGCTGAAATATAACAGATCTTATGTATATCACCTTAATTTCCTCCTCCAATGAAAGGTTGAACCGTTCAATCACAGGAAAACACTCCAAAGGAGCCACAATATCCCTCACTGAAGTTGCCCTTAAAAATAACACAATTCCTAGCTGGAACAATTCTAGAAATGATGAGAAATAGTTGGAATGGTAAAATATATCTGAAATGTGTCCAAGAGCCCTCCAAACTGATCTCCCAAGAGAAGGAATCCTTCCCGCTATGAGAAACTAGCTCAGAAAGTGGGTTTCTCAACCGTCCACTCCAACACCCTGCCACACATCACAATACCTTGCAGAAATTGCGTTGATGAAGAAAGTTGTAGCTTGGCCTAAAAAAATGAATGTAGAAATGAATGAAATTCTCTTTGAAGAGGCCTCTCAAGGAAAGAGGTGGGATTCTTGCTCGGGAACACCCGGTGCTAAACAACACAGCAATCTCAACTAAACAACTGAAGAATGAAAGTAGTCTAAACATACCATATGCAAAATAATAATCCAAAACATAACTCGATATGCCTGCCATCCTCTTCCTTATATAGATTATGAGCTTCGTTTCTCTTGGCCCCACTCAATTAGGTCATTTCCTTCATGAAATCAATCTCCCTACAAAACTATGTTATTCCTCATTTAATCTCCACTCCTCCATTAACAACGCTCTTGAATTGGTAAAAGTTGACTGAATCAACATGATCCAACCCCTCTTCACACGTGAAGGTGCTTTATTTAGCTGCTTAAAATATTTACTTTCACTCTTGAAGTGTCTTTATTGACGCTAAGGAGATATATTGGCCTCCCCACCCACTTATTCACCTACCTAGTGATAAAACATACTATAATAGTCCATTTAGCTGAAGGCTAAATTTTTTGAATATTATAGTCCTCCCCCTCCAAATTGTTGCTTAGCCTCAAGAAACTATAAAGGTGGAGAAAAATTCCTCCTCTCCTCCTCTTGTGGCCTCCTCATCAATAGTCTGAACCACTGCTCAAAATAATTTGCAATAAATCTACCCTCTAATGGTCCCTCCTAAGTATGCAAAACCAAATGGCTCACATCATGAAAAGGTGCAAGCGGAAAGTGAAAACCTTATTGCTATCCCATCGCCTCCTCAAGATAGGAGTAAGGACAAGAATGAGGGATCCCATTCCCAAAGAGGGACTCCCATCTCCATGCTATCATCCAAATGAAATGAATCACCTTGCAACATGGCAATTCATAGAGAAGTTCCTCCCAAATGTTCATGAGAGGTATATCCCAAATGCTCCAACAGATCATATGGCCCAACTCATAAAGAAATAAGTGATCTACTATAGTGGCCATATCCTCTCCCATGCTCCTCCTGAAGCATGAAGCATAAAAGGTGTGGGAAATTACATTCCCCATCGACATATACAACCAATGTGTCTCTCCTTTAAACATGTTCCCAAAAAAAATAAGGACGTCATAAGCATATGGAATCATAATTAAAATCATGCTAGCTGCCATATGTAATAATGGAGAAGGACAATGGTACCTCAAGTGCAACCAGCAAAATTTTACTCCTCTCTAAATTAGAAGATGGCATGGTGTGTGGTTTCCCAACCACTTGTTTACTGCCCCAATCTCCTCACAAGTTTGGAAAAGGTGTATGATGTATGGTGCAAATGGAGTATACCCTGCATAAGGTATTATCTCCCCAAGACCTCCTAGGGAGTGGCCATCATCAATACTGCCTATGGACTCAAGTAGACCATGAAGTCTAGAAGGAAGAATGATCCTTATTGGAGCAATGTCTTGCACATATATGGTTAAGGAAGGCACATATTCATTATATAAATCATTTTGCAACCAAACAATATCCTTACCATATGTTTTCTCATACAAATGGACTGGCTCATAGATAAATCCCCTCTCATTATCAAAGAGGAAAGAGGTGGTTGTGATAACTCCCCCAAAGAGTTATGTAACTCCTCCATCTACAAATGATCCATGCATCTTCTCAAATGCTGATATATGTCCCCTTCAAAGCTTTCCCAAGTGTACCCCTCCATGATGGTGTGGTATGCTCTCATAGAATAAGTGTGGCTAAACAAAAACTCTTCATGAGCTACTTGTAGTAACTTCTCCTTGAGCTTGGAAGCTCTATATAATAATAACCTACCATGATAGTAGATGACATCATCTCTGACTGAATATTCCTCCTCCGGTAGCTGGTCATCAAATACATACAAGTAAAAATATCCTTGGAATAATCCACCAACAGTTACGATTTCCAATATGGATCTATCCTCCGTAGTGACAACGCTGATGATCTGTCACAAACAACATCTGTCATATGGTTGTCCTCCTCTTTGAAATTTCCCATGCCAAAGGTACAATTTGGAAGGTTGTTATCCTTCCCATGCTGCTACTCATTCTTAACTATAAGTGGTGGCCTTTGGAAGTTGCCATTCCATGAGAAGCTACCATCCAAAAAGAACCTCCTGATATTGGCCAATGTAAGCATGAGTGGCCTCCATCTACTCCAATATATGGAGGGTTCCTTCCTCAAAGGAAGTACCCTCTATTTCTCCAAGTCCATGGAGTAGCTCCCTTGCATAATGGTGGCCCCATCCTCCATAACTGTAGCAACTTCTGTCATAGTAGAATAAGTAATGAGACTGGGTATTGCTGAAAATGGGATAATGTCTCCCTCCTCCTAGAGTCTGCCTTAGACTCTTTGTGATGTATCAAGTCCTCCCAAGGTCCTCACTCCTATGGAACCAATGAGTGGTGCAAATAAATGTGAAGCATATCTCATCTTCTCTTGATCTGGTGGTCTCCCCGGTGGAATGACCTGATCCAGTGAGAAATCCATGTCAAGAGTAGACTGCACATATGGATGGCCAAATTTGTCCCTGCCCTTACTAGGAAAATTAGTCTGCCTCTTCTGTGCATCAACCTCTTGAAATATATAGGGGTGTGTGCTCCTCATCATATGATGTTGGTCATCCTCCTTGCCTTCTCCTTTCATTTGCAAGGCTTCACAAACCATCAATAGTGGCACATGTGTTAGAAAATTAAATATTATAGAGAAATGAAACACATAAAATATGCAGAAAAAAAAATCACACAAAACACATAAAACCAAAGAGACACATATACACATGGTTCACCAAGTTGGGGCTATGTCCACCCCGAACAGCCAGTCCTTCCTTTCTATCATCTAGCAAAATGAAGAGACACAACCTACAGCAGATCCTCTGTAATACCCTATGTTCTCTCTCACAACCTCCCTCTCTGTTTCTCGCTCCGAGAATACACATACCATACACAGCCACAATAAAAACACCCTCATACAAGTGAGGGGGTGCCTTCTAGGGAAAAAAACCCTAAAGTAAACATAACTTCTACCGTCAGATCATCTGCCTAATGAACGGCCCAGATTGACTAGAAATTACTATACTTTTACAAGGAAATTTTACATTTGTTTTTAGCTTTGGGGGCACTGCCCCCGAAACCGCCTACCACGAGGGCTCCATGAAGTCATAGTTGCCCCCCCTGGACCCCCCAAACAACGTTTAATTACCTGCGGCGTTGCCGCCCCCATTAACGTACAGGGTTTCAACGCTGTGATACAAAATAAACAAGATAATCAGGCTCCACACCCAACAACATGTTGATCATTGATTGTGCCTTGATCTCGACATATGAGATCCTTTGGAAATTCTTGGAATGATACAAGAATTCCTATTTTTGGAGCAATTGCTCCATCTATCTCTACATGAGGTGCTAGATATGCCCTATATTTGACAACAATGTTGCCTCCAACCTTCTCTTTCTCTTTTATATGAATGGGAAAATTTTCAATGAGAGAATCCTCTTTTGAAAAAGGGATCTTCATTCCCTCTTGTCCAATAATTTGAGGCAAAGATCTTGCGTCTAGCAAAGTATTATGAAATATTTTAGCCTCTTCAACAGTTTTGAGAAGTGGAGTTGAGTTTATATGTCCTTTCAACCCATGCAAAAGTTTGGTTTCTTTTGGTTATGTTTAGCTCCATCAAAGGTGTTTCAGAATGTTTTCCATAAAACCTTTTCACTAGTCTCCTAGTGGAATTTTCATAAGTATATGTATGTGCATTTTTTAAAGAAAAGTACTCAAATATACACCAAGCATAGGCCTTACCTCCAAAATGCAGCGCTGCAACTTTGATGGGTTTAATCTCTGAAACTTAGTCTTGCTGCAAACAGGTGTCTAGCTCCTCCACCCAAGCCCTAGATTAACATTTAGGTGAAATATAAAAAGTAGATGGAAAGAATCTACCCTCATGATGTTGCTGGCTCCTTTCCTCCTTAATCTTGTGAAACTCTTGGAAGGTGATGTGACCTTTGAACCTCTTAATTTGAGATTGATATTCTTGCAAATAAGCACTAAGAGTCTCCATCCTAGGAATTTCTTCTTCTTCCATCTCCCTCATAGTATATCTGGGCATATGACTACGCTGTGAATCATAATATGTGGCTGCATGCTCACACTCATCATGTGAAAATCTAGAGTTTTCTTCAGATTCAAACTCTCTTGGATATTCCCTACACATCTCCCTTCTCATCTTCTTGAGATCTCCCTTATTGTTCTTCATAGTTTGAAAAGGAATTTTTGAGAGCTCCTCTTCCCTTATTCCTCGAAATAATGGAGTCTTATTATTTTATTTTCTGTATAAATTCTCCTTTCTATGAGAAGAAGCTTCTCCTTCTAATGGCATGATGTATTGAATGCAGAGGCTGAGCCAAGATTATGCTCTAATACCACAGTAGTATTCCCAAATGTGAAAGCAACAATATATGAACAAAAAACTGGAAATAGCAGTGTAAATTAACTCATTAACATTGGAGACCAGTATGGAGAAATATCATCATGTATTATATCAGCAAATAAATACAAAATAGTGAGTCATGAATCATATATAGTGAGGGTACAAGCCCCCCATAAGAAATCACTCCTGCATATGGACTCTTGCTACAATAGAAAATTTCGGAAGACTGCTAAAACACAGTTTTAAACACACTAATACAGTAAAATAATGTACGAAATATGTAGGGCTATTATATGCCTCAAAACATATGACCAATGCATATCTAGGCTTTATACAAACTCCTAGAAAGAACCCGGAAAGGGTTTTCAGATATACACCCTATACAAGATGGGATCTAAGGCCCTATGGCTAAAGATTCACTGAAAAATAAAGCACATGAGTGTAGAAGGGTGGAATATAAAATATCTGATGTAGATCCCCTCAAGGGCCTCCTCCAATGAAATTCTGAACCATTCAATCGCAGGAAAACACTCCAAATGAGCCACAAGATCCCTCACTGAAGTTGCTCTAAAAAATAATGCAATTCCCAGCTGGAACAATGATGGAAATGATGAGAAATAGTTGGCCTAGTGACAAATATCTTAAATGTGTCCAAGAGCCCTCCAAACGGACCTCCCAAGAGAAGGAATCCTTCCCCCTATGAGAAACTAGCTCAGAAAGTGGGTTTCTCAACCCTCCACTCCAACAACCTGCAACAAAACAAAATACCCTGCAGAAACTACGCTGATGAAGAATGTTGTAGCTTGGCCTAAGAACCTGAATGTGGAAATGAATTCAATTCTCTTCCAAGAGGACTCTCACAGAAAGAACTGGGATTCCCACTTGAGAATGCATGGTACTAAACAACACAGCAATCTCAACTAAACAGCTGAAGAATGCAAGTAGTATAAACATACCATATACAAAATAATAATCCAAAACATAACCCCATATGGCTTCCATCCTCTTCCTTATATAGAGTATGAGCTTCCTTGCCCTTGGCTCCACTCAATTAGGTCATTTCCTTCATTAAATCAATCTCCCTTCAAAACTGTATTATTCCTCATTTAATCTCCACTCCTACATAATGACGTTGTTGACTTGGTCAAAGTTGACTGAATCAACATGATCGAACCCATGTTCACAGTTGGAGGTACTTTATTTAGCTACTTAAAAGGTCTCCTTTCACACTTGATGTGATTTTATTGCTTCTAAGAAGATTTATGGGCCTCCCCACTCACTTATTCACCTACCTAGTGATAAAACAAACTATAATATTCCATTTATATGAAAGCTATATTTTTGGAATATTACAGTAGGGAGTGAAGTTTTTGAAGCACAAGTAGACAAGGATGACAGATAATATGACAAAGGATAGCGAGCATCAATATTATCACTCAAGTCACAAGTAAAGATAACACCAGTATGATAATCAAATACAACATCTGTAGGTAGACTTTGCAGTAAAAAACCTTTTTGTCCACTATATTGTAGGAAGAAGTCTTTTAAATCAATTTCACATAATTTATAAAGATCTGTAACAATTCCCTTCTTATATTTAATCACGAGATGGAAATTTTGAATATAAGAAGGCCACTGTAAATGGCCTGGCTCTTGAATCCTGCATTGTGAGTTGATTAAGATTACTAGATGATGATATGTATGGAGGATGGTCTCTTTTCCAAGAATGTAATCACACCACTTCTTCAAATCTTGCACTAAATTGTAGAATTCCTTATCATAGGTGTTGTCCATTGTAATATTCCCAAAATTTAGACTTCATCTAGATGGAATATTATAGTTGGTTTTATCTCTAGATAGATAAATAAATGAGTAGGGAGGCACATGAACCTCTTTAGAAGAAATAATAACATTCATCATGTGAAAAGAGGAAGAATAAGCAGCTAGAAGGAGCACATTTAGGTGTGAACAAGGAGGATATCATGTTGATTTAGTCATCTTTGACCAAGTCAACATACACTGTCTATATACATTGTATCTCCTTGATAAACTACATAGATTTGGCGGAGGACAACTTGCATGAGCTTGGAGGAAAATGTGGATGGGACCCAATGAGAAGAGGTTCACTTGATATATATGGAGAGGATAGGAGCATTTTTTAGGAATGCTTTAGATTATCATTTTTCTGCTTAGACTTGGCTTCCTCTTGCTGTTTAGCAGGGTTTCATTGCTGTTGAGCTCCAGGTGTTCTCGAGCGGGAATCCCTCCTCTTCCCTTGAGAGGCCTCTTGGGAGAGTATTGTACGGAGTTGTTCCACATCCAGGCTTGAGGCCAAGCAACAGTCTTCAGTTACACCGTTATTTCTGTAGCAATGTAATGTTGTGTTGTAGGGTGTTGCAATGGAAGATTGATCATTCCACTCCCGGGTATGTTTCTCAATAGAGGCTGCCTTCCTTCTCTTGAGAGATCAGAAAAGGAGATTTATAAGCTTATTCCATATCTTGGAACTTGAAAAAAGCATCTATACTCTCCTACAGTGCAGTCCATTGCAGGAACTGCATCCTTTTCTAGAGAGTTATTGCAGCAAGGTTTGAGGCCTTGTTTCTGAGCTAGTTTCCTAGGGAAAGGGTCAACCCTTATCTGGAAAATCTAGGACAAGGGATTCTTATCCCTCTTATACATTATTCAAACATGTTCCTGTAATATTGCAGTAATAATGCATTAATTGTGAGCTGAATATTCAGATCTGCTCTTTTTGTACATGTGTATCAAGAAACCCTTGCCGGGTTATCTTTACAATGCAATAAGGAGGCCAGATCTCTGTTTTCTTAGCATATTGTGCCATCAATCTCTAGATCTATTATTTTATATTGTAATGTTGCAGAAACCATCATGAAATAATGTTTTACATGCTTCAGTATTTTCTTCATAGTCTAAGTCATGGGATTTGGGTGTTTTTAAGCCATTGTAAGGTCAGGAGATCTGTTTAACATATCAAGAGGATTTATTTATGATCCAATTTTGTATGTAAGGGCCTTAATATATATGCTAAGGGATCCAACCATTATTTCCCATTATTATCACGCGGTCACCTAGGAATAATGTTTTTAGGGTCTATTCCCCACTTGGAGAAAGTGTATAAAGGCATAATTTTGCTGATATGTTCATAATATGATGAAAGGGTGTTTAAGACACATTTTATGAGATAATTTTCTGCACTACTTTCATTTTTTCTCATGTATTACAATAGCTCCAAATTTAGAATATCTTAAGATATTGTCATTATTGTAGAATTTTGGGATATTACATCCATGAGATTAGCATCCACAAGCGCCTCGGAATGGTATGCCATAGGTTCACCCCCTCTTTAAGAAAAAATTCAATGGTGAATTGAAAGGCATCAATTTCCATCTCAAATCGTCGACTCATATCTAGAAAATGAAGAAAAGAGGCAGAGCATAATGCATTTTTTAGTTGAGCAAATGGTTGCTCAGATTGGGCATCCCAAATAAAATTTTCTTCATGACAAATTTTACAAAGGGCAAGCAAATTGTGAGAATTGAGAGAAAAATTTTATGTAGAAATTAATACCTCCCATGAAGCTCTTGAGGTCTTGTGCATTGGAAGGGGTTGTCCATTGCGCCGAAGCCTATATATGACAGGGATATCGGAAAACCCTATGTTGTTAATAATAAATCCCAAATATTGAACTGATGTTTGTCGAAAATATGATTTCCTTTCTTTCACTTGAAGGTTATGTGCTCGTAATAACTCAAGTATGGTTGGAACATTCTGAAGATGGTATTTCGAAAATTTACTAAATACTAAAATGTCATCAAGGTAAATGACCATAAAAATTTCCAAATGCCCCTAAAAACATCACTAATGGGTAAGGAAGCACCATGAATAAGATCGATTTGGTGTTCAAAAAAGCATGCTAGAGGCAACCTTGTGGGTTGGGTGACTACATATGCAAATTCTTGGAGTAGAGGAGCCATTGTAGGAGGGAATGGATTGGTGAGGTTGTCTAGCGTGATAGGGTGAACCAAGCACAAAGAAGCACGTTGTTTTAAATTGAATCTCATAATGAAATATTTGAAAATAGAAGGCTGGGTTGATGTGCTAGCTGAGGATGTGATCACATAGGTGCACCCATCATGTTGCAAGTGGTATTGGTGATCTGTAGCATGATAAGCAGCATGTCGAGCCTCTTATTATGGAATTTGTAGCAATAAATCGACACAATCGAGAGGATAAACATCACATACCAAATTATCACAGAAAGGTCCAATAGCGAAGGTGACAAAACAACATTGGGAGATGGCAAGGAAAGGATCATCGTTTTGGACCCAATCGAGCTCGTATGGGTGTGGGTGAGGAGTGGTGGGAAGGTAAATGTGTTAAACCACGTCTTGTGCCACAATATTATTTTGACTCCCATTATTAAGAATAAGCGTGGCAAACTCATTTCTGATTTGATAATTAAAAAGGCATAACAGAGGTGTTTGTTTCAATAGAAATCATGAGGATGAGAGAGGGGTCCACCTCGGTAGGATTTTCAAGATAAATTGTTGGAAGTGGGGTAGTGGAATTTTGTTTCTTGACCTCTATAAAAATAGTCTTGTTAGGTCATATATTTTTCAGTACTCGACAATCTTCAGAATCATGTGAGTTGGTCTTATGAAAATTACACTAGATGTATTATGAGGGGTGGGGGATGAGGCAGAGACGACATTAGAAGAACCAAAGAGAGATGGACTATTTCTAGCTTGAGGAGGCCAGATTGGAGTACCCATTTTGTGTTCCACAGCCAGGGCCCAAATAAAGGCCTTGTCTAATGAAGTACTATCAAACAAATCAAATTCGCGACGAAAAAGCATTACAAAACCAGAATAAAATTTGATAATTAGTATCTCTTCTCGATCAAAGATATGGAGTTGAATGCACAAATTCCAAAAGACATCAATGTAAAATTTCACTAATTCAATGGGTAGTTGTCGAAGTTCTAACTATTTTGTAAGAATATTTTAGATATATCTTGGAGGATAGAATCATTCTCTTAAGGCCTAGCAAAAGAGATCCCAAGATGTGATAGGTGTCGATCTGGTCTTGGCTGGTTCTCCAAGTTCCAAAACCAAGGACATAGTATCAACATGAGTATCCCAGCGTGTTTGTGTTAGGACTTCCAATTGTAGAAAGGCGATCTAAAGTTTTGTCTCATCTTCCATCGTTGGAAAGGTTCTGAAATAGTTGGAGAGACTACGGATCCAAGAATCAACAAACTCACCATTCATTTGGCCTGATAATTTGGGAAGTTGAAAGCATGTATCAAGTTTCATTTTCCGTCACGTCGTTGTTGGTGTAGTATAATTAGCTCTTCAAGAGCTCTAGGTAAATCATTTACAGGCAAGTCTGCAGTGGAGGGATCTTGATGGGGCAGCATGATTTTCATCCACCAAATGGATTGAAATGTATGACGCTAAATAAAATACTTTGAACATGTGGATGGCTTCTAATATCTTATGCTTTGATACCAATTGATCTACCTGCAGATCTGAAAATTAATGCAGAGAATCACATAACAGGATAGAGGCATGTAAAAGGGATAACAAGGTAGCTCTGGCAACAATACCATGATATTTATTGTGATCGAGAGATGAGAATTTTCTAAACAATGCGATGATTCTCCTTCTTTTTAATTTGTAATTACAAAAGATATTTTCATAAAATCAAATGCATTATTAGATAAAGAAAATACATTGAGATGTTTCCCGATTTTCTACTCTTAGATGTTTCCAAGGAAAGAGTGCTCTTTTTCTTTCTTTCTAGAGGTTGTTGATTTGTGTGTCTTTCTTGGTTTCCCATGAGAGCCAGGGTCCTCTAGCTATTCAAACTATGTACCCTACCCACCCGCCACTGTGATATGTAGTCGACTTGTTGTTTGCTTATTTTGCTAATTTTTGGCATGTATGGCTTCACAACCCTATGGAAATAAAGGGCACATTCTAACTCTCCTTGCTAACAAATCGGATAGGAGTGAGGCAGGAAGAGTTGTTGAAAATCAATATGTACTTTGTTTTTTCCCAATACTATAATAGTGGTTTCCTAATAGACAAAAAAATGATTAAAAGGTTTAATTAACGCGAAGGATATGAAAAGTCAACCGAAAAGAAATATTCATTGAACATTCCATTGAACCGAGAGCTGGGTAGATGTCAAGCTTAAATATTTAACATTTAACATTTAAAAAAATTAGTCTAATTGTAGGTGTAAATGTTTAACAAACATTAAAAAGTAATTAAAAAAAAAAAGTTTAAAGTAGTACATAAATGTGTGTAAGCATTTAAATGTTGGCTTAATTAATGATAAAAAGTTAAAATTAATGTCAAGTTGTTATATTTTGATCTTTTTATTAACTTGTGAAGGGTCAATACCATGGATTATCAATACCACATGTTCACAACCAAAATATTTTATAATAATACCCTTTGTCATAGTTACTACTAAATATATTCCTATAAAAATTAAATCAAGGTTTTAATAAAATAAAAAATAAGAATAAATTTTTCCCACATGGTGTGGATTAGAGGGTGATAGGGTGTATTGAAAATTCACTTCACCATGTGAAGGTCATTTTTGGAAACTCCATGGGAAAAAAACTAATTATGTTAAGGGAGGTGTGGCCTACACTAGGTGCAACCCCCGTGGTTATTTTGATGGCTTATATGCCCGACGGGCCCCAATTTTTGAAGCCATAGGTCAAGCATAATGTAATCTATCACCAACTCAAAAAATAGAATACTTTTAAAAATAAAATGTGAAATTCATATAATATAAATAATATTATTAAGAATAGAGGAAAGATAATGCATGATTGTTTTAAGCTTTACATTATTGTATTTTCTTTCAAATGATTGATCCAGAAAATATTTTTAATATTTTACAATTAATTGATTATTTTAATTTACATAATTTCTTACACAGAATATCATGGAATCAAATTTAAGAAAGAGAGAGAAGTGGGCTAGTGATGCAGGGGCATTAGGCTCAAAAGTTACTTTGTACATAAGTAGACATAGGGGGTCCCATGTTCTTTGAATTTCTTGTAAATATTAATACTTTGAATATTTTGGTAGGGAATTGTAATTATTCTCAAGTCATTTTTAGAACATGAGAAATTGGTTAAGATAGGAATACGAATAGTCAGTTTAGGATTAATTCAGTTATTGAGTCTAGATTCAGGAATTGGAATGCTAAGAGTTGCTGAAATGGTTGTATAAATGTAACCCTGAAGAGGTTAGATGAGAACCAAAGAGGGGGAGAGAGAGAGAGTTAGAAAACCTCTTCAGCGACAGAATAGGGGGATAATGGCCACCGAATTGAATATCTGGCCTGTCATGAATTTGTAAGAATTTTCTTTTGAGATTGATCACCTGTATGCATATATATATATATATATATCTATTTATGGAGAATTGTTCATAAGTTCCATGTGTGACTTTATGTCTTCTTAGTCAAATTGTATGAGGAATTATCTTAGTGTAACTGTGCCTTTGTTGTTTAAACTCTGTGTGGGGAATACCTTGAGTGTTCGTGCGTTTGTTGATTATTCTCTGTAATTATGTATAGTATGAGTCTCTTCATATGAAGTTAAAATTGAAACCCTGTTGAGAAATCATGGTGGGGGTTTAACACTGGTTAACGAATACTCTGTGTCATTTAAGAAAGCGTCTTTATTGTTAGTGTTGTGTCTTGATTGTATGTGCCTTGATTATATGTGTGTTATTGATGAGATTGTTTGAATCTATAACAGTTAAGGATCCGATGATAGATCATGTCCGTATGGATCGCTTGAAGTATTTATGAAAGTGAAGTTGATCTGCGCGAAGCGATACAAGTGGAACTCTGGAAGTAGGGTTCATTGCATTAGTGTGGTGTAATGAGAAGCTGTGTATTGACTGAAGTGAGAGCGAAAGCGGAGCATTGAAGTGTTGGACCGGAACCTGGAGCATAGGAAGAAGCGGAACCATGACCAGATGAACAGTAGCAGTGGTTTGGAGCTGGACGGTGGGTTTTATTGCACCACCTTTGCGGCGAAAGCGGTATTTGAGGAGTTGGGAGCAATTCCATAGATTGATCGACGTGTGTCCCTGAGTGACATTGCAAAACCACCTCCACTGCGCGCCATCGCGCATTAACCATCGATCAAGAACATGGTGCGATATTGATACATATCGTTGATCTGGAGGAAGGTGAATCACACGGTGATTGCCTTCGGAAGTAGCATGGAGGTTAAATTAAGGTACGGGCATGTGTATTTGATTGATATCCGTCTGATTAGATGTTGCGACATGATGGAACATGAGCCCTCCGATCGGGTCGATGGTTAGTCGAGGTAAGTGACGTATGTTGGTGTGGGCCAGACTTTAATATATAGTGGTAATTGATAATTAACCAAAGTCCGAGAGGTATATGGTATACGGTTGGAAATATATGTACATGCCGAGGGTCAATTTATATGGTTTTAATAGCCCAAATTATTATGTCGTGTATAATGGTTGTATATGCGAATTTGGTGCATATGTATACATAATGGACTGTCGGGTTATAACTATAGAGGAGTGTTGAATTAATATCTCAATTCTCTAAATTGAGATATTAAAATAACCCAGACTTATTTGGTTAATTTTTCCAGCGTAGGATAAAGGGAAGTTGCAGAGATTGCCCAGACCAGAAGAGGATTGGACATGAAAATTTGGATACATTTACACACACATTGAGGCTGGGACCAAGGTAAACCGGGGCTAAGGGTGGGCCCCGCTATCAAGTGGTATCAGAGCTTCAGGAATAGCTCTTTTTGAAACGTCCAAGTTTGGTGAATGCAAAGGAACCAGACTTGTAGAACTGATAAGATTGCAGCCTACAGGAATATGGTGAAGGCGATTGCAGAATTGCAGAGTCCAATTGGAGGAAAAGGGTTTTGAAGACTGAAGATTTGAAGAAGGAAGATATGACAGGAAAAATACACAGAATCATAGTGAACAAGATTTTCAGAGTGAGTGGAGGACAGGATCATGATCTTGCAGGTAATTAATTTGATGGTTGCTGAAAATTGAAGTAGTGGAGGTAGTGAGCCTATTCAGTCAGAGACTGAATAAGGAGGACAATTGCAGTGTTCTCAAGAGAAGTGGGCAGTGTTTAAATCTGGTTGAAGGATTGTTTGCAGAAGTCAGAGTGCAGACAATTGAAGAAGTCTCAGCAAGAAGTAGATCACAGCTTTGAGAGAAGTGATAGAAGAGTCCAACAAGGGATTCTGAGTGAAGAATAAAATTGTGGTAGAACCTGGAAGATTCCCAACTGAGGTTGGATGATAGAAGAAAAGAGGTGTTCTTGAGAGAAGTTGCAGAGTGAAGCCTAATGAGAAGAGGAGAGTGGTCAAGAGGTTCCAAAGAGAGGGGAACATTACTTGCCAAAAGCCGGATCCAGAGGAAGGGATTGGTGAGGTAAGTTGCAGCAAGAGAGCTTGATGTTGCAGAGGCTTAGTGCAGCTTGTGAGTGAAGAACTCCTAGAGAAGAAAATGGCTACTGAGAGCCATAGCAGAGACTGCAGAGATTTTAGAGGTTCTTGGATAAACCACAGTAGAAGAGTGAGTGAAGATGCCAAAGAAAATGGCATGAAGAAGAAATCCACAGAAGAATAATGGCAGAAAGAATTAGCTGAGATCAGGGAAGAGTTCAACAGATTGAAACTAAGGATAGAAGAAAGCCAGAGAGTTGGTTGTCTCATGAGGAAGAGTGTGAAATGACGACCATTACAGAAGAGGTTGAGGCAAAATAATATTGCCTTGTTGAGAGAAGAACTCAGAGCAGCTGAGTTGAAGGAAGAAATTTCTTCTTGTGAAGTAGAACAGAGCACAGATGAAGGGTGGATACCTGCAAGAGACCTTGTGAGACATAGTGAAGACTTGAGGCAGCAAGAATCTTGTCTTGCTGAGGAGGAAATCATTGAGGAATTCCTGAGTTATTGGACAAGTCCAGATGATGTGAGGGCTTGTGTTCTTGAGTCTGACAAATGTGAGGTAATGACATACTCCATAGAGGAAGAAGAACCCAGAGTTATTGAGGCAAGGATGGAAATTGAAGACTCCATGGGCAGACCTACTCAAGAATAAGTGCTTGAGGAAGTAGCCAAGACTGAAAGGTCTTGTGATCTGAAAACTAAAACGTTGTGTGTGTTTGTAGGTACACCACTGGAAGATGAATAAGGTTTAGAGTTTGTTGGTGAGAAGAAGACATTGAATCTGGAATCTATTTAGATCAAGGCTGAGGTAGTGAGACCTCAGGGAGAGATGAAGACAGAAGGATCAAATGAAGACATCCAGCAGAATGTTGAAGCTGAGAGAGAAGGGCCAACAGAGGATTGGTCAAGAACAAGCAAAGGCATAAAAGGTTGTGTAAGGTTCCTGAAATATACTCCTATTGAAGTTGTTGAGTTATATAGGAGGTTGGATTCTCAGAGAAGAGAATTGGAGGAGCAGAGGACCTATGCACTATATAAGTTGCTGGGAAAGCAAGGCAGGAATATCTTCATGGATGGAGTTCATGAAGCAGATGATGGAAGAAAAATGAGACCAGTTGACAGTCTCATGAAGGATGCAGACCAACATACTGAGGTGCTGACAGAAGATTTGAAAAGGAGTTCTGTACAACATGTTGATGTGATGTTAGAGGAAAAGAAGGCATTGAAGCATTGGAACTTTACTGCTGATGATTCATGTGCAGAGAAAGAGGAAGAACAGAAGTTGGAAGTTGTCAGAGAGATGAATGAGAAGGAAACTATGGTGGCTGGAAACATAGTGAGAAATAATCATTTGGACATGGTGATTGGAACAGTGGAGATGAATCTGACAGCTGAAGAAAAAGATGATGAAGAATTTCTAAGCCTTGAACCAGACTTAGAAATGATGGGAGAAAAATTGGTGACTAGGTCATCAATTGAGACCATTGGGTCTCATGGTTTTAACACTGACAGTTTTTTTATGTGTACAGGTGACGCAGAAGACAATTAATCCTTTGAATTTGTCTCAAGAGAAGAAAAAATGTTGCTGAAGGAGGATGAGACATTCATGTCTCATAGGCAGAGATTTGTCACTGTCCTTGACAAAGAAGAATTGGCTAGACTGATGGGCCAAGAGCTGATTGAAGAATAGATTTTAGAAGCTGCTGAAGTGAGGAAGAATCAACATTCCATGCTGAAAAAAGATGAAGATACAGTGGCTAGAGAACTTTATTAGATCTTCAGAACCCATCAGGAGGATGAGAGGCAATTGCTGAAGATTTCCCACAAAGAAGAAGATAATGACGAGTCTAACTTCCATCATGTTGAAGATATAAAACAAACATAGGAGAATTGGCTGAGTTGTTTGCTGAGAGCATTTAAAGAAGAGAAAGTGATTGCAGACCCTGGAGCAAGGATGCCTGAAGCTATGAAGAAGAGAGGAATAGATACTAGCTTGCAGAATAAAATTCTGTTTACTAGTATACTGGAGGAGTATGTCACTGCTGGTAGGAATTTAGATGGTGAATTGTTTTCTGAGAGTGAATTTTCAGATGATGAACAAAAGAAAGGTGCTACAGAGGGAAATATCCTAAGGGATATTCAGGTTGGTTGTGCAGAGGCAACATTAGCAGCAACAACACCCATGGTGGCAACAGATGCAACATGGAGGATGACACTCGCAGAAGTAGTAAACATATTGATAGCATGTGAGATTGGAAGTAGCAACAGAGGGCAAGATAGTTCCCAGCCAGAGGATAAGCTGGACATGGAGATTGAGTACATCAGAATACTGACGATGAGAGTGACTCAGGAGCAGAAGACAGTAGCCGAAAAGCAGGAGGGTTTCAGCAGGAGAAAGACAATGGTAGATTGTGAAAGCATAGCTGGGGGCAGATTACAGAACAAAGTATGGAAGCCTGGAGAAGGTCAGTTGAAGAATGATGCAGCTGATGGAAATCGGAAAAACCAAGTATGGGATCCTGGAGGTAGAGACAAAGAGCACATGATCAGGAGACCATGAAAAATTTGAAGCTTGGGAGTCTAATGCAGGGGCATTAGGCTCAAAATTTACTTTGTACAGGTAGACATAGGGGGTCCCATGTTCTTTGAATTTCTTGTAAATATTAATACTTTGAATATTTTGGTAGGGAATTGTAATTATTCTCAAGTCATTTTGAGAACATGAGAAATTGGTTAAGATAGGAATACGAAGAGTCAGTTTAGGATTAATTCAGTTATTGAGTCTAGATTTAGGAATTGGAATGCTAAGAGTTGATGAACTGGTTGTATAAATGTAACCCTGAAGAGGTTAGATGAGAACCAGAGAGGGGGAGAGAGAGAGAGTTACATAACCTCTTCAGCAACATAATAGGAGGATAATGGCCACCGAATAGAATATCTGGCCTGTCATGAATTCGTAAGAATTTTATTTTGAGATTGATCACCTGTATGCATATATATATTTATTTATGAAGAATTGTTCATAAGTTCCATGTGTGACTTTATGTCTTCTTGGTCGAATTGTATGAGGAGTTATCTCAATGTAACTGTGCCTTTGTTGTTTAAACTCTGTGTGGGGAATACCTTGCGTGTTCATGAATTTTTTTATTATTCTTTGTAATTATGTATAGTATGAGTCTCTTCATATGAAGTTAAAATTGAAACCCTGTTGAGAAATCATGGTGGGGGTTTAACTCTGGTTAACGAATACTATGTGTCGTTTAAGAAAGCGGCTTTCTTGTCAGTGTTATGTCTTGATTGTATGTGCCTTGATTATATGTGTGTTCTCGATGAGAGTATTTGAATCTATAACAGTTAAGGATCCGATGATAGATCATGTTCGTATGGGTCGCTTGAAGTATTTATGAAAGTGCAGTTGATCCGTGTGAAGTGATACAAGTGGAACTCTGGAAGTGGGGTTCATTGGATGAGTGTGGTGTAACGAGAAGCTGTTTATTGACTGAAGTAAGAGTGAAAGTGGAGCATCGAAGTGTTGGACCGGAACCTGGAGCGTAGGAAGAAGTGGAACCATGACCAGATGAACAGTAACGGCGGTTTGGAGCTGGATGGTGGGTTTTATCACACCACCTTTGTGGTGAAAGCGGTATTTGAGGAGTTGGGAGTGATTCCATAGATTGATCGACATGTGTCCCCGAGCGACATTGCAAAATCGCCTCCACTGCGCGCCATCGCGCATTAACCATCGACCAAGGACATGATGCGATATTGATACATACCGTTGATCTGGAGGAAGGTGCATCACACAGTGATCACCTTCGGAAGTAGCACAGAGGTTAACTTAAGGTACGGGCGTGTGTATTTGATTGATATTCGTCTGATTAGATGTTGTGACGCGATGGAACATGAACCCTCCGATCGGGTCAACGGTTAATCGAGGTAAGTGATGTATGTTAGTGTGGGCTAGACTTTAATATATAGTGGCAATTGATAGTTAACCAAATTCCGAGTGGTATATGGTATACGGTTGGAAATATATGTACATGCCGAGGGTCAATTTATATGGTTTTAATAGCCCAAAGTATTATGTCACATATAATGGTTGTATATGAGAAGTTGGCGCATATGTATACACAATGGACTATCGGGTTATAACTATAGAGGAGTGTTGAATTAATATCTCAATTCTCTGAATTGAGATATTAAAATAACCCATACTTATTTGGTTAATTTTGCCAGCGTAGGATAAAGGGAAGTTGCAAAGATTGCTCGGACCAGAAGAGGATTGGACATGAAAATTTGGATACATTTACACACACACTGAGGCGGGGACCAAGGTAAACCGGGGCTAAGGGTGGGCCCCGCTATCGGCTAGAGGGATGGAGATAGTGATGGAGGGAGAGAGAGAGAGGTGGGGGAGGGGGAGAGAGAGGAGGGGGGAGAGAGAAGGAGAGGGGGGATAGAGATGGATTTGGAGGGGGAGAGTGAGGGAGAGATAAGAGGAAGGAAGAGAGACAAGAGGTGAGGAGAGAGTTAGGGAGAGAAGGGGAAGAGAGAGAAAGGGATAGAAAGAGATGGAGGGGAGAGAGAAGGAGAGATGGAGGGAGATAGTGACAAATTTAGAGGGAAGAGAGAGATACAGAGAGTGTGTGAAGGGGGGGTGGGGAAAGATAATGATATAAAGAAGAAGCAAGAGAGGGAGGATTCTATATTGAAAGGGGGAGAGAGGTGTTGAACCATTAGTTAAACTAAGAGGGGGGGTGAATCATTTTAACACGTTCATGGTCTTTTAAAACATTCTTTTACACTTATTTACACCTTCATTTCATGATCAACTTAATGTATAATGGAACAACAATCTTAATAAGTGACTAGCTGGTATTAAGCAGATTAAATACAGAATATCAACACATAATCACCATGCAAATAGACAACAGATATAAGTGGAGACCCATAAGGGATAAAACCACATATTATTATTGTTTTGATGCAAAGGAAAACTCCAACTCCCTCTCACAACTGATTTTTTTAGGCTCCAACCTACAGGAGGCTACTACGCCAATTCTACAGCCTACAACTTGCAAGGAAGCTCCAACTCCCATATATTTTCTATAGGCTACAACCCTCAGCCAGCTACAACTGGACATCTATCGAGATACAACTTGAAATGGAAGCACCAACTCCCATGTATTTTCTATAGGCTATAACCCACAGGAGGCTCCTACCTCAAACAACTACAATTGCACATCTATCAAGCTACAACTGGATATGGAAGCACCAACTTTTTCACTCTACAATAAAATCATATGCTGATTTACCTAGATACCAGCTCTATTTTTCAACTTCTTCACTACTGTCCTTCCAGCGTTCATATCAGCTTTAAATCATCTCTGGATCTTCACAGCTTCTCTATTAGATCCTTCTTCTTCTTCCACTATCTAACCTCTCTATGCATATCAGAATAACACAATTTATAGAGATCACTTCATAGTTGCTTTAATTCCATATGGGAATATGAAATGAACATGTATGACTCTTTGCCTTCCACCTTCTCATTTCCTCGCTCAACAAATTCAGGATGTTAGAACAATATGTACTCATTTAAGTATTACATTGGAGTTTTTCTTTGCCTACGGAGACTTGCCTTTGCCTAAAAAATGATATAAAAATAAATAATACATTTATAGTTACAATCAATTATTTACTCATCCCTTTCAATTTCTTAGCTTTGTTGTGCGTTTTTCCTCTTCTGCTTTTTTTCCGTTTGTATTTTCCATCTCAGCAATTATATTCCAACTGTGTTGCATACCTGCCCTTTTTTCCCGACTCTTCTTCCACGTTGAGCCTTTTCATTTGCCTTACCATCGCAACACTATTCTGCCTGAGCACCTGGTCCTTTGCTTTGCGTCGAGATCATTTCTTTATGACTTGTTGGGTATGGCCCACATAAAACTCCCTTTTAACACCACAGAGTATTTCAAATCCGATATTTATCAACATACATATGATTTGCGATCAAACCGCGCTTATATAACATACATACGTTTAACAATCAATCGCACATATTAACATACATACTTTGAGCAATCAAATGGCACACACATAATATACATGGAATAGGGCTATCTAGTCACATAGTACCTTGAACCAATCACAATCCATCGCAAATACTTTCCAGTAGGTTTTTTACTCTACCAATAGCGATAAAACTTAAACCATGTGATCTGCGATCTGCACTCATGCGTGATGCTGCCATGTGGAATCCCTTCATCGCATCGTGTCACTTGATCCTTACCGCATCGCAACCAAATCAACATACCTTGTGAATCTGTCTTTGAATTTAAACCCTATTTCTTGCGAGATGCGATGTTACACAAGGTCTACATGTGTTGATCCATTTCGCATCACAAAACCTTAAACTTAACTTGCGGACACCTTACTGATATCTCCTAAGCATTGCGATGTGTGGTATGTGGGCGAGGTCCAAGTCATCATGCCACATCATCGACACGTCATTTCCACGTCACTTCCATGTCATCTCTACGTGACTGCCACATCATTACCCATCATCTTTTCCTCACATCCATGTCATCTTTTACGTCACTGATATGTCATTTTTGCATCAGTGGCGCTTCATCTTTACGTCATCGTACGCACTTCGCAGTTCGCAAATTACAATAGTTTAACTTAGTGGTTACCTCTATTTCGTGCGATCTGGGATATTGAGCCAAACCAACACGTGTCGCTTCTCCACTTCGCATCGCATAGAACTTAACTTTCCCTATGATGGCCTTAACGCTTAACTCTTAAATGTTTCGATTTGTGAAATTTATCCAAAAGCAATTCGATCTTCGCCATTCATCTCTTTTGCGATCTAATCCTGACCATTCCTTCGCCACCTTTGGAATTCTTCAAATAATTCTCTGCCTTAGTCGATTTTTCATTTGTTTACGTTGTCTGTCTCTGTAACTTCGGTTTCTCCATGTTGTTCCTCATGTACTTGTATTTCTTAATGAATGTCATCTTGAGTATCACAATTGACATCTACTAATTTAAGCCCTCTTTGTCTCTCTCTCTTGGCTTAGCCATCTTTGTGTAAGTTATATAGTCCTCGCCGTGTCTTGAAAATATGATTGCCTTCTATTGTGGACTAAAGCAATTAGTCGCCTCTTTTCTTCATCCATTTCTTCTGTTGCATTCGCTGCCTCTACTGTCTCTATTGCTTTGTTGCCTCTGCTGCCTTGGTATCTTTGGTGCCTTCTTAGCTACATTCACTGCCTCTGCTGGCTCTGCTGCTTTGCTGCCAGCTTTGGTGCCTTCTTAACTGCTTTTGCTACCTCTGCTACATTCGCTACCTCTGTTGTCTTTGCTGCTTTGCTCCCTCTACTGCCTTACTGCCTTTGGTGCCTTCTTAATTGCATTCGTTGCCTATATTAAATTTGTTGCTTCTCTACTTTTGCTGCTTCTCTGCTATCTCTTCTTCTCTACTACCTCTTCTTCTTTGCTATGTTAATGATAGTTTAGGTGCTTCTCATTTGTGCTCATTTTCCATCAACGAAAATATTTCCAACAACCTCCACCTTTGGCATTGATGGAAACACATCCACCAATACTCCAATATTTCCTCTAGTACTTCCTCCCCGTTCATTCTAAGAAGTGTCTTTCTTCCTCTGCTTGCTTTTTAGAAGAGCCTTTCTTCTTCTTCTTAATTTTCCTCCCCCTTTGACATTAATGGCAAAGGCTTGCACATTTCCCAATGTAGATTCTATCTTTTCATTTCCTCTCTCTCGGTTGTTTTTAGGCCTTCTTCTTCTGACTTTATACCTTGTCGTTCCAGACTGGTGTGCAAGAGTTGTTGGGAGAACACTTTGAGAATCATTGAACTTGTATGTATATACACAGTAAGCTAATACCATCCCAAAGTACAAACTTCTTGCACTCATACAATGCTGAAAGTGATGATAAGGACACTTCATAGAACAAACTTATATAATCAGACTTATATAATTGAAGATGCATCATTGGAACAATATTAAAATACTGAGAGTGCTCCATATGATATATAAAGTCTTCTCCAAATATACTTCAATCTCTATTATTATCTTTATCTGAGATACATATCTGTTGAGGAATATTGAATGTGTCTTCTTTTGCAATACATATCTATAGTACACACCTATTCAAATAAGATGATGCCAATATATCCTTTATAGCTGAGGTTGACCTTTACTACCAGTTTTTGGTGACATGTGCTAGACTGCTGATAGGGATATTATATTAATAGTCGAAAGGCCCTTGATATTGGTGTGAACAATGAATCAAACAAGAACTTACAACCTATCGCAACATGAGACAATATTTCTCAATCTAAGAGACCAAATGACTTTACTTACTCGTACAGAGTACTTTCAAACAAAACCTTGAGGCTAGATACATTTAATGCATTGGTCATTCTCACTTATCAACTATGCAATTTTATTTATGACATAAGGAGGTATGTATGTAAATTATCAACCTCTCTTCAATGGTGAAATACCATAAATTCATTTCTGTTGAAGTAGGCTTTTGATGAATCAATAAAAGACTCTTGAGCTTCAAATGTAAGATTGACAAACCTTGTCCTTTCCCTTCCTGAACTTTTAGTTGTTCTTATTCCATGGAGCTCTCCTTATACTAATTTTATGGGGACTATTTACGAACTGCTCTCCCCTTGGGATGTTTCTTCTTATCTATTTTTGGCTGGATATTTGCACTACTTCCTAGAGTAGCTCCCTCGGGACTATGATGGATTCACTATGTTATTGAGGTAATAGGCCCCCCCTTTCTCTTTTCCTTCCATACTATATTGGGGTTCTTCATAACGTTTGCACTTATTTTTTATTCACATTTTTTCTGATTTGATTGGATTCCATCATATGTCTAGATTTCTTTAATGCATATGGAAACTTATAGTCTTTTTCTTTGTGACCAAGCTTGTGGCATGAATAACATATTATTTTATCTAACAAAGGCTGAGCTGATGTATGGAATTTTGTACCCCTTTTTTAACATAATTTACATTCAAAATATTTATGTCCAAATTCATTGCATGAAAAACAGTAGCCATGGAGTCGATTAGTGTACTTGGTGAAAGGTTGTCATCTCCATTTGTTTGCTTGAGGTAGTCTTTTCATTTTCTGCATCCTTTGTTGGTTGGAATGGATTTGCTTTGTCTTATAGTATGCTGCAATATGTCTAGGTTTGTGGCAGGAAAAACAAGTGATACTTCTCATGGAGGAAAGAACCTCCTTTGACAGCTTCTGAATTTAATCAATTCATATTCATGAGTGTATGGGCCTTTTGTAGCTGATTGTTTCTTCCTCTCATTTTCTTTCCTTTCATGTTTCTGCTTGTTTGTGTTAGTTTCTTTACAAATCATGTTCTTGCTGGCTTCTACTTCTGTAGGAATCTTTTGATCTGCTTCATTATCCTTTACAACTTTTACAAAAATGTCATTCTTGTAATCTTCTACCTTGGACTTACTAGTTTCTCCTTCATAGCCTATCCCAGCCTTTATGAGAGCATATCTTTGAGAATTTAGAATTATGTCCAACTGTTCAGAGCTTTTCATTCGTGGAGTGTTCATAGATAATTCCCTTTGGGAGTTTTCTAGTTTCCTTCTCAGGCATACTACTTCTTCTTCCAATTTCTCTTTCTCCTAATTTTTATCTTTAATTTGCTTTAGTAAAATGTCTTCCACCTTCTTTTCTTCATCAAGTTCTACTTTCAATTAAATGATGTTTTTCGAATCTAGTTCTTCCTTTACATATTTCAGGAGAATGTTTTTCTGTTTTCTGCACTTGAGTCTATGTTTGTCTATTTCCTCAAGGACACTTCCTAGCTCCCCCTCAAGATCTACCTCTCCTACTTCCTCATCTTCCAGACAGAATCCTTCGAGCTCTTCCTTAGAAATCAAAAAAAATTCAGAGGTTCCTTCTTCATTTGACTATTCATCTGAGCTTTCAGACGCACTGCTATCTTGCTGAGCATAAAATGATTTTCTATTGAATCTCTTTCATTTCTTCCAATTAGTTATTTTGGTCTTCTCTTTCTCTTGTGGTTGGTTCTCTGTTTTCTTATGGGGGAATTTAGATGTATAGCGCCCCACTCTTCCATAGTTAAAGCATTTAAATGGAAGTTTACCTTTATACTTGCCCGAGCCTTTATCCATTCTTCTGACAATTTTGGCCTCTTCTTCATTAGATCAGGAGAAAGCATTTTCCTTTTCTTCTTTGCACTTATCTTCCTTAAAGGCTACCTCCCTCACATTTGACTTCCCCTTTAGAAGTCTCATCTCATAGGTCATCAAGTTTCCAAGAAATTGGTTCATGGTCAATGTTTCCCAGTTTGCTATTTCTTCAATGGCAGTATTCTTAGGGTTAAACCTAGATGGTAAAGATCTAAATATATTTTGTACAATTACACATTCATTAATGGTTTATCATAGAGCTTTCATGTTATTCACCATTTTCGAAACCTTTAAGAATAAACTGGTTATATCTTCATCTTCATTCATTTTTACATTTTCAAACTGAGCCCTATAGGATTGTAGTTTGGCCATCTTCACCTTTTTATCCCCCTCATGAATATTCTCTAGTGTATCCCAGATATCTTTAACAGTCTCACTATGCATTACTTTGATAAATTATGTTTCACACCTACCGCTGCAGAGAGAATTCATGGCTTTTGCATTAGTTATGAAATTTTTCTTGGCTTCTTTCTCTGTGTCAGTATCCTTTGGAGCATGTCCTTCTTCCACAACAGCCCAAATTTCCATTCCTAGAGACATTATGTATGTCCTCAATCATATTTTCCAGAAGGCATAGTTTGTTCCAGTAAACCAAGGGACTTTATTCGTTGAGCATCCTTCTAGGCTAGCCATATTGGGGACCTATGATCTCCTTCTAGTTTTTAAACTGATACATAAGGAACCTGTTGTGATACCAGTTGTCTAGCCCTTTGTTAAACTAAGCAGGGGGGTGAATCAATTTAATGCATTCATGGTCTTCTAAAAATTTATTTTACACTTATTTACACGTTCATTTCGTGAACAACTTACTGTACAAAGGAACATCAATCTTAATAAGTGAGCAACATGTATTAAGCAGATTAAATACAAAATATCAACACATAAGCATCATGCACATAGATAATAGATATAAGTGGAAACCCATAAGGGAGAAAACCACATCTTATTACTATTGTGATGCAAAGGCAAGCTCCAACTCCCTCTCACCACTGATTTTCTATAGGCTTCAACCTACAGGAGACTACTACCTAAATTCTGCAAGCTAGAAATTGCAAGGAAGCTCCAACTCCCATCTATTTTCTACGAGCTACAACTCACAAGAGGCTCGTATCTCAGCCAGCTAAAACTGGAGATCTATCAAGCTACAACTTGAAACGGACACACCGACTCCCATGTATCTTCTATAGGCTACAACCCATAGGAGGCTCCTACCTCAACCAGCTACAACTGGACATCTATCAAGCTACAACTTGATATGGAAGTATCAAATTCCTCACTCTACAATAAAATCATTTGTTGTATTACTTGGATATCAGCTCTGTTTTCTCCTTCTTCACTACTATCCTTCTAGCCATCATATATGCTTTAAATCATCTCTATATCTTCACATCTCCTCTATCTTCTCCTTGTTCTTCTTCCACTCTCTAACCTCTCTATGCATATCAAAATAACATCATTTATAGAGACCAATTCATAGATGTTTGCATTCCATAAGGGAATGTGAAATTAACAGTTATGACTCTTTGCCTTCCACCTTCTCATTTCCTCGTTCAGGACATTCAGGATGTTACAACACTATATACTCATTTCAATATTACATTGGAGTTTTTCTTTGCCTACGGAGACTTGCCTTTGCATCACAAACAATATAAAAATAAATAATACATTAACAATTAAAATCAATTATTTACTCAACCCTTTCAGTTTCTTAGCTTTGTTATGCGTTTGTCATCTTATGCTTGATGTCCATTTGTATTTTCTGTTTCAGCAATTATATTCCAACTATGCTGCATAGCTGCCTTTTTTGCCCGACTCTTCTTCCATGTTCAACCTTTTGGTTTTCCTTACTGTCGCAACACTGTTATGCCCGAGCTCCTGGTCCATTTCTTTGCATTCAGATCATTTCTTTGTGACTTGTGGGGTATCGCCCACATAAAACTCCGTTTTAACACAACGAAGTATTACAAATCTGAGTTTTATCAACATACATACGATTTGCGATCAAACAACACTTATATAACATACATACGTTTAGCAATCAACCACGCGTATTAACATACATACTTTGAGCAATCAAATGACGTGCACATAATATACACAAAACAGGGCTTTTGGGTCCCATAGTATCTTGAACCAACGACAATTCATCGCAAACACTTTCCCACAGGTTTCCGACTCTACCAAAAGGGATAAGCCTTAAACCATGTGATTTGTGCTCTTGCGCAGTGCTGCCATGTGGACTCCCTTCATATCATCACATCACTTGATCCTTACCGCATCGAAACCAAAACAACATACCTTGCAATGTCTTTGAAGTTAAACCATATTTCTTGCGGGATGCCATGTTGTGCAAGCTCTACACGTGTCCCTCCATTTTGAATCGCAAAACTTTAAACTTAAGTTGCGGTCACCTTACTGATATCTCCTAAGCATTGCGATGTGTGGTATGCACGCAAGGTCCACGTCATCATGCTATGTCACCCCGCCTTGTCACTGCCACCTCACTTTGCCACGTCATCATAAATTGTTCGATTTGTGGGGTCTGGGCCACGTCATCTGCCACATAAGCTTGCCACGTCACTGCCACGCATCGCCGCGTCACTACCACGTCATCGCCACATCACTGCCACATCATCTTTACGTCATTGCCACGTCATATTTACCTCATTGCTTGTCATCTTTGCATCACTGGCATGACATCTTTTACGTCACTGCTACGTCATCTTTACATTAGTGCCACATCATCTTTACGTCATCACCCACACTTCACACTTTGAAAATTACAATAGTTTAACTTAGTGGTTACCTCTATTTTGTGCGATCTGCGGTATTGCACTATGCCAACACGTATAGCTTCTCCACTTCGCATCGCACCAAACTTAACATTCCCTACGATGGTCTGAACGCTTAGCTATTAAATGTTGCGATTTGAAAAATCGCTCTAGAAGCGATTCAATCTTCATCGTCAATCTCTTTTGCGATCTAATTGTGACTGTCCATTCGCCTCCCTTGGAATTCTTCAAAGAATTCTCTGCCTTAGTCGATTTTTCATTTGTTTACAGTGTCCCGCTCTGTAACTCTGGTTTTTCCACGTTGTTCCTCTTGTGCTTGTCTTTGTTAATGATTGTCATCTCGATTTATCACACTCGACATCTACTGATTAAAGCCCTCTCTGTCTCTCGACTCTCACCTCTCTCTCTTGGCTTAATCATCTTTGTATAAGATCTCTGGTCCTCGTTGTGTCTTGCAAATCTGATTTCCTTCTGTTGTGTGGTGAAACAATTCACTTCCTCTCTGCTTCATCCACTGCCTCTGCTTCTTTACTGCCTCTATTGCCTTGCTACCTTTGGTACCTTCTTAGCCGCATTCGTTTCCTCTGCTGCCTTTGGTGCCTTGCTGCCTTTGGTGCTTTCTTAGCTACATTCGCTACCTCTGCTACATTGGTTGTTTCTGTTGTCTCTGTTGCTTTTCTCCCTCTGCTGCCTTGATGCCTTATTTGTGCATTCATTTCCTTTGCTACATTCACTACCTCTCTACTTTTGTTGCTTCTCTGTAGTCTCTTCTTCTCTGCTTCCTCTGCTTCTTTGTTGCATTAATGATAGTTCAGGTGCTACTCCTTTGAGCTTCTTTGCCATCAATGACAATATTTCCAACAAGAGGGAGAGATAAATGGAGTTTGGGGGAGAGAGAGGGAGTGAAGACAAGGGAGAGATGGAGAGATAATGAGGGAGAGAAGAGAGCGGCACAGAAGAGAGAGAAGAGGGGGAGAGAAGGGGAAGAGACAGAGAGAATGGGGAAGAGAGGGAGACAGAGATGAAGAGAGTGTGCATGTTTGGGGAGTGAGATAGAGAGAGGGATTAAGAAAGACACACCGATACAAATATAGATATTATATAGTATTATATAGCCAACCTAGATCCATCTAAAACCTAAATCTATCAAGTGCCTAGAGAGATCAAATCTCTAGAGTGAAAATCTTTTTATCAAGTTTTACACTCAAACAAGAGTTTTACTCTTCTAGATATTCTATCCCTCTAGGCCTTTGATAGATTAGAAATTAAGATGGATCTATGTTAATTTTATTAAAGATATGATGGGAACTATTAATTTCTTCCCGCTCCTCTCTTTGGGAAATTATTGAAAAATATAAACAAAGTCAATCATTTATTTTTTGTATTTTTTTATAGAATTTAATATTATATAAATAACAAAATAAAAATAATAATAATAATAATAAATTAATAAATTAATCATTGAATTGTTCCAAAATGTGTGTGTTAAAATATCTGTCTTACAGTTATAATATATATTCCGAAGTATGAGTAAGGCTATAGCTCATGCGTTGATGTTAGCATACGGTAAACCGAATTTAACGAGCATTCAGACACAGTTAATTCTATATATTGATGTGATATGACATCATTGCCACGATGTTTTGTTCGTTTCTTCCCTGCGTACCCTTTCGAATTATAAAAAAGCTGCTGGCAAGAACTTAAAAAGAGTAAGATATCGCTCGAAAATTAAACGATTTTCCTTATTACAGCAATAGAAAGAAGTAACTGTGCAAATTGACAGGAGCAAACAAAGTGTATAATAATTAATGACTAATGAGGGTGTTGCTGAAAATTGTAATGGAGAACACAAACCTTTTCCACAGAGGGATTATGTCGTAACAACTGCATAACTGCGAGCAACTCAGAAGTTGCTCGTTGTTCCAACTACCCGGTACTCGCATTACTGATGGTGACACTTGTTCATTCGGTCGATGCCGGTCGTTGAAGATTAAGGGCATGAAAATATGATTGGCTTTCGTTGAAATATTAATTATTCTTATGTATAAACCAGATGAAAAACAGCGAGTGACTCACTATATTATTTGGCAAAAAAATAAGAAACCATCAAGGTGCTTGCCCCCTTGTCCTAGATTCAGTTAGTTATGGTCGTTTCGTGATAACGACCATAACTAATGGAATTGAATGTTGAAGGAAGTCTCAGTGCAGAATGATACTGCAACCCCAACAGAGCCTTCAATCCAATGGCTTCTGTGCATTCCATCCCGGAATTGATTTTATCACTAAGCGTTCACAATTGACCTTCTGACTTTCGCCCGCGGAAACATGCAGGAAGACCTTCAGGACGATGAACATGGCCCGGACCGTAAACAAATGCCTGGAGCCGAGCACAGGCATGAAGTCGTTACAAATTTACATGGACGAGTACCGTCTCATGTGTGGCGGAGAGTATTGCAGTATTCTTGAATAAATACCCGCTAGGAGAGCTACACGACATAGCTTCTGGATTCTAAATCCAACTGTTTCGCATTCAAAATTGACCTACTTATGCGGATGCTCCTATTTTGTTTTTTCTCACATGCGTTAATATACTACTATTTTGTATTCCAAAATTGAATGCCGTTTACTTAGTATGGTATTCTCGAATTGAATATCTAACCGTTACATTTATTAAAAGTTATATATACATATATTTTGACCTCTTAACATTGATATAAATGGAATCTTGACTTAATAGAAAAGATGTTTCAACAAAGTGAACTCAATCCACTAACTAGTAAATTTTTTTTAGTTTTTTTTTTTTAATATGGTTTAAACTTTTTAATTTGGTCTACACTTCGGAGATCATTAACTCCTACATCCAAACATTGTTATGAGCAAATTTATTCGAAGCTGAGCCTAATTGTAAGATACTCAAGGATAACTAACCTGATAACCTCGCAATAGCCAGATACTAACCTTACACCTCTCAATAGCTAAATACTTTAACAAATGGAACAGTGGAACTAACTCTCATAACACCAACATAACGAATTACAAATATATATATATATATAGTAAATTGAAGAATTATATTTCGTAATAAAAAAATCAAAGATGTTAGTATAATTTAATACACTCTTCTATATATTTTTTAAATATTTAAATCTTTCAATTAAAATCAAGAATTAAAGATATTGATAGATTTTGCCACTTTCTTTTATATATTTTTACTCTTACATTTTTAACATTTTTAAAACTATAGGTTTATTATCATTCAAAATGGTTTACTTTTTTTTGCATTCGTGTAAGATTATTATAAAATAATATAGAAAAATTAGTATGTGGTGTACCTTAGGTTGATTTTTGTTGGGAATCACTCTAAGACACTTTATAGAGGTTAAGAAAATCTCTTTATTATGGGTCTCAACCTAGCCTTCGACCAAAGGGAGCAACTTTCAATTTTTTCTTTAAATAGTAATGTCTCTCTAATTTACGTAAAATTATAACTCAAATATGTTAACAAAAAGATGGAAAATTATTACACTTTAGCGATAATAGTACACTCAAATATATTGAAGATTGGGTTTCTGTAGTGGTCACCTTCAAGGTACAATGCATATTCCTTAAATTGCATGATGAAAGATTTAAAAGAAAGAAATACCAACGAGAATAGCATCCGTATTCCTTAAAACCAAGAAAAAAAATTCAATAGGGTTTAAGAGACAAAATCTACCTTATTGATTGATGGAAAAGAAAGAATCTTACATCAATAAGAAAGAAATTAATTGCATATGTATGAAAATAACAAAACTCAAGTGTTAATCTAATAACTCGTGAGAAACATAAACTCTTAAACATGTGCTTTCTTCTAAACACATTCCTCACAATGCACACATAACAATAAATATTATACTAGTTGCAAAATTTTAAAAGAAATATATTCAATTAAGAATCTAAAGAATAAATCAAAATAAGCATATAGAATATCACATATTTTACTGATTAGTAACTAACAATATGTTTAGGACATATAATTCCATTGGGATGCATCCTTTAGGGTGGGAAACACATTCTCATGTTTCCCATGCTCTAGGGATTAGGGTATGCAAATGGAACATTTTCCGACATCCTACTATGTGGAAAGGTTTGGAAGACCTCATGTGAATGTGATCCCCAATGTGGGGGATGCATTTTCCCAAAAGGGTGCTTATTTCTAATCCCCTCACAAAAAGCATTGGGCATCCCACCCCTCCTATTTTTTCCTAAAGCAATAATTTATGAATGGGGAATCCTAATATCCAAACTTGAGGCCTTAATAATTCTATGTAATTAATGATAATGTTAAATTCATAAGGTACATGAATCATCCATTTACTTAAAATTTTAGTATTTCCATTAATTTTTTAAGAATGTTTGAGAGTGTTGCACATTAGAAAATCGGAAAGGTAGGAGGATTTTAATATAATTGATAGTTAGTCATGAGTTTTTGTGTTCCTATTAACTTTCTTGTGTTCTTTTTCCACTTATTTCATCAAACAATTACCAAAAAAATAACACAAATATCAAGGAAACCAGATGTAGGAAGACAACCAGGGAAAAACCCTAATCTTTGGGAAAATCGAGTCAACGACTCTTCCTTCAATAGTTTTCCTCAGATAATCCAAGACTCTTGACTTAGACATAGGTTTCCTCCACATAAATTCAACCACTTCCTTCTTCTTGTCATGATCACTTTCCATTATTGTCTTTGACCTAGATGCAACAGTAGTAGTAGCACTTTGGTGCAACAGTATCTTCGACCTTGATACAACATTTTCAATATTGAAGCATTTAGCACTTCGACCTTGAAGTAGCACTTCAACCTTGATGTTGTACTTCAACCTTGATTCCATACTAGAACTTTGAATTGGATGTCATATTTTGTCCTGTTGCTGTAACAAAATTTTGACATGGAAGTCATACATAAATCTTGATGCAGTAGCCCAGAAAATCACATGCGTGTGAGAGAGATATAACCCAAAACCTTTCATCCTGCAATTCGCCTTCTTCCACTACAACTTCACACGTTTTCACATATTATTCTAGGATATGGAACTTATGTAAGTGGGAGAATATCATCCAAATGAATTCAAATTGCTCCAATATATAGTCTTCTGCTGAGGTCGAATTTTCTAGTTTATGTCTGACTTGATCTCCTTGAGGCCAACTTGAAGAGGAGGTGGCATAATTAATTTTTTACTAAAAAATAATTCTCTTTACATGATTTAAAAGCTCAATAAGGTTCTTGTTAAATGTACAATGACTCTAATGACTCAGAATACATCCTAGAATTCCTCAATGGGAATTTTGACCTTAAACATAATGTCCCAAGCATAAAACCCATGCTTCAATAAGTCATACTAATAATAATAATAATAATAATAATAAGATTTTATTTTAAATTCTTTTTCATAATTACATTTCCTTATGACTCAAATACAATCATGAAGACTGAACCTAGTTACATTTTCCAACACTCCCTATTAACTAGGGAGGTATTCATAACAAAGACAAGGAAGATCTCAAACTATTTGAACTATGAATAATTTAGGCACCACAATTCCGTCGACTAGATTCCTGACGAGCGTATTCTATCCAAGGTCTCTCAACAGTTTAGGCACCGCAATTCCATCGAGGATATTCCTCCCGAGGGAAATCTACCGAAGGTCGGACTAAAATGGACTAAAAATTTTAGCCTCTCTAGGTACCACCAGGCATACTTACTAACCATCAACCCTGGTATCATGTGTTTATTCAGGGACAAAGATCTACAAACAACACCACCATCCATATCAAACCTCCAGGAAATGTGTGACATACAAAGCCTCAAAACACTTGATTATTCAAATCGGTAGCAAATCCTCCCTGATAAAATAGATCGCTAATAAACCTATCCTTATCAAAATTATTAAACCTCCGATAGATATACCTATACATACCTAACCGAAATTAGTAACAAACTTTCAAATGTACATAAGTAAGGACAAATGAATCTGCCACTTTAGGACTTCCAAGTGAATCTTTGACAAAAGATTATTCAATCATATAAATTTCTTTCCTACCTCAACATGACATGACATAATCTAAAATCAACACCTAAAAATACATTCTCCAATTTCTTCTTTCAAGGTGTCTATTATGACCATAATATTCCCTCCCTCTTAATTAGGGAGATTTTATCGAGGCTCCCTCTTAACTTAGGGAGAGAAAATTTAATGACATTGAAGAATATTTCATGGTTTCCATCCTTCTTATTAGAGTCATTTTGACCATTATCATTTGTGTATATTACTTCATCATTCTTAACTTATGTACATATTCACCATCTTGAAGATTATGTATCTGCACAACTGAGATAGTGGGCACAATTAAAACTATAGAAGAATGAACTTAACCATATCAAAATTATATAATGATAAAAGCATTAGACTTTATAAACATAATCCGAAAGAGACTTTGCTTCAATACTTGAACTTATTTTCTAGGTTTTGTTACAAGCCATCAATTACATCAACAATTCAATCAAGATATCAATCTCATTATATCTAGGGCTTCAATATGATGAATTATTTCACATAGAAAACCATATAAACAATTCAAACAAGTACAAAAATGAATCTAACAAATTTTAGAATTCATACGTTAGACTTCCTACAAGGATTTAGTGAAAACCCTAGATTTCATACATGATCCTTTAAACTCCAACAATCAAAACCAATCACAAGTCAATTTCATTTTTCAACAATCCTTCATAAATTTTCATCATATATTAGATAATTTAACTTCTACTAAGGTTTAATTACAAAACCATAGAATTCACAAACATTATCATCTTAGATAATACAAACTCTACTAGGGCTTAGTTCTAAACCCTAAGACCTATGACCACCAATAATTAGGTACACACATATATCTAGGATTCCATCGTCATGCACAAGCATATCATAAAAACATATGGTATTCAAACCCAATGACACAAACACATTAAAAAATATAACATATTTGATTATATGGACAAACATATGCCTGGATTTTCATTCCTAGGACATTATCTAAATATTATACTTTCTCATAAACCCTACCAAACCCTAGGGTTTTAACACATAACACAACAAACTGTAATTTACCAAAAATTCAAAGATTTGGGATTTCAGACATTACCATTCAACTCTAACAAGTTAGGGTTTTCATAAACATACCAAAACCCCAAACACGACATTATCAAAGCATTAATATTTTCCTTAGAATTCATTAATAAGCCTAAGTAGGCTAGGGTTTCAAACATTATGATTGACATAAACATAAGTTAGGGTTTTACAAAGAACCATTTTAGGGTTCTACAAGAATAATCAAATGTGCGAGGAGGGTAGATTTATCTAATGATGAATCACCCAATCAAGAATATTTATGATTCAAGAGTGCTAGACACAACAATGTTAGTAATGTAGAATAAATTACCAAAAATAATGAATATACCTTGACCATGAAGAGAACAAATATTATGGTCTAAGGCATACCTTTGCTTCTGAAAAAAGCTTTTAATCCCAATTCTTTGTCTTGTGAGGCCTTCTTTCATAATCCTTAAGTATGCTGTAAGCCTTTCCTAAACAATGAAAATATGAATAAAAATGTAATTAGTATTTAATATAAACATACTAAGATAAGGGAAACCAAATATAAAATATAATAAAATGATTAAGATACTTATCTTTGGAAATTGGTGAGGGCTCCCTCTTAATATAAACTTGAGAGATACATAAGGGATAGATTCCCTAACAAAAAGGTCTTTGACTTCAGATCCTTCTATCTTGTTCTTATTCACTGAAACGTCTTTGGCAAATTTTTCTTGATCCGTGTTCCTCCTTTTATTCCCTCGATTCTTAGAACAATACATTTTATAGTGACCTATCTAGTCACAGTTCTAATATTGGCCCTTTGGAATTCTTGAAGGTTACTTTATTCTTGTGGTGAGTGGAACAATCATTCGACATTTTCTATATTATGACTCCTTCTTCACTCCATGATTCCATCCACTATCAATATCATGAACAAATCTTTTTTTATCTAAACTTTCCTTTCTTTTCTTCACTTGATTCATTTGTAGGCTTCTTTACTTTTCCTTTGACTAGATCTAAAACTTTATTATTTTTTAGGATTACATCTATTCTCTTTTTCCATGACATGTAATTTGATGCTCCTTCTAATTTGTTCTCTCCCTTTATGGAGTTAGAGGTTGTCCTTGAAGGCAGTAAATTTTTTTCCTTTTAAATTGTACTTATATAATCCCTTTCTCAACTTCTTGAGATTCTTTAGTCTTCTTTGAATATATCATCAACATGCTTTTTTATTTTTCCATGTTAGAAAATTAGAAATGCATAAAGATCTTCTTATACTTGAGAGTTACTAGTGAGTTATTGTGTTCTTATTAACTTTCTTATGTTCTTATTTTAGCTTAGTTCATCAAGAAATTACCAAAACAATAACACAAATATCAAGTACACTAGATGTAGGTGGAAAACCAGGGGAAAACCCCGATCTTGGAAAAGACCTAGTCAAAAACTCTTCCTTCAATATTTGTCTTGAGATAATCCAAGACTCTTGACTTACACACAAACCTCCTCCACACCGAAGCAACTCTTTCCTTCTTCTGCAAATGATTACTTTCCAGTATTATCTTCAACCTAGATGTAACAATAGTAGTAACACTTCAATGGAGCAGTATCTTCGAACAAACAACTTTGAACTTGATGCAACATCTTCAATCTTGAATGACTTGGCATTTCAATCTTAAAGAAACACTTTGACCTGGATGTTGTAATTCGACCTTGATGTGGTACTTCGTCCTTGACTCCATAACAGAACTTCAACTTGGATGTCATATGCCGTAACATAACCTCAACCTAGATGTCGTACTTCGATGTTCATGTAGTAGCCCACAAAATCACATGTCTCAGAGAGAGATATAACCCAAAAGCTTTGATCCTACAATTCTCCTTCTTCTACTTCAACTTCCCACATTTTCATGGCTTCTTCTAGGAGATCGAACTTGTGTAAGTGAGAGAGTGTGATCTAAATGAATTCGAAATTCTCCAATATATAGGCTTCTCGTCACATCGAATTTCCCAATTTGAGGCTGACTTGATCTCCTTGAGGCCTAGATGTTGTGGAGGTGACATAATTCATTTTTTACTAAAAAATAATTCTTTTTAGATGATTCAAAAGCCAAAGAATGGTATTTTTAAATTTACAATGATTTTAACGACTCAGAATAAATCCTAGAAGTCCTCAATAGGGACTTTGACCTAAAACATGATGACCCAAGCATGAAACCCATGCTTTAATTAGTCATAATAATAATAATAATAATAATCTATTTTCATTACTTTTCATAAGTACATTTCATTATGACTATAATACAATTATGAAGATATAACCTAGTTACATTTTTCAATATTTCCATGTGATTTGGTATCGTATGGAGAAATTAGAATTTTAGATTCCATTAAAAGCTTAGCAATCTTAACAATTTTCAGGATTTGAGTGAATGGCATGTTTCCATTAGATTATATTATGTATGAGGGAATTGAACTAGAATTTAATAAAGAGAACCAAGACCTCTATATACCTTGATGTTGGCGGTAATGATTGATAAACAATTGTTGAACTCCTCTATCGTGGCTCTAGAAAAATTGTAAATATCGGTTAAACAAAATCTTGACTTGACATGTTTATCTTTTTCTATCTTATTTTATTCTTAGAGGGTGATATTGATGTTAAATATCCCAATATATGAAATTATTTTGATGATATGTAGGTATTTTTTGTAATATGAATGTTTTTTAGACTATAGAATCCATCTAGAGCATCTATGTTGGGGCTTTTTTTTGGCCAAAGATGGATTAATTTTAGTGTTATATTGGTTATATACATGCTTTCTATATATATTAAAACCTTTGCATGGTTATGTACAATGGTTTGGATTCACATGGATGCACATGAATATATTTCCAATTTTTGGTTGACCAATTTTTTTTCTTTGTTTTCTCTCTATTTCCTAGTTTTCGGGTCAACCAATTTGATGGATGGTTCTAATCTTAAAACATTGGTTCATTTTCCATCATTCATTTTAAATTTTGAATTTTAGGCCTTCACTCTAAATATTTATGACCGTAAATCAAGTGTTTGACTCGTCACTTTTTTAGTATTTTTATATTTGACTAATTTCAATTTACTATTCAAATTTTCAAAATTTTCTATGCATTATTTTCTTAGAATTAATCAAATTTTAGATTATGAAATAATAAATATATATCAATATATAAACTATTTTACTATTTATATTACATTGACTCATTTATAATAAATAAATCTTTCTACTTCTCTCTCATATATATATAGATACTTACTTGAAATTTCTCAAAAAAATTGGGGTGCCTCAGCAAAGTACCTATAACTCTACCCGTTTAAATATCCGTCGGTTCTAAAAACATTGCAAAATATTGGAATAAAATTTATTCATCCCTAAATATCATATGGTACAAGAGTTACAAAAATCAAAAAACAAATTAACATACATAATTTTTTTTTTTATAATAGCATGGGAAGTAGCACGAAATCTAAAACGTTGATGGTGAATCTGTAGGTTGGTCTCAATGTACGGCAGTAATAAAAACCCTTGGGATTCTTTGAGTGCTAAGGTATCCCGATTGCAATCAAACTCTAATACATTATAATTTAGTTGACTCTCTCTTTTATTTCCCTTGAACGCTTAACTTCTAATTCTTCGTTAAGTGCTTAGCTACCAAGCTTTTGTTAGATATCTCTTTAATAAAAATAAACTTCAGGGTTGAGATTAATTATCCTCCTTTTTATGTCTTTTATAAAATTATGATAGTAAGACTACATATGCCAAAGAATTAGAATATATTACTTATTATATAATTAATATAATCATTGGTAATCATATATACTTCGGTTATTCATTACATAGAAAAAATAAAATGGATGATAATTATAATTTCAACAAGTCAAATAATAATAGAAATAATTTAGATTTATATAATTTATATTGAATATATATTTATCTATTTCAAATTATCTTTCCTAAATAATTATTCCTATATCCAAATGATACTAGAATACATAATATCAAAGAAATATATTATCGTGATTTGGTATATTTGAAATTAGATTAACGACAAAAATGGATTATTTTATCTAACATGTTTATTTACTAATTGATGTGTAAAAAAATCTATTGACCCAGACTTGATTATTTAATTCTTTATGTCTCAGTACTCGTGAATTATAAGTAAATAGTAAAACGATAACTTAATTGAAACTATCAAGAGGATGTGGAAATATCAATGGTTTTTGGAATGGATCAATTAACTAGAGGTATAGAATTTGGTTTATTGTAGAGTTACTCTTCAATCCTAACCAATTTCGGATGTTCTTCCACCCTTAGTAGGATTTCTAAATTTCTTTTTACAAAATCAATACAACAAAATATCTATTCGTCTCATAGGAAATTGTTTCATCTTACTGAAACATCAAAGTGGATTTCATCATTTCCCAAGTTGGCTAGAAGGTTTACTACCTTATTCCCTATTCTTCTAACATGACAAGGAATAATGACTATAATCACATCTATAACAACATTAATGTGTATGGTATACTTTTCGAATCGCATATTTACTCTTAAGATGGCTAACTAAGAATCACCCTCCATAATCATCCTAGGTAAGGCTTGTGATGATGGGATAGCAAGGTCAATATAGAGCTCCAAATTTGACCATGTTGTTAAACTTTAATTTGTCATGCTATCTACAAATAGAAAAATTAGTTGCAATATTTTTCATGGAATATTCCTACAACACTAGTAGAATATTGATTAAGTTTAGATTCCTTTGAAATCAAGTTTAATAAATCTAGGTGGGAAGTGATATAGGATGCTGAAGGAATAGAAGATGTGCTCGTTGAAGTAAAATTATCAATAGAAGTAGACATAAAAAACTGCAATTATGAAATAAAGTGAAATCCAGAACTTTAGTCTCCCATTATGACATTGATAAATGGTGTAGTATCTTTTCATTGTCACCGTCGAATGATTTTACCCAAATTACCTCCATTTTTTATGTTCAAATATTAACAATGTGATTTCTCCTATCCTTCCATATGTTCTATAGAAGAACCACCTTGCAATAAGGGCTTGAGCTCGAATTATAATATTTTTTTTTCATAGTGGATTTCCAACTTCAGTAATTTCTATGATTGCATTCATATAAGTATATAATTATTCAAATAAGTTCAAGAGTTAATACCATAGTGTTTTAGAAAAAGTGAATGTATTTATTCAGCAAGAGCTTTACGTCCTCTCCATGTGATCTACACAAAAATAGAGGGAAGGGGATTGAAATCTTTTCTAGACAATTTTATCGCATGAAAGAGATCCTTTATCTACCAACAACCTAATAAAATGGGAAAATTTTGGTTATAAGTTACGAGACCAAACCTTTTTCCAAATTGGATGATCAGGAAATTAGTGTGACTTGTATTATTTGATATTCCTCTTCAATTGTGAAAAAACACTTATAATTTAACTAGATTGTAGTTTTTCCTATCCCTCTAAGCATGGGATATTATTTCCATTCTCTCCATGAGGCACACCTAATTTTCTAGTGTCAATAATCAGATTTTGTCAAGGGACCTCTATATTTCATAAGCTCTTATATAGAAATAAATTCCCCCCTAATTCCAAGGTTTGGATATTGTTACTAAGATTCCATCCAAAACAAGGAATCCTTTCCTTCTTAGACTCCCAAGATTTAATGTTTCTACAGACTGAATTTATTTTCGCTAGCCAAATTTCTTATTTATATTAGAGGATATCTTAGCCTAAAAGTGGGATCCTAAGGAAAAATAATAAAATAATAGTTATTAATTTTGGAGGGAAAAAAGAAAATTACTTCTTTCAATTATATTTTTTACTTATATCCTCATAGGTTTACTGAAATTTCAAGTTTATATAGTCAGTGGATGTGAAATTAAATTCTGCATATGACGAGCACCCATTATGCATACTTTTAAGAGAACTACATTAATAAAAATTGAAGATACATTAAAAAAACATGTTCAACACACCTTTCTAATGTATCACCATTTTTTATCAATATGGGTTGTCTCAGAAGTATGCATAATGGGTACTAGTTGGATATAAAATTTAACTCAAAATTTAATGAGTGTCTACACTTGAAATTTGAGCAAAGTTGTAAGGAGATAAGCCACATATTCAATTAAAAAAAGTTTTTTTTTCTTCTTTTACTTCCAAAATATTTACATGTACCCCTTTTTACATTTAAATTATTTTGATTGGTTTACATATTTTTACATGGAAATTACTTCAGAATTTCAGGGGAAATTTTAGGCTTAATATTCCTCTAATAAGATTCTTTGAATAGGTATTTGAGCTCCAAATTATTGTTTCCATGGTTGAGAAGGATTCAATATTTGATGCTCCAGTGTTTCCTCCATAGATTTTAGCCACCTTAGATCCACCACCACCATAATTTCACTACAAAAGAATATTTATAATTTATGGATCGGAAAGACCAAGCACTCTCCCCATTTTAGATAGACATAATTTATCCCTTTCTATAAGGGCCCATTTTACTTCCCATGTAGTCCCTCCATACAAAAATGATTTGTAAATAAACTTTATGGATCTAAATAACCCTTTTATTTTCAGAAAAAATGTGAGAAGATACATTAGAAGGGCTTGCAAGATGATGTTTAACAATACTAATCTACTATAAAACTTTAGTGATCTAGGGTAAAATCTTCATACCCTTAACCAAGACCTTTTACTTCGGCTGATAAATAGAATTGCATTTAATTAAGATGTTAATGAACTGAAATGAACAATTGTAGCTGTAAATAAGAGGAACATAAATGAACAAGATAAACAATCATAAGAACACGATGTTTGATGACGAAGTTCGTCCAGGAGGGACTACATCTCCAGGCCTCGGTGTCAAGATGGTGTAGGCAGCTGCGTTATGTGTTGTAAAAAGAAGATGTACATGGATGTGCTTTCCTATGACATACAAGGAAAAATTGCCTTCACGCAGGAGTGGCTTGACTTCTTTAAGAGATGCTCCACTGTAGAACTCTCATACATAAAGAAAGACTCCTATCAGTATGACCATAGCTGACATGTAGTAAATAAGAGTATCTCGCCAATCCTGGAAAACAAGGGATCTCAACAATACACATATGAAAAAGAGCATCCCACCAATGTGGTATGAAAGGGAATCATACATGACACAAATCCATAGCTGAAAGTACATCAATAACAACACAAAGCAAGATCCCATGACTCATGTATCAACCAGGATCTTCAAGACATAATGCATCTCAAAGAGAAATAAATAGAGTACATGGAATCCACATCATATACCTCATGTTTCCATTTTCTGAAGGATGTGCAACTTTGCGGCTGAATCTGAAAACACCATCAATCTTGTAGCATCGAAAAAGGTGAAAATGACTGCTCACATGTGCAAATCTGACACCTTCATAATCCACTTCCAAAAGTGGCTGAAAAATAGAAAACTCAGATGCAGAAACTGAGCACACCATCAGACTCGTGGCGTCGAGTAATGCTGAAATGACATAAAATTTGTCCCATTTGGACAAAGTCAAAATTTCACCCTCCTAAAATTTGGCCACAATCAAGGTTCCGCCTGCCTCTTTTCTGGCTCATCGTTCCACTGCACCTACAATAAAAAAATAATAGCCTCGAACTGCGTGCATTCTCTCTCACTCCTCCATAGCCTAGGTGCACTTGTAAAAAGACGAGTTTAAATAAGAATTGTTGGGAAGATTTAACAAAGCCAAGTCCGTTAGCGCGTTGGTTGGAGATCCAAAGGTTTGGGAGGAGGTAGGGCGGTCAAATCCCGACCCCTCCATTAAAAGGCCGACTATTTGAATATTTTGAACCGTTTTTTTATATTTAACATTCGTTGATGTTGACGGAGGGGACCGGACCCGCATTGGGCGGCCCGCCCCCAACCATCACCGTTACACATTATAACATATATTTTATATATGGTTTGAACGTATATCATATACGTTATATTGTTTAAAACATAACCATTATATGTTATATATATATACGATGGATGGAAATTGGTGTCATGGGGTCCGATGGGCGGGCCCATAAATATATATTTTTTTGATATGTTGTGACATGTGGTCATGTGGGGTGGCGGGGGTGGTGGCCTGCCACCCCTTTTTTTTAAATAATTTTTGTTTCTTAAAAAACAAATTTTGCCTTTCTGAAAAATTCAGTTTTGGACCGAACGAGGAAATTTAAATAGGCCACAAATTTTCTGGGAATCTGGCCTGAGTTTGTTGGAATCCGGTGACCAGAAAAGGTCGAATTTGCATCCTCTTTAAGGCTGTCGAGTCACCAAGTCAACCTGAAACTTTGACCGCTTATAACTTCTTCATACGGACTCAGAATTGAGTGTCGTCTGCACCGTTGGAATCAAAAAGATGAGATCTATAACATGAACTTGGATCGATAAAAATCTGAACACTTTGATTTTTGAGCCTTTTACTCAGGCCACTTGTACCTGTACCTGTTTTATCCACTTGGATCAATCCTCCCCACTAAGGAGCTTTTGGTCCTCCAAAAGCATCAAGATTTACCTATCATCAACTGTCTGTAAATGTCGTTCAAAGGCACATCCCCACATGACTCCTTCACCTGGCGTACTTTAGAATCAAGATGCAAAGCCATCATCTGCAACTGCTGCAATGCGATGTTTGAAAAGGCACATCCCTTGAAGACTCCTTCACCTTTTGGAATCAAGATGTAAAGCCATCATCTGCAACTGCTGCAATGCGATGTCTGAAAAGGCACATCCCTTGAAGACTCCTTCACCTCTCGTACTTCGGAATCAAGATGCAAAGCCAACACCTGCAACTGCGGAAATGAAAATGTCTGAAAAATTACATCCCTTGAAGATTCCTTCCTCACGTACTTCGGAATCAAGATGCAAAGCCAACACCTGCAACTGTAGAAATGAAAATGTCTGAAAAGTTGCATCCCTTAAAGACTCCTTCACCTGGTGTACTTCGGAATCAAGATGCAAAGCCAACACCTGCAACTGTAGAAATGCAAATGTCTGAAAAGGCGCATCCCTTAAAGACTCCTTCACTTCTGTCCTTCAGAATCAGAATGCCAACACCTGCCTAAAGCTACAACGAACATTACATTCTCAATGTGACCAACAATGACCCAAATATTTCCATACTTGCCACGAGTTTATAACATGTACTCAGTGGTCAAGCTTACAACAAAATGGAAATCATACCTCAACAAAATTACAAGACCAAACCTCATCGTCGCATCTTGAAGTGATGGTAAAACTCCTCATCACTTTTACATGAAAGAAATGCATCAGATGACTCATATAACATGACCAAAACATAAACGTCGCATCTCGAAGTGATGGCCACATAATCACTTTTACATGAAAGATATCTAACACACGACTTATAAAAGAAGGCAAAAAAAATGTCATGGTCGCTTAAACGAGTGATGGAAGCACATCATCACTTTCATAATAAAATGCGACAAATGACTTACAAGCATGACCATGACAAGCTTAACATCTCTAGAAAAAAACAATCTAGAAGCAGGGATAATTTTAAGGATGGAAAATTATCTTGAATTTTAAAAAATTGGCGAATCTCACTAGTCCCTAATATGCAAACTATAAAGTGTTTATTGATGTATTTGTAAAATTATTCAAATTTATAATGATATTATATATATTTTCTATATAATGTTGGCGATTTTTAACGTAAAATAAATTTATATTGTAAAATTTGGGCGAATCATTTTTATAAAAAAATGGAAATTGGCGAATCTTTTTTTTTGAAAAACCATGGACAATTAGCCCACCTGCGAATATTAGCCCCTAAAATTTTCCATGTCTAGAAGAACCGCTTCTCATTTATTAAAACGAGTGGATCATTTCCCTATGGCGAACTTTCTTTTTTATTAGCTCTTTCGACTGGTGTATGCATGGGCGCTTTGTCTTTAAGGCGCTGCTCTGGATGAAGTTTCTAGGATGTGGATTTTTGGTGGCCACTTCGGTCGCAATGGGTGCAAAATTTCTTTTTCCTCCAAACCTGCTTAACTGATTTCCTTTCATGTTGGGGAGAAAGCTTTTCGTGCCTCTTCCTCCTTTGTGCTGCCATCCTCTTCCAATACTCAGAAATCACATGGTTGTTTAAACCACAAAATAAACAAGTTTTACGATGCCATATTTTACGACCGTGGTTATCAACATTCTTGTAATTAAAATGCACTCTGGAATAATGAGACTTAGTGTTCCTTCTGTGGTGGTCTCTGGTGCCATCATGATGATGGGAGCTTGCCTCGGTTCCTTCAATGTAACGAGCACTATCGTGGAACAATGGCGAAGTGTCCCTATCATTCCTCTTCCTTGGAGAGCTCATCAGTATCTGTTTTCCCTTGATGTCCTTCAAACATCCTTCACTAGTGTACCCCAAACCTGCATAATGAGGTCGTTGCACAACCTCCAATGGTTCGGTTATGCCTTGGCCACAAATGCGAAGTCCTCCTCCTCTGTACCCCATTTTGGTGAGGAGTCTCATGCTGGTACCTGTGATGGGTATCTCCACACTTCCAACTGAAATTAAATCATGTGAAGAAACTGAAAAAAAATCAACACTGTTTACCTTAGGTGTTGATTGCAAAACAGATGAAGAAAGCTGTTGTAAGCCTTCGTCGCGCTTCACTTCTGTCAATGCCTTTAAAATGGCTTGTAGCTGAAGCTGCATCTATTGCGTCTCCTTATTCTTTTTCTGTAGGAATGCTTTTAAGGCATCATGATCTCTCTGAAGAGTTTCATTGTTGCGTTTCAAATCTTCCCACGCCTCTGTCGTGGCTTGCAACTGAAGCTGCAAATGCTGCTTCTCCTCCTTCTCTTCATGTAGGAACGCCTTCAAGGCATCATGATCTTCTTGAAAATTTTCATTGTTGTGTTTCCAATCTTCCCATGCTTCTGTTGTGGCTTGCAAGTGAAGCTGCAACTGTTGTTTGTCCTCCTTTTATTTGTGTAGGAGGGTCTTCAATTCTTCGTTCTCTGTTGCTTGTTTTTCGTAAGCCTCGTACAACATGTCCGCTTTCTTGGACACCCTGAGCATGGTTTCATACATGTACTTTACATTCTCCATGGCTCAAATTAGCAAACATTCAATGTTCACGCCTGCAATCCAATCAACAAGAATACCTGCTCTGATACCACTTGATCCAGGGTAAAATCTTGATACCCTTAACCAAGACCTTTTAATTCGGCTGATAAATAGAATTGCATTTAATTAAGACGTTAATGAGCTGAAATGAACAATTGTAGCTATAAATAAGAGGAACATAAATGAACAATATCAGCAATCATAAGAACACGTTGTTTGATGACGGAGTTCGTCCAGGAGGGACTACATCTCCGGGCCTCAGTGTCAAGATGGTGTAGGCCCTTGCATTATGTGTTGTAAAAAGAAGATTTACATGGATGTGCTTTCCTATGACATACAAGGAAAAATTGCCTTCACGAAGGATTGGCTTGAATTCTTTAAGAGATGCTCCACTATAGAACTCTCATACATAAAGAAATACTCCTATCAGTCTGACCATAGCTGACATGTAGTAAATAAGAGTATCCCGCCAATCCTGGCAAACAAGGGATCTCAACAATACACATATGAAAAAGAGCATCCCGCCAATGTGGCATGAAAGGGACTCATACATGACACAAATCCATAGCTGAAAGTACATCAATAACAACACAAATCAAGATCCCACGACTCATGTATCAACTAGGATCTGCAAGACATAATGCATCTCAAAGAGAAATAAATAGAGAAGTACATGGAATCCACATCATATACCTCATGCTTCCATTTTTTGAAGGCTGAGCAACTCTGCGGTTGAATCTGAAAACACCATCAATATTGTAGCATCGAAAAAGGTGAAAATGACTGCTCACATGTGCAAATCTGACACCTTCATAATCCACTTCCAAAAGTGGCTAAAAAATTGAAAACTCAGATGCATAAAATGAGCACACCATCAGACTCGTGGCGTCGAGTAGTGCTGAAATGACATAAATTTTTTCCCATTTGGACAAAGTCAAAATTTCACCCTCCTGGAATTTGGCCTCAATCAAGGTTCCGCCTGCCTCTTTTCTGGCTATTGGTTCCACTGCACCTGCAATAAAAAAATAATAGCCTCAAACTGCATGCGCACTCTCCCACTTCTCCATAGCCTAGGCGCACTTGTAAAAATATGAGTTTAAATAAGAATTGCTGGGCAGATTTAACAAAGCCAAGTCCGTTGGCGCGTTGGTTGGAGATCCAAAGGTTTGGGAGGAGGTCGGGTGGTCAAATCCTGACCCCTCCATTAAAAGGCTGACTGTTTGAATCTTTCGAACCGTTTTTTAATATTTAACATTCGTTGATGTTGACTGAGGGGGCCAGACCCGCATTGGGCGGCCCGCCCCCAACCATCACCGTTACACTTTATAACATATATTTTATATATGGTTTGAATGTATATCATATACGTTATATTGTTTAACACATAACCATTATATGTTATATATATGTTATATATATATATATATATATATATACGATGGATGGAAAGTGGTGTCGTGGGGTCCGACGGGGGTCATGGCCTGCCGACCCATAAATATATATTTTTTTGATATGTTGTGACATGCAGTCGAGTGGGGTGGCGGGGGTGGTGGCCTGCCACCCTTTTTTTTTAAATAATTTTTGTTTCTTAAAAAACAAATTATGCCTTTTTGAAAATTTTAGTTTTGGACCGAAGGAGGCAATTTAAATAAGCCACACATTTTCCTGGAATCTTGCTTGAGCTTGCCGGAATCCAGTGACCAGAAAAAGTCGAATTTGCATCCTCTTTAAGGCTGCCTAGTCACCAAGTCAACCTGGAACTTTGACCGCTTATAACTTCTTCATACAGACTCGGAATTGAGTGTCATCTACGCCGTTGGAATCAGAAAGATGAGATCCACAACATGAACTTAGTTCTATAACAATCCGAACACTTTGATTTTTGAGCCTTTTACTCAGGCCACTTGTACCTGTACTTGTTTTATACACCTGGATCATTTAGACATCTTAACATCGAGCAATCTAGTTTTTTGGATATTTTCTGGATTATTTCCTTCGAGTGAATAGTTGTAAGGAGTTTTTCTATGAAAGGTGCCCATAGTTATTTAACATGGAGCGAGTTGCACTAAAAACGAAAAATGTGGCTAAGTGAGCCCACAATCCTAAGTTAGTGTTAAAGAAATAAATTTGAGAATTAAATACATTAATGGATGCACCTGAGGCCTCCATGAAGTCCTTTGGTATCTATTTTTTATTTTTTCTTGTCGTACTATAGTAATTATCATTATCATCATATCACCAATGACCTACTAATGGGTGACGTGAAGATCATCACCATAGAGTCTTAATCCTTCCATATTTATTTATGCTATCATTGCCTTTCTAGTGCATCCCAACCTTTATACAAGAGGAATAAATAAGAATGGTGTGATAGGGACACCTTTCCATATCCCACTTGAGGACTTGAATTTTGAGGGAGGATATCCATTGAGCATGAATGAGAAGAAAGAGGTTGCAATCAAAGATTTACCCAATTAATAAAACTACATGGAAACCTAAAGGATGTGAAAACACTAAAGAGGTAAGCCGAACTAAGTGTATAAAATCCCTTGGACACATCAAGCCTAATTAGCATTACTCCCAGTTTGGATATTTTAAATGAATGGAGGACCTCGTGGAATATGACTATTTCATAAAATATCTCTCTACCCTCCCCATAATATATTTTTATATTGAAATTATATTTGGAAGGAGTTTCTTTATAGGATTTGTAATGACCTTTGAAATAATATTATATATCACATTGCATAAGTCTATCAGTTTGAAGCTATCATGATTCACCTTAGTATAATTGTGTGTTAGTGCTAATAGTGTGAAATTTAAAGATAAAGTTAAAGAATATGTATTATGATATTCATCCACCATATTATGGATCCCTTTGTAAAGGAAGTGCCAAGAAGCATGGATAAAAAATGTGGTGAACCCATTTAAACCAAGTGCTTTAATTTTTGACATGGAAATTACCACCACTTTGAGTTCAACATAGGATACCTCTAGCATTATGGACACATTATGATTTTTTTGAACGAGTATTGGGTTGTTTTCTGTGACCTTATAAATTAGCCTACATAAAAATTGATTTGTTTGAAATAAAAGTGAACCATACTATAACCAATTTATGGTCTGTAATGTTTTGGTATATCAGTTTTTCCCTACTTCATCATTGAGTTAAAATATCTTGCTATTATGTCAGTGTTTGATCATCAACTACGAAAAACTTGGTTTTTTGATTTCCTTCTCAAATTCAATGAATTCTTGAGACTTTCCTCAATAATATTTCCTCCTATCGATTTCAATCCTCTAATTCTTTAGTAGTTCTCCCTATTTTGCATCTAGATCCTTAGTTCTTCTCTCCAACTTTTTTTTCTTTAACCTCTTCCATCTATACGTCTAGCACCCTTTTTGTTGGAAAACATTTGAAAAATATTATTTTCTTCATTTTTAAATTTATAACTTATAAATCTTGAGATTATTATGAATCTTGGCCACATTTAATCGACCTTGGACTTGAATCTCCTCATAAAACTGGTTTTCCTTCTCATAAAAGTATCAATCCTTAATCCAAAAACTCTCCAATATGAAAGGCATACTTTTAGGTGTAATACCTAATATTTATAGCTATTTCATTTTTATGATAAATAGGACAAATACTATGCGAACTTATGAAATAATAATGCTGTTGGAGGAATTATAATTTTTATATATTAATATTTATCGAAGAATTCATACCAATATTTTAGAGATAGAGTATAGAGATACATGAAATTCTTATCCATGAGTGTAGGATATAATTCCATACATTCCCAAATTCTCCAAAAAAATTACTTCAAAGAGAAAAAAAATTGGAAAAAAAATAGATAGAAGATAATATAAAACGATTTCTAGGTAAAGAAGAAAGTTACTAAGAATAGGTAAGAAAAACAACGCAGAGGAAAAGTGAGTTTTAAAACAAAAATTTTGCAGAAGAAACAAAATTAAAATCCTAAGCTATGGGAATCAACAACCCAGAATAATTGGTCGTCATTATGGAAACTTGTTGGGGAAAGCTAGCTTAAAAGTTCCTTCACTAGTCTGACAAAAGGTTGTCAACACTAGGGAAAATTGAGATATTTTCTTGGGGGAGAGCTCTGAGGAGAAGCTCGTGGATGGAGGAAAATAATCTTTACAATTGGTATAAGGTATCTATACAATTGGTATGTGGTATCTATAAGTTTTAATATTTAATTCTATTTTATATTTGTGATGAATGAAGGTTCTATGGACTTTACAGGTAGCTTTTAGTACTGTTGCACCTTTAAGAAGCTAGAGGTGGTACAAAATTCTGTAGTCCTGTAGTGACAATGTAATACTGTAAATGTATTCGAAACTTTTATTTAAATATGTATGTTATGGATGATATTTTTAGTATATTTTAATATTTTAATTGTCATATAGAATGCGTATAACCATTTTTTAATTCTAGGGGATAGAAGTGTGGTTATATAAGGACTAATAGAAGCACAAATTGAAGCACAAATTGCCAGAAGTAATCTCCCAATAGGGGTTTAAATGTAAGCTGATGGAAACTCTAGAATTTGAAAATGAGAACATTATGCTATCATAAATATATGAATATATATAAATAAATATCTATGAGTATACAACCCACGATGATGTTGGGAAGGAAACTGTATTCACAATCTTACAAACTTCTCTATGATACACTGTTTACCGATATCACAACATAAGCAAGAAAAAAAAAAAAAATTTAAAGAAAACAAAATCGCCAAAAATATTTAGTTACATAAAGAGATAAACATATATATGTTTATATTGAAAAATAAAAAATAACTAGCTAAATGTATTCGCATACATTAATGTCATTTTATCATAGATTAATATATGGTATGATTATCCATTATAAAAAAATGACATGAGAATTAAAACGAAGCCTTAAAAGAATAAATGTGAGTAAAACCATATAAATAACTATTGAACCCAGTAAAAATATAGATGCTTGTTCATATAACAAATGGGTTTCTAAGCTACAAATAACCATTTTATTTGATTACAATCGTGGGTACGAAACTATCCTATCTATACTATAGTTAAAAGTTCATAATTCTTGTCCCACGAGTGCTTGTTGAACTTGCGTCCAGCACAGTTATCTTGAATGCGAGATAATTTGGGGAAAATTGACCTGGAATCCATCATGATCATAGATCTGCAAGGGATCTTGTTGTTAGCTACCCAAACTAGTTTAAACTTCTCCATGGTATGGTCGTACCTATAAAACGAAGTAGAAAAATCACAGAAGAAAATTTACTTACGAGAGTAACAAATCAAGAGAAATCATAGTGATAGGGAACGGTATATTGATTTACCTGATAATTGAGAAAACACAGGAGTAATTGAACCTGTAAAAAATGTAGTGATATTATTAGTTTACAACAAGGATAAGCATTGATATCTAAAATGGATATACAATTATCCAATAGTAAAGCTAACTTTCCAAGTGTACTAGGATACTGAAAAGGGAGTTTTTAAGGTGATCCGCCAAATAACTTGCTTGAATCAACCCTGACATTTGTAAACCAAAAGATTAAATTTTAAGAAACTAATATTATTAGACCCAAAGAAATTTGAGGTCCATTCAGTCACACACAATAAAGGGAAAGTTACACACTGCATGCAGTTACATTCTTCCTAATAAAATGTGAAATTGTTGGAAGGGTGGAATTAGTTCCTTCTTTCCAATGTTCGAGAAGGTTGAATAGAAAAATGATAAAATTATTACCTGGGGGAGGAACATAGAACTCCCATGAAGTTAATTTGTTGAAATGATTCCAAAATTGAAACAAATTGATACTATACAACAAGACAATACCCTAAACCCCTATGTAAAATAAGAAAAAGGAAAAACGATGCCATATAGAGAAGGAGCATGATAGCAGAGGTTACCTGTGAAGAATATGGGAAGATGTATAATCTTACAACCACAAACTGAAAAACCTAATCTTGACTTGGAGCACCTAAGACAGTCAGTGCCTATCTATAAGGAAAATTTAGAAACCAAACCAAGTATCTAACAAAAGCCAAAATTCTAGAAATTAAGACAAGAGGAGAGAACACTTGGGCTGGTTAACGTGAGTCCTTCTTGCCCACATTTGCAAGGTTAAAAGCCCTAGAATAATACTGCATGATAAATTCATTGACTCAAAGACCTTGAAAGAGAAAAAAAAACCTAGGGGATCTACAAAACCCACATTCGAAACCTTGAAAGACATGACTCACAACTTTAGGGTTTTTGTTGATTAACCTACAGAAAAGAGTAGGCCAATATCAAATCAATGCACATGCTAATGAAGAATTAAATCAGTAGGAAAATGTAAGGGAAGGGTACCTTACGTAGCTATGTCACCTGAAGAGTAGATGACAAGATGTGGAAAAATGTTGCACATGTACATTAGAAATTTAGGGCTTTTCATGTTCTCTTAAAGATACAAATGAAAAAAATCGAGGTTTACATGAGAATCATGATTCCAGGAAGTAGAATGACTAGGTTAATATATAATAGAGATATAACTTATCTAGAAAAGGGAAGGAAAAATAAAAACATTGAATATGTAAATATCTCCGACCAAAAATCTAACTGAGCGATTACCTATTCAAAAATATTTTCTCTGGAAAAAGTTGCATTTGAATTCAGATAAATGCAAGTCAATAACTATGAAATTCATAGTCATGGATGAAAATCAACATTTAAAATCATGGAAAAACCCCAGCGAAAATGAAATTTTTATCACTCTATAATTTAGAAGATTGGCAAGACTAAACTATAAAGAACAACATCAAAACTGCATGAAGCCTAGGATCTAGCCCTCCTAGACTCAGAGAGGGATCTCTCTATTAGATTTAGATTTTTTTAAGCTTACTGATGTTAGGCTAGTTAAATTGATTGTAATAAATTTTTTATCGAGTGTTCTTTGTTGGATATAAGGGGTCTTTCCTAAATAGTTTTAATTGGGCTTGCAGTCAAAATGGACTAGGTGTACACATCAAACTCCAGATCGAATGTAAGGAAAGCTAGCTGTGAATATTGGTGCTTATAAATGAGTGGAATTATGGGATGGAGAAAAGCACTTTCAGTACTAAATTAAGAGCGAATAATAATTCTTAAATCATACATCGAAAGAAAACATTGAAATTGTAAAGATATTCAGAATTAAGGTACTCTAAAACAACAAATCTTATTCTAACCTTGCTGCTTTACAAATAGAATTGTAAATGAAACAAATGAAGAGATTACAGTGGAAAAAAAATTAAACATGAATAAGGAAAAACATCACCAGGAGACACAACACATGAATCTTGCAGAATGATCTCTTTATTGATGCTCCTGCTTGAAAGTATGAATACTTGCAATGAAAAGCATTTACAAAAGTAGGGTCCAACCCCTGTAACAAAATGAAAAATTATATTTAAACTATTTGCACTAGCTTGCCATTATCGAAAGGGAAATCGATTCGTCTACTCTAAGAGTATCTGAAAATGGGCTTACGCGTCTCATGCATGGACACGTTGTGACTGTTTTTAGATAGATGTTTGAAGTTACAGTGGAAGTTTCCCTTCATTGTAATGGCCCTTTTGGCAGGTGCTCGATGTTCTTTTGGAGCCATTATCTAACACTGTGGCAGTCTATTATGCTGGCGGATTTCATAAACTGGATGTGCTGAACTGAAAATTCACTAGGATATCAACTTCGTCACTGAACTGAGTTGTAATTGTTCCTGGAGCCTGCAAAAATTTTCCCAACTCTCTGGATTCATCATCTTGGTCTTGTTTAGCTTCCTATAGACTTCATCAGTCTCGCTGTACTTTACAAATGTTGGTTTCAATTGAGAAATGTGCTTCACCTCATGGTGTATGAAGACATTGCTGCTGATGAATTCATAGAATGTTTTCTCGGTCATGGTGTTCTTTATATTTGTGAGCTTGGTTGTGTCCTTGGATATCTCTATGAGCCTCTTTACATAATCAGTCCTCGACATATTTTTTTTCGTTGATGACAAACAAGGAAGGCAAACCTATTTTGTTTAGTGGCTTAATCCTGTTGAAAAACCTACTCACCCCACTCTCTAGTTGATGGAATATTTCTTCTAGCTGTGTGATGAGTCTCTTCTTAGTGAACACCATTTTAACCTCAAGAATAGAATTTGTTCTGTCAGTCACTTCTAGTTGCTCCAATTCATGGCTGCTCTTGGAATTCAGGAATTTGATGATGTTTTTGGCATTTTGTGGCTTATCTCCAAGTTCCTCCTTTGTTTTCTGAGTGGAAACCTTCACTACTTCAATTAGATCCCTTTGTTCCAAAATTGTCTAAATTGAGGGCCATATATCATTTACATACTCAATTATATCTAGCCATAACATTTTCTTGAATTTTCCCACCATACTGCCAATTAAGGACTCCTAAAGATATTTATGAAAAAATTCATTTAGATTTTTGGTAAACTGCAACTCTATGGCATGTGTAGAGTATTTTCCTCTGAGTTTCTACAACAAGTCACTGAGTTTATTCTGCACCCTTTTTTATCTCCGCCAACCATAAAGACATGTTCCCCATCGCCTTGGCTAGCTGCTCAGTACTTTCCCCGGTGACCCTATGGATGTTGTTGCTGTTGGGATCACTGTGAGAGGAACCACTTGTAGGGGGATCATGACCTTAGTTGCTTCTTTTGTTTCTCCCTTCACTACATCCCTTATTTCTTTATGTCTATCTTTGATCATTTTACCCACATCATCCTCCATTTTCTTGATCTGCTTTGTCTGTTCAACGATTAATTATAGTATTTCTGCCTTCTCTGTTTCATTTTCTTCTATCTCATCTGCCAAATGGTCTTCTGTTATTAGCATCTTAAGCTACCTCCTCAAAGAATATATGTCTAAATTATTCTTCCACACAAGGGGTTTTTCCACTCCTATGTTTAATGGATTGTACCCGAGATGTATCACTAAATCCTCCAGAGATTTTATCTTTGAATATTTGGTCATGGCAGAGACCTTTTCCAACTTTAATTGTGACTATGTGTTGGAAAAAGTCACTTGTAGTTTTGAGAGGCTCATGGATGTGTTAGTTAGGGTGGAGGACATCATTTCCCCAGTATGCTTGTGCATCTCCATCCGGTCTATTGGGTGGATTTTCTTTGCATCAAACTCAAAAGATGTCTTCTTGTAGTCTGTTGCACCTTTGGGCTGAGGAATTTGTGCCTCCTAGAATTCCATCCTCATTCTTTCCTTCTCTGAGTCAAAGGTTGATAGGTGTCTAATATGGGAAATGGTTGTTTGTTTCCAAAATTGACTGCAGTTGTTGGTCTTAAGAACCTCATTCCTTCTCTTGATCTCCTTGAATGTGCCATAGGTGTCTTCCTCCTCTTGTCCTACAGTGGAAGCATATGTCGTATTTTGAACATTCTGTTGTTGGAATAGGACGATAGCAGAGGATGTGGAGAAGATCGGGTGGCCACTTGTTGAAGGTGAACTTGGTGAATCCCCAACTGTGATGAAAATTTTCTGGTTTTTCTCATTTCCTTGGTCAAGGCCCATTCTCATCCTGAATCTCTTCCTATATTTCAATTTGAACTCATTGGTGGAGGATTCAATGTCCATGTCTGTTGGATCCTCCCTGGTCCTGTTACTTCCTATTTCATTTTCAGTCTCCTTTCCTTTGTCATCTTGAACTCCTGCTTCTTTCCTCTCTTGTGTAGTTGGTGTTTGGATTCCTGAAGTAGAGATGGCTTGCTCTTCATCCTCCTGGAGTGTGCCTGCCACCCATTCTTCTTGGTTCATGTACTTATCTATCTCTAGTTTGTGGGTATGGGTGTAGGGTGTGGACTTGTTTTCCACCCTCTTTGTTAGTATGAATCCTTTGTCGAAGTGTACGAAAAAGGACCACTTTAGCTACGCATAACTAATAGCCCTAACAACAAAAGTGGCTGCCAATATCTTCAGACCTGCGATTAGTTAGACAAGAACATAGCTGCAAAACACCAGATCCATGTATGGAAAGACATTAAGCAGTAAAATAAAGGGTTTGGTCCATGCATCCAACAGACAAGAACACTGAAGAATTTTTTTATACGAGGCACAGGAGGGAAAACAGAGGTGTATCGAGCTCTCCCTCAATGGGATGGGTTCTTTGTAGTCTCGGCCTTGAGGATCTAAGATTTCTCTCTCTTGTGAGTGTGAAAACCAGTACAAAAATGAAGCTCAATGTAGGACGAATGATGAAAAATGTGACCAAGTGTATAGATCGAGAGTGATCTAATAGGCAACAAAAGGTGACTAATGAATGGGGAAAACCCTTCTATTTATAACAAAATAATGGGGTCATTCTAGATCTTCAATTTGCATGGGTTGTGAGATCTAGATCCACTTTTTGTGGAATATTTTATTATATTTGTTGGAGGGAAAAGGTATTTGACTTGGGTCAAATCCCTTAATTTGTCAAAAATAAATAAATAAATGATTTATTTATCTTTTTAAGGAAGGAGTTAGAGGATAATCAAATAAATAATGATTTATTTAATTATTTATGGGTGATTTGGTCATATTTAACAAGGAATATCATCTAAAAAATGTTTAAATGATTATTCCTAGAAAACAATAAGATAAATAAAGGTTTATCTAATTAATTTATTTGATTTTGGGTTAAACATGACTGGGAATAATAATTAAATTATGGTTTAATTAATTACTCCATGAGGAAAATCAAACAAATATAGGTTTGTTTAATATTTCCTTTTGGGGTTTCCTGTTTTAACATAGTGAAAGCAATTTTACTTAGGGTAAAATTGGTCTTACATGGTGTGCTTGGGTCCATCTAATGATAATAGGTTAGATGACCAAAAAATGGTGTAACAGATTGCCCCCCAGCGTGCGAGTGTCAGGAGCAAATCGTATGACCGAAGTACGTTGTAAGAACTCAATCACCAGACAACAAAAGGGAAGTCAGAGAGAGAAATGTAAGGTAGATAGTGTGCTGAAGAACTAGACCCTGAGGAGACGAGACTCACAGGTGCAACAAGTCTATTTTTATGAGAGGGTACCTGTGCTGAAGGCGGCGGGGGAGGCATACCTATGCCCACCGAGACAAAGTACAAAAGAATAGTGTGTCCAGTAAACAAGGGACCGAACCATAAAGTACAGCTGGCATAATCATGAGCCAGATGAAATATACAATGAGGAATACCACATACATGCTGTGCCCGGGATAACAGCCAGGAATTGTACAATAATATCTGAGTACATGAAATACAAATACAACCCAAATGCCCCCTGTGAATGGGGAAGGGCTCACAAAATCTGACTGATACATGCGAGTCAAAGAGGCGCGGCAAGTGGCTATGGCCAACATCATCAAATATCTAGAGCTGCATCGAAGGCTGCAAAGAAGAGGTCATCCGGGCATGTGGGGGGCTACCTGCAGGGCCACCCCCTCATGAGGGTTGGAACATCTCACACACATCCGGGAATCATCAAGAGCTGCTGCTGGATCACTGGACCATCAAGTATACGAATCTCGATCATGCTGAAAAGAGCTGGACAAACAATCAAGCCAAAGGGAAAGGAGGTATCCCTTTGCCTGATCCAAGGCACCGAACAAGAGTGGAAGCTGGAACCAAGGTACACCGCCCTCTAGACCTGACTTCTGGAATGAAAGAGCTGATGGTGACAGAAGGAGGTCCACCATAGTTGATGCAATGAGAGACCCTCAACTAAGGCACGAGAGAAAAGAGTAGAGCGACGAACAGACTGATACTAATGATGATAGTGAAGTGGAAAGGAATGAGTAGCGAATGGACGACTTCCCTTGCTAGAGCATAAAGGGCATGGATGACATGGCAGCGACTGACACAACATCATCAGGGATGGGGGATAGTGAAACTGAAGGTCATAAGGTACGACACAAGAGAGAGACCAATCAATGATGGATGGAGGGCTATAGTGGGGTACAAAGGGACTCGGTATAGACTCCATGGAGGGAATGATGACTCAACTTGGATGCTCTAAACAAGGGCGACTCGATGGTGCTGCCACACAGTAAAGGCCCCAATGGGGGGACCGTGGAAATATGAGTACATGATGGAATCTCATGACGAAAATTGACACGAACAAGGACAAGTAAGGGGGAAAAATGGTGCCCCAAGTACAAGTGGCGTAAGTGAGGAAATTCGATTTTTAGGAGGGGTGAAGTGACCCTTCGTGGACAAAATGTGTCCTGGTGGAGTGTCATATCTCAAAAAAATAACAGATACCCATTTGAGGGCTCGGTGAGAGCTTTCCAACGGTGCAGACGGTTCGTTAAACGGGGCTACGGTGTGGTCACAGCGGTCGAAAGAAGAAACATGGGTTCTCTTTTAATAAGGCAGTTTTCCCTCCAACATCACTCATTTGCTGTTGTTTCTGTGGTGAATGTAGAGAGGAGAGAAGGCCCTAAATCTTGCGGTGAACATAGCGGACAAACCGACCATTGGAATCATGATCCGTCAGTTGCAGGTAAGAGGTCTAACTTTTCTCTTGCATTTTGATGGATTACATTGTCAGTTTAGGGCCCAGAAATCCAGGAACAGCCCCTCCTTCATCTCTACGGCCGGGTCGCACTTTTTGGGGCAAAAAGTGTGACCTAGGACGCAGGTATCAGGGCAAAAAGTGCGACCTGGTCCAGAAAAGAGCAGAAAACTGCGACCTGGGAGATGAGGGGGTTTTGGTGCTGTTTTATGGCTGGAAGTTGGGTTTTGGTGGTTGGTTATGGTTTTCCCGATCTGTACGCTGACAAAAATGATGTTTTTGTGCAGGTATGGCAGAGTTACGGGTCAACTGGAGAGAGAGAGATCTGGGGACACTACGGACAGAGATCCAGGCGGATCAGGGCGTCCGCCATGTATTGGCCAGATTTGGGGTTCTCAAGTTCTTGGAGAACCCTTTGATGAGAAAACGAGGAGCAGGTGTGCTTCCGGTTATCGGTCTGCCGGGATCCGATCGAGAGATCTTTATGAGTACGGGGGCATGGGATCGGGCGCGGTGGGACATGTGCTATGACTGGTCTCCGCCACTTGGGATGGTGGAAACACCACGGCCAGTCTTCTGCATGAGGGCGACATATCCTGGGTTCGGTGGGCATACGTGTCGACCGGGTCTCAGTTCAAGGGGACTCGAATACCGTCCCGAGGATCTCCCGAAGCTAGAAACCACGTGCGGTGACGCTGACTATGCCTCTGGTCTTGGGCATCGGGCGTTCCATCCATCTGCAGAGGCGAGATGATGATAGTGGAGGGTGTGTTGGGACTACTATGGGTGGGCCGGATATTTGATGGTGTCGGCTATATATTTGATGGTCACTATGCAGGCGGCAGGTGAACCATGACTGCTCATATGGGACTTTGTTGTGCGCCTTCTTCTTTGAGAAGATCCCGACCTTGAGGCCCCGTGTACAGCTTCTAGATGGGGGCCCGAGAGAGCCCAGGATGCGCCGTTGGGGACGGCTACTGTGCTGAGGAGGAGGAGGGGCGGTCGGGTGAGTGTTTCGACCAGAGTTTTTTGCCCATTGGGATCAGATGCCTTTGTACATAGACGACTATCCCTATAGTGGGATGAGCTACTGTGGGGATCCGGATCTGCCACTTCCGCCTGGTCGAGTCTGGGGGCCCGATGGTAAGTGACAGATTGCTATTCTTGTGTGGGCATGTTAAAGTTTTTGAATAGTAATTAATGATACTGATTCATGTACTTTTGGTATGCAGATATAGCACCGGTAAAACCGGCCGGATATATGGGACGACCGGCAGCGTCTGGAGCTACAGGTCCAAGTGGGTCGAGAGCGGCGCAGAATGAGGATGCAGCTACCCTGCTGGAGGACATCCGCCGTAGATGCGAAAGGTTGTTGACCGGAGTATCAGAGCGCGGGTGGCAGGACTTAGACGACCAGTTCATAGAGCCATGTGTTGGTCTACCCTCGGAGTGGCGAGGTGTCATGCGGCGCATGGCGATGACCGGGCAGGCTATGCGCGATCTACATGCTGCAGGGGCGGAGCCATTGGCCCGAGAGCCTCCAGATAGTGATTAGGGGTGGGGCTTGTGGTGCCCCCTATGATGTATGTAGGGGCAGGTGGTGCCCCCAGTTTTGGGTTTTGTTTTGTAACATGCTATGGGCATGTCGTATGTATCAGAGTAGATGGACTCTAAACACATGTTTTGCGACACATATTATGGATATGCATCGTTTTTTGATGGTTATTTAATGTTATTGTCTTGTATGAAATGTGTGTGATAAATGCCAATCTAGAACATGGTTTGCAATACTATCTACATAGTGATTCTGTTCTCGAGGTACATGGTTGAAAGTTATGGTTTCAAACACACGTATTAAGATTTTCACTCGTAAATAACGTCTAAAAAACACAGGGTTATGCACACGATAAACACCATTTAGTTGCATTACAAGAAGCAGGGAATCCAAACAAACGTGCAGATGGAGGATGCGATGAAAGAGGGCATCAGCTAATAGGCCACGCACTGCATCGTATTCGGCCTGATTGTTGTTGCAGCGAGCTTGTGCATGCCACAGTTGAAGGACAAGGGCATACGAATTTGAAAGGAATGGCGCAGCTTTTTTGTAGCTAGATTCTGGAGTAACGACTTGCACCATCGGCATGCTTAGATAAAGGGTGTGGACGGGGGTCTACTGAGCATGTTGACAAAACCGATAAATGAGAGTGAAAATGACGACGGCGTGGTGGACCAGTCATGGGCGACAGCGCATGAGGGTGCAGGGAAGGATAGACTGACTCATCTGATTAGTATATGAGGGCTATCGGGCTTTAGGCTCGAGGCTGCGGAGGTCCAGCGACGAGAGATACGGGTGGGGTGATCTCGGGTATGGGTAGGAAAAGGGTGGTCAAGGGACACAACAGGGGAGGATGCAGATGGGCTAGGCTCCGGGTGTCTCGCAGAGGAGGATAGGTAAAGAATGGTGACAGTAGACTCGGTCATCTGGACATCAGGGGGGGGAATGTCGATGGGAGCGGGGGGATCCTCAGGCTGACCTGAAGCATATTGCGCGAGGATGGGAGAGGCGGATTGATTTTTTTCAACCTCATACTCGCGGATCACCTCTAAAGAGGCGCGGTAATGTGTCAGGTGAGGACAATGGTGGGAGTAGTGGCCATGGACACCGCACAAAGCACAGGGTTTGTTGGTGCGGAGAGTCTTGGGGTTCTTGGTTACGGACGAAGAAGGAGTGGAGGCTTCAGGGACCGTAGACTCGGGGAACGCGACTTTAACCATGGGCTCAATACGGGGTAACTCAGGACAAGCATGGGTGGCATGACCGGTGACATCACATAAGGCACAAGGCTTCGTGGGCGGCGGAGGGGCCGGGTCAGCTGTGGTGGTCTTGTCTTTGGGTGCCCCCATGCGGGCTTTGCTTTTGAACCATGGAAACCAGCGACAGGAAGAATAGGTCTGTGCAGAGTCTTCAGAGAACACGAGAGGCTCGGAGAGGCGGGGACCGGTTGAACCGGTGTCAAAGCCATATAAGGTTTGGGGTGACCAGGGGGGGTGGCGGCTGGGGGGTCAAGGTACCAAACCAGAATGCCCAAGGTCAAGTTAGGGAGAGAGAGGGTGGCCATGACGGGGACAGAATATACTCCGGGAGGGGGAGCCAAGAAGGGGATCTGTCCAGCAGGGTAGTGACCAGGAGGTACGGCTCCAAGATGGTTGAGGCCGGGGGGGACCGAGCCTGGAGGATAAAGAGGTTCGGGGATGCAGGTGTGGGGAGAATCGAAGGAGAAGCGGTCGGGGGAAAAAACCAGAGATGGATGTCTAGAATGGGTTGGGTGGTGCGAGGAGGATTCTTGACCGGCCAAGAGGCGGGCCGCTTCTCGCGACTGAGATGATTACATCATACGAGCATTCGAGGAGAGTGGGATCGATGATGGGAGAGGGGAAGGTTATGGGGTCATTCCAGCCAGAGGAGTCTTTGTAAGGCAGGAGAGGTATTTGGTCAAGAATCAACATGTTTCGCTTAATGGCTACGGAAGAGATAGTCGTCTCGGGGAAGTCGAGATTTTGGCTCATGATATGTCAACTGGTCAATGGTGACTATCTTTCCATTATGGGGGAAAGACATCTTGCGAAAGACCGCGGATGGGACAGCAGACATAGCATAGGTGTAGCTTCACCCCAATAGAATGTTGTAATCTAGCGGGCCGTCGATGACTTCGACATCAACGCAAACAGTCTTATCGGCGAGGGTGATAGGACAATTACGAAACAGGCCAATGGGCTGGGAGGCATGACCGTCCCACGCTCGAAGGGTGATCGTGGAAGGGGCCAGCTCAGGAGATCCGAGTTGCTTCCAAACTGAAGCGGACATCACGCATGTGGATGCCCCCTCATCAATTATACACCGGGACACGTTGGCGTTCCGGATTTTGACTGGGATTTGGAAGGCGACGGAAGGAGGAAGGGGAGGATGGTCCGATTGAGTGGCGTCGAAAACAATCATTAGGTCATCAGCAGGATCTACAGCGCCCACGGCAGATAATAGAGCCTTCTTTTGGGAAGGGCACGACTGGAGGAGTTCCAGTGTGGAAATGGCAGTAGGAGATTGCGCCAGATCATCTACTATGCTATACGAATGAGCAGCTCGACCAGAAGCAGCATTTCGATGTAATGGTCCCTTAGGAATCTTGGTATGGACCTCAAATTTGGGTTGAGGGATATGTAAGGGACCACTGGATGTCGAAAGAGGCTCTGTAGAACCTGAAGAGGGAGGCTCGGGGGCAGACTGAGCAGGAGGCTTGGGGTACTGACGAGACCGAGTTTGAAGGTGAAGATCGACGGATGGGGTAGGATCGGAGTGCATCATAAGGATCTGGTAATCAGAGGAACCAGAAATGGAAGGGGGGGCGGCTACCTGGCTGTCGGGCGGTTGGGTAGCCACGAATCCTTGTTGAGGGAAAGGATCAGTAAACACAGCTTGCTGGGTAGTGGCCACATTAGGAGGAGTATGAGGGGAGGCGTGTTGTCCGCACAATGTGGCTTGAGACTCCCACATCTGCCGCATCTGGGGTAAGAGGGGGCAATCGTGGGTGTAATGACCATAAACACTGCAACACGAACAGGGCTTGCTTGTGCGAAACGGCCTGTCCGGCTTGGGCTGAATGCCCTGTTGCTGGTTGCCAGTGTTAGGGTCCACACCAGAATTGGGTCCTCGAGTACCAGAGGCAGATTGGTTTTGGTTGCCTCTCTGCCTTCTTTGAGAAGAAGGGGGATTAGTCGTGCCCTGCTGTGCAAATACTTGCCCTGGAGGGGGCTGTAGGTGCTGGTGCTGGGGTTGAGGAGGAAAGGGAGGAGGAAGCGCATATGCTGGAGGAGCTGGCGCACCAGGCTGCGGATAAGGGTAATGGGTGGGTTGGGCAACATTGAGGTAAGCAGGAGGTTGGGCAAAAGGAGGAGGCATGCCGTATCCACCAGATACATGCCTCAGGAGAGTCTTGGAGGGCGGCCTCCACACGGGGAGACCATAGCCCATGGGAGGTTGAGCGTATGGATGGGAAAGGGCTTAACGATCGTGGAATGAGATGCCCCTGGGGCGTTAGCGCCACCGGGCTTGGGGAGGTCAGGAAGAACGGTATAAACATAACCAGATTGAGCGTAGATTAGGTCATATTTCAAGGCTATTTGGAGAGCGGCTTCTTCGGTTTGAGGGAAATGGGAGGCGACATCCTTGCCGATGGGAGCTGGAAGGGTGCGAAGGAACTAGTCCATATAAAGCCGATCTTCGAAGGGAGGGGCTCGACATAAGCTCCATCTTCTTCGCCATTCCTGAACATGGGCGGAAAGGCGGGTTGAAGAGGATTGCTTGAAGGAAGTCAAGAGCTCGTGCCGATGTCGTGTATCGGAGAGGGAGGGTGGAAGTACGACAAAAAGGCTTGGGCAAGAGTCTCAAGGTGGTATGGGTAGAGGTGGCATTGGAAAGCATACCATTTAGAAGCTTCGCTTAGGTAAAGCGTGCGTTGGAACGAACGAAGACGGATGGAGTCATCGGTAATGGAATTGGAGGAACACCACATATGGTCTAAATGGACCTTGATTAGTTGGATCACGTGTTTGATTCTCAGGCTTTCGGGATATCGGAGGGAGCTTGGTTATCGCGGACGGTTAACGACTGTGGTGAATGGGGTCATTAATCATTGTTACACCTGGAAATGGGAGGGCGGGAGCACACAAATGTATGGCGACAGGGTGGCGGGATGGGTTCCTGTGGCGGTTCCGCTAGTAGTAGGGCCGGCATTGGGGCCGGGAGAACCGCTAGCATTAGGCCCTGGACCAGACATAGTGAAGGTGACAGGGGGAGAACCAGGAGGAGAAGGAGGACCCGATGAATTAGGAGAGGAGTCGGAGTGCGGACTCGAAGGTGGACTGGCTCGACGACGACGGGGCGGAGCAGGTCGATCGACCGGAAACTGAGGATGAAGGCCAAGAAGTCTCCGGGATAAGCGCCTTGAGGGCGCAATGATGACAGGAAGAAGGAAACCGACAGGGGCAGAAAGGGACAGAATCAATTAAGGTCAAGGGCAGAAAAGGTGCAGTGACAATTGATTTTAGAGTCTTTGCCAGGCGGTGTTAACCAGGCGCTTCTTTGCTTAGGGTCAGTGTGTGGCGTGCGTTAATTTTAATTTTTAAACCCTTTCCATTTTGAGAGCAAGAAAAAAGTGTGCTGCGTAGCTGAAAATAAACCTACAGAGAACAGTATATAATGTTGAAATAACAGAAAAATAACGGCTACTTGTGCATCTATCTAACCCAGGAAGGTGGGTCTCTCAAAACTAATCTGAAAAGAAGGGGAAAAATCTAGGCAAAACACACGGAAAAGAGGCCAATAGATCTAAGGTCAAAGGGGACAGGGATCTAAAGGATAAAGTTGCTGAAAAGAGGTGCAGATCATAGCCAAGAGACAGAGGCAAGGTGGCTGGAAAAAGGGAGGAAATCAGTAAAAAGCGGTAAGGACAGGGAGGAGGTCCTAAAGGGAGGTCCAAACAAAGCTACAAGAGGTGATTTGAAAGGAAGATGAGCTGATTTAAAGGGATCTAAGAAGGAGGTATCAGATCTGAAAAAGGGAAGGCTGAAACTATGAAAAACAGACGGCTGAAATAGCTAAAAACTCTTCCACAAAAAGTGGAGGGTACTGAAGCCCTAGGGAGCTAGGTTCCCACTTAGATGAGAAAAAGATCGAACTTGGTCAAACAGTTTGAGACAGAAATTTGGAGCCCCTGACGAGAAAGCTACGAGAAAAACCTAGAAAAATTGCAGAAAAACAACAGAAAAATTGGCAGGTCGCGATTTCGACCTGATTTCGGTGCGGGTTCACGAAACGAGGCTAAAAGGTGCGACACACGGGAGGTCCCGGAGTGCGCGGTTAGGGCTAAAGAAAGTGTTCGGTTCCGGTTGTCTCGGCGGCAGATTTTCAGAAAAGTTGCCGTCTCAGTTGCGGCTGGTGTCGCTTACCTGCGCAATAGGGCCAGAAACACATGGAAGTTAGAAATTTTAGGTTTTTAGGGTTTTATGTGAGAAAAATGACATGAAAAGAGAAAAACTAAGCAGCTAAAAAAGAAGCCCTAGGGCCTGAAGTAGCTGGATATGCAGGAATAGGAAAAACGACAGCGGTCGTAATTTAAAAACCGTGTGGAGTCGCCATTTGTTAGTATGAATTCTTTGTCGAAGCGTACGAAAAAGAACCACTTTAGCTACGCATAACTAATAGCCCTAACAACAATAATGGCTGCAAAACATCTTCAGATCTGCAATTAGTTAGACAAGAGAAAATAGGCTGCAAAACACGGATCGCCAACATGGAAAGACGTGTGATAAAATAAAGGGTTTGCTCCGCCCATCCTTGAGGCAAAGAACAACGATTTTTTGAGCGTTTTAAATATTGAGGGCACCTGGGAGGAAAACAAGAAGGTGTATCCAGCTCTCCTCAATGGGATGGGTTCTTTGTAGTCTTCAGCACTTCATATCTAAGCTTTCTCTCTCTTGTGGGTGTAGAAAACCCAATGCAAAAATGAAGCTCAATGGGAGCAAATGATGAAAAATGAGACCAAGTGTATAGATCCAGAGTGATCTAGTAGGCAACAAAAGGTGAGGAATGGTAGGAAAAACCCTCCTATTTATAACAAAATATTGGGTCATTCTAGATCTTGGTGCATGGGTTAACCAGATCTAGATCCACTTTTTGTGGAATATTTTATTATATTTGTTGGAGGGAAAAGGTATTTGACTTGGGTCAAATCCCTTAATTTGTCAAAAATAAATAAATAAATGATTTATTTATCTTTTTAAGGAAGCGGTTAGAGGATAATCAAATAAATAATGATTTATTTAATTATTTATGGGTGATTTGGTCATATTTAACAAGGAATATCATCTAAAAAAGGTTTAAATGATTATTCCTAGAAAACAATAAGATAAATAAAGGTTTATCTAATTAATTTCTTTGATTTTGGGTTAAACATGACTGGGAATAATAATTAAATTATGGTTTAATTGATTACTCCATGAGGAAAATCAAACAAATATAGATTTGTTTAATATTTCCTTTTGGGGTTTCCTGTTTTAACATAGTGAAAGCGGTGTTACTTAGGGTAAAACTGGTCTTACATGGTGTACTTGGGTCCATCTAATGATAATAGGTTAGATGACCAAAAAATGGTGTAACACTCTTCTTGGAGATTATTCCCATTACATCATAGGACCAAGTGAAAGTGTGTTTGAATTTCATCTCTTTTAGTATTTTATCTTCCTCTCCCCCTAATGCCCTATTGTTGCAGATGAATGGGCCGATTTGGGATTTGATCCTAAATTTTTAGTTATTCTTGGCTAAAACTAAATGAAACTCATCATAATCTATCATTTTCCTGATATACTCAAGGTCAAATATCCTTATTGGGAGGTATTTGGGTAGTTTATAGGGGGAAATTCACTAACATAAAACCTAATCTCTATGTAGTTCTGGTAGAGATACCAGTCTGTTGTCCTGATCTGCTTTGTGAACTGCATTACTTTCTAGATTTCTTCACTCACCCTGAGCTCTAACATGCTGCTGACTGCATTGATTCCTGGATGAAGAAATATATCTAAAAAGCTCTTGTATGAATAGGCTTCCTGCTCCTTTCTCAATAGCGTTGTCCAAAACATGACATATTGGGATTAAGAGTCTTCACCTTGCTTTACCATGTCAAATTCAAATTTGTTTTATTGAAAGCATGTAAACATGTACACCAACACAGAGGTGTATTTGAATACCCCTTATATTTGAAATTTCAATTCTGGATTACATCAACAAGGGACTCAACATAGTTGAACATAACAATGGGCTTAGCATCTACAGAGAGGATAGACAAGAAACCAATTATGGATTCATCTATCCACTGATCATTATGATAATCTAAAAAATAAGGTAGGATAGTGACAATGTGTTGGGTGCATTCTGGGAAGGTGGATGATGGATATGGGGGATTTTTTGTAGGCATTGGTTCATTGGGGGTCATGAAAAGCTCCAAGGTTTTTTCCCTGATGGAAAAATCTAATCCTTGGTATAGTCTTATAAGGGCCTCATATGAAAAATGGACTATGTTCTCAACAATGGGGGCCTATAACATCTCTTGCATAGATGGGGAATTGACATGAAACAAAATCTCTCCTGCAGAGTTCACTATGGCTCTTGGCTTAATTTCATAGCAAGATTGACATTTCCTTATTAGCTCAGGACAACTATGGGTTCTAGGGAGATGTAATGTGGAAGCTTGGTCTTCCATAGGATGATACCATCTACTTCATCGAGGAGCTTATCCTTGAGCCAGCAGTAGACATCAAACAAGTCGAGGTCTGACTCTGTCTCGTGGATCTTGTAGTCGTTGTCGGCCAGGGGAATATGGTCCAAGTCTACCTCGTGGTAGAGCATGGGATTGAAATACTGCTCATTTGCCTTGGGAGGAATTATTTTCCTTCTCGCTCTCTATTTCACCTACAATGGAGAATGGGATGCCAGAGAAGGGGAATAGAGAAGGGAGAAGCAATATGAATTGATACTGAGGAAGGGGCAAGACCGAATAAAATAGGGATCACAAATTACTTACCTGAAACAATAAATATAACCAGGCACACATAGAACTAATTGTTGCTTCTTTGATGTGAAATTTATCCTTTGGCCAAAGTGGCTCTTCATGATCTCCTCTCCAGTTTTTTGTAAATTTCACAACCTGTAGAAATTCAATAGTAAGAGAAATGAAAACTTTGGCGCTGTGATGAATTTTGGTTTTAACATGTGACTGGAGGGTAACTGGTGAGCTGGTGTGGGTCCATTGGATAATGACTCGACCATTCATTGTGCAATAGTGCTATCAGTTGGAGGGGATGTGATGAGGCGAACTGGACAGGTGATGGAGGACGTGGCATAGTGGCATTGGCAATGGTCACTGGGTAGCAACATTTTGGAGGACGGTTGAAATAGATTTTTTGGAGGGGGGCTCAGGTGTTAAGCGATAATGGAGATTGGGGGGGGGGGGGGTTGCAAAAAGGTGGGAGTGCAACACATGGAGGAGTAGGCAGTAATAGATACCACTCATTCCAGACCCCACACACTTTGTTCACATTTAACGGCTGAGTGGGGGCCTAAATGGCTTGAGTGTCATTGATGGCGAGGTGAGGAGTGGAGATGTATGGTAATGTGGGAGGTGTTTAGCACTGAGGCGAGAGGGTAACTGGATTTTCGGCCTGGGTCCAGGGATGAGTGCTGTGGGGATGTGTGAAATGGAAATGAGGTGGTACCTGAAAGCTATCATAAATCACACATCAGAGGATTCCATTATGAGCAGTAGAGGTAAACCTAATATCTTTCGGAGTGCATGGAGAAGGACGTTACATCGCAAGGAGGGCCCCATGGATGTCGCAAATCGCACATCGGGGGATTTAGTTATTAGTAGTGTGGGGAAACCTTTAAAATTATGAAGTACGAAGTGTGGGGAGGGGGAGGTAACATGGCAGGGAAGGTGGGACCACCCGTAGCCTAGAGATCGTATATTTTACAATTTTCTTTAGTGCTATCCATTTACACTTGAGAAGTGCGAAGTGTGGGGAGGGGGAAGTGACATTGCAGGGAAGGTGGGACCACGTGAAACCCGCATATCACAGACTTTACCATTTTATTTAGTGCTATTCTTTCACACTTGCGAAGTATAAAGTGCGGTGAGGGGGAATTGACGTGGCAAGAAAGGTGGGAAAACCCACAGCCCGCAGATCACAGACTTTACCATATTCTTTAATGGTGTCCCTTTAAACTTGCGATGTGAAATTTAGTGCTTGGCGGGACTTGCATAGGGCTTAAGGTGAAATGGGTTTCCCTTCAAATGATTTTGAAGTCCCCATTTCATTTTTTCCTTCCATTTCTTCCCCGTTGCATGTCTACCTAACCAAACTACTCTTCTAACATTTTCTCTTCCTTTGTAGGGTGCATTTACACTTGCAGACCTTGGAAATTTTCTTTTAAAATTCTAACCTAACCCCCATCCCTTATTTATCCTACTGGTTCAGATTAAGCTGTTGAACCAATCTCATTTTCTACCTATCTACTGATAAGCCAAGATTAAACAGTTTGGAAAATGTTTATTTTTTAACCAATCTACAGAAATTGAAAGCTGTCCAATCATGATTAAATTGTACAACTGGACAGACCTATCTAAAGAATAGTGGAATTTAAACTTGCAACACCTTCTGTTTTATTTCTTTTTCGGGGTTCTTTATTTTTTCCTTTTTTTCTTTTTCTTTATTCTTTAGACCCTCTTTTAATTTTTTTAATTTTTCCTTTTTATTTGAAATCGTTTGAATTTTGAAAATCCTTTAAATAATTAAAACCATGCAAGAAATATGAAGTATCCAGTCACCTTGAGATCCTATAATTTATAGGGTACTAACAATGGCTCCAATTGGGGATGGCACTTGTTGAATAGAAGTGTTAAGAAGTTGAGACCAGTAGCCTTGGATCCTCCCTTTTCTACATATTTTTAACTGCTTTCCTTTCTTTTTCAACTAATTTCCTTTCTGTTCTTATATCTACTCATCGAACTAGGCTTAGGGCCTTCACTTCGGGCCTCAACCTCGTCGAATGAATTATTGAAAACTATAATACTCTGGTATTTACAATGATGAAAAATTAACTTGAGTTTAGAAGAAATAATGATTTAGCATCGTGCCATTGACATGACCAACATATACTTCGATACCATCCAAATATTTGAGAAAGTAAGTATTATTTCCCTGAAAGCATGAATGATGTATGTCCCTTGCCAAAGATTATTAAACTTTCCATGTTTTCCTTTATCCTCTCTTCTAGAATCTAATTTCAGAACCTTTTCACCTAGACTAAAACCATTGGCCTTGGTTCTCTTGTCAAAGATCTTTTTGATATTGTCTTGCATCAATTGGGTTTTATTGTAAACCTCTTCTCTAGACTGCTGCAACTGAATGGTTTCATTAATCCTTCTTTGAATGTCATTTGGTTCAGCTTGGATCTCTTGGAGTATCTTCATTACTAGAACTCATAAGGAAGAAGGAAACACTGCATCCATTTCATAAACCATTTGGTAAGGAGACATGCCAATTGATTTCTTTGTGGTGACCCTATCATCCCACAAAGCATTGATCAAATTATTGTGCCATGATTTCTTATTCTTCTCTAGAAGATTTTTAATGATGGTCACCATGATTTTATTTGAAGATTCAACCATTCCATTACCTTGTGGGTAGTAGGTTGTTGAATGCCCCAATGTTATATGATATTTTTCACAGAAATCAACCATATTTTTGGATCTGAAGGCTACAGGATTATCTGTAATGATTTTCCTAGGACAACCAAATCTAGAAAGGATGTTGGTTTCTAGGACTTTTATGATGACAGAGTCAGTGGCATTCCTAGAAGGGGTGGCCTCTATCCATGTGGTAAAATAATATATAGCATTAAGTATCCATTTTTTTTAAGAAGAGGATGGAGGGTGAATTTATCCTATGAAGTCTAATCCCCAGTGATGGAAAGGGTTTTCTACAGAAATATGTTTTAGGGGTAAGGGAAGTAGCTTCCTCTTTCCTTCAAATATTTGAAATTTATTGTAGGCAGTAACCATCTTATGGAAATCAGGAAAAATGGTGGGCCAACAAAAACTAGCTCTCATGATTTTGTTAGCAGTGGTTTTCCAGTAGATATGGGCACCACAGTCACCTTTGTGGAAATCCTGCATGGCACTATCTGCATCATCATTTAATAAAAATTTAAGCAAAACTCCTCCAATATCTTTCCAATACAAAATTATTTCCAAAATGCAAAACTTAACAGCTTTGAGTTTTATAAATCTAGCCTTTGTTTTAGATAAACTAGCAGGAGCATTCAAATTAGACAGTACATACAAAATATCAACATACCATGGAATTCGGGAATGCTTCATCAATCAGTGGAGTTGCTAGTTCCTCTTGATCATTTGATGCATGTACCACGTTGATTTCTAGTGCTTGTAAATCAGATTATTCCATTAATTCATCCAGTCCTTGGCCTTTGATCAACTTGGTTGGCTTGATTTCCAAATCGTACTCTAGGATTACTACAATTCATTGCCTTATTTTTCCATTAGGACCATTTTTTGTTATAATGTCTTTGACAACTGCATTTGGAACATAAGAAATGATATGTGAATGTAAAATATAGAATCTAAAATATTTAATTTCTTTAACCAATGCAAAGGCATGTTTTTCCATGATATTATATTTTAGAGATGCATCTCTTAATGCCTTCCAAAGGGTATGGGTTGTTCTTGTCCTTCATTTTTTTTCTGTAACAAAACAATAGCAATAGTATGTTCAGAGGCAAAAGAAAAAATCATGAAATCTTCACTGAAATCCAGACTAATTAGTACTGGGGCATTTTTCAATGCTATCTTGACCGAGTCAAAAGATTGTTTTGATTTTATGGTTGACTTTGTTTTTTATCCCTTCTTCAGCATGTTAGTGATGTTCCTTAAAGGTTCTGCCAAGTTAGGTATAAATATTCTTAGGAAGTTGATTTTATGAATGAAGGATTGGAGTTATTTCAAATTTCTGGGATGGTTTATTTTCAATATTCCTTCATTTCTACTAGGGCATTTCCTGTTTCCAACCTTAGAGATAATATAGCCTAACAATTTTCCTTCTTCTAATCCAAACCATGTCTTTTTACGATTCAGGGAGAGTCCAAATTTTTTTCACTTCTCAAAAAATCTTCTAAAGTGTGTTAAATATTCTTCATTGGTTTTATAAAACACAATAATTTCATCCAAATAACTCACAATGAAGTGGCCAATGTCATCATTAAATGAAATTTCCATGGCCCTTTGAAAGGTTGTTCCAGCATTCATTAGTGCAAAGGTCATTTTTACATACATAAAAGTCCCCCATGGAGTTGTGAAAGTTGTCTTATCTTGGTCATCCGGGTGTACTAACACTTGATTGTAACCAGAGAAACCATCTAAAAAAGATATCCTATTGGAACCCACTACCCTTTCTAATATGTGATCCGTCTTAGGTAAGGGTAGTTATCTTAAGAGATACCTTATTAAGGTCTCTGAAATCAGTGCAGAGTCTAATCTTGCATGTTTTCTTCCTAGTTGGGACAATATTGGAAACCCATTGGGAGTACCTGAGTGGCACTATGATTTTTTCTTTGTACATCTTCTTGATCTCTTTCTCAACTGAAGGCATTAACACATGATTTATTCTTCGCAATTTCTATCTGAATGGCTTTTGATTTTCTTCAGTTAAAATCTTGTGCTGAATGATGCTGATATCATAGGATTTCAAATCCTCATAGCTCTATGAAAACACATCAATAAATTCTTTGAATAAATCTATATATTTTTTCTTTGTAACAATAGGTAGAGATTTAGAGAATTTGATGATTTTGGGGTTCCTTTTTGTGTCTATATTAAATTCCTCAATGTATGTTTTAGTTGGCTATATTTTTTGTTTTTTGGCCACATCATTAAAGTTAAATAACTCTTCTAAAGGGACTAGCCCCCTAGGTAGATTATTGTCCTTCAGCTAGAGTATTTCAAATTCCTCTTTTTACAGGTCTTTTTGTTTATTGATACTATATATAATGTTCTGATCCAAAATATTTATAGTAGTATTTAAATTTATAATAGTGTTTTCCAGACAAGTGACTTGTGTTTTCTCAGTAGTTTGTACCTTCACAAGACTGTCTTCCTCACCATCCATGTCCACATTATTGTCTTCAAATTCATCTCTAGATTGCAGGAAGCTCTCAATTTGTTTATCACTACCAAAAAATTGCCAGTACTTGATGTTGTCTGGCACTGAAGGACAATGTTTAACCTCAATTGTATTTTTTTGTTTGGGTGACGTAGTTTACAGTGCTGGCAGAAACAACTAGGCCATTCACTAAGAAATTTTTGTTTTTTGGAATACCTCCAAATCATATTCCTCAAAGGTCCTCATAAAATCAAGGAAAAAATTCTATAAGCTCTCAGTCTAGGTTTTTTGGCTGCATATAGCATCTAGCCCATCTAATGACTAGATCAGAATCACCATGAACAGAGATCCTTCTTGCTCATAATTTTTTCAACATTTACAATACCAAAATCATGGCTTCATACTCGGTAATGTTACTTGTGCACTAGAGATTTATTTTGTATGAATGACCCTGTGCACTATCGTTCCATGTGTTGTACACCCAGATTCCTACTCTCGAGCTAGCTTGGTGACATGAGCCATCAAAAATCATGTCCTATAGATGTTCATGGGCATGGTCTGGTTGTTCTTTTTGGGTTTGAATTTTGGTGTTTTCTGTGGTATCATCTTCTACTTCGGAAATTTGTGAATCAGTGATTCCATACTTATACAAAATGAAATAATCCAGGTCAGTGCAGATAGAGTACAAAGGGTAAATGTGAGGCTTTTCCTGGCTACTTACAATGTACTTCACCAGTGTTTCTCTATAAGTTTTCCTCAATTGACCAAACATTGGAATGGTAGCATAAGTCATGTCTAGTTGCAGAGTTCCTTGCAATTTTCCCCCTAATGAGAGATAAAGCATTATGTATTTTGGGGGAATGTATGGTACAACAATATCCATCACTAAAATATTCGTAGATATTTGAGCTAGAGTGACACAAAGGTCCTTGATAAAGCCTAGGCACTTAAATTTTGTAGAATCAAAAGAGTATAAATCCCTATAGGGTGTAGTGATTTTGAGGCTGAGTTTCTCCATTAGGTTGTGTGAGGCACCAGAATCCAACATGGAGTTATGTAGTATTTTATCATGAATATTCAAACTGACATAAAAAGGAGGAACTCCTCCTTCTTTTGGTCTGCCATAAACCTCTCTCCCAAACAAGATTTGAGGTTGCTCATCACTCAAATTGATAGTGTCTGTAATCTCCCCGATATTTAACACTTTCAAGACCTCAGACCTGTAGACATTTTTTTTAACAATTCAGTGAGAGGGATAGAAATATTTACCTTCGCAAGTTTTCTCTCAATATTGAAGGGAGTTTGATTTATTTGTGAGTTTTACATATCAAACATTTTAGCCTCTATTATTTGGGTAACTTCTGTCTGTTTTCTCATGCTGTAGATGTCCTTCTGAGGGTTTCCGATAGGAAAATCTACTGATTTCTTGACATTGTTCTCTATGTTTTTATTTTCTGAATTATTTGGGTTTTTCTTAGTCTTTTCAGTTGTTTTCTTGGCTTCGGGTTCATATATATTCTTGGTAGATTATTCTTAGTTCCCTTTATTTGAATTGTCCAAATTCCCTTTTCTCCTCAAGTTGTATTGTCTGTGGACTTCCAAAATGGCATCCTCAAAACCCAGTTTGTAGTCACCTAATTCTTCAGGCCTGAGGTTAGCTTGGGCTAGCCAAAACAAGTCCTTATCTTCTTCAATGAGGAAGATAGGATCCTCTTCATTGATTACCAACAGATTTATATGATTTTCCTACTCTTCCTCCACTATCTCTTCACTATCATCAGCAGAATTTTCTTGAAAGGGAGTCCTGATCTACTGATCAGGACCCCTTTACTCTCATTCCCTAATGTGTGGAGGGTTTCTTCTCGAGTTTTGATTTCTATTTTGGGGTGCTGGTTGATTTTCTCTCGGTAGCGCTCTTTCATTGAAACTCATCCTCTCTATCATCCTTTCCATAGTACTTACGAGGTTATCAATCTTGGCATCAGATTTAGAAGTTATAGGCTCTTCCCTTATGGTGGCTCTCCTCTTGGTCCTCATTCTAGCCCTTTTATCTCACAGGTTAGCCTCTACGCTCACAAAATTCTTCTACATTACCTCTAAGGTTGATGAGTCTCTTTCCCTAAGCTAATAGGCCAAGTCTGGATCAAATCCGTCCAGGAATTTAAGTAGGACTATCCCTTAGGGTGGTATCATATTACCAAGGTGTGTGTTGTATAAGTTGTTGAACCTAGTACAATAGTCTTGCACACTCTCTTTGGGGCATCTTTTGATGGTTTTGTACTCTAATAGAATTTTCAGTGGGTTTTTCTTGACTTCCCACATATTGATAAAATTTTGGTGAAAAGCAGGGAGATCATAGATACTATTGGAAATTAGATCCTTGAACCATTTCTTGACTTCACCTCATAAACTCTCCGCAAAAAGTCTCAACTGAACACTGTCATCATAAATTCCTTGTAGGTCAAAAAAATCATTCATCTTATCAATGTGTTGTGGGGTTGTCATAGGACTAGTGTTGTGATGCAAGGCTAACCCTGCAAAACCCAAAATCTTTGCAATACTATGCATATAAAAATGCATCCAAATAAATTTCCCAAATAAAAACTCCAAGTCTGGAAATCGACAATCATACATGCGGAAGCCTAAAAATTAATCTTCAAAGAAGATTATCACTTTATGGTTATGGAACCATTCTAATGGTGATATAACAAACTTCAAGGTTCTCTTTAAATTTTAAAAACCAACAACTCTCACACCAAGGTTTGTTTCACAAGTATAAGCCCTTGCATAAAGTCTTATAAAAGACTTTAATTAAAATCCATTGGGTTTAAATCTCCAACTTTATAAACCCAATTCCCCAAATCCCAATCACGTGGATATTATGCATCCCAAGAATGTGGATATTATGCATCTAATTACCTCAGCCTTCCACCTTAATTCAATGTCGTCGCATATTTGAACTCTACCCATAAATGAATTATTAATTTGAGAAAATTAAACTAATGCCACAACATCTACCGATGTTTTAAAAGTTCAAACTGGAAAATTAATACCACTGTTCGAACTTAGGGTTGCAAATATATATGTGCGCCTTTCACCATCCAGCTTACCAAGCTCGATCAACACATAAACACATCAACTTCCAACCATGGAAATCCATGTAAAAGTCAGGTTCTAATTAAAATGACATTTTGCCCGCACAACTGACTTACCTTCCATCCAACGATGGACGTTCTTTGGCAATCGAACTTTAGTGATCTGATTTAACTCTCAGTATTTCTGCATCATTTGTGAGCATGACCATTAAAAATAGCCTCTGTAAACTCGCTCCCCCTTCCGAAATTCCACAGTCACCATTTTCAACATATAAAACGCTGGAACCACAATGTTCCAACTCATCAAGCCCTTCAATTTCATCAATGGCTTGTACCCTCCACTCTGCTCTGCGCTTAACTCCTCAGTTTGAGTTCAAACATGCATTTGCAATACCGCTCCCTCCGGTCTTGAGTTAATTTCTGCTTCAACCTCTGCATACATTTCATCAGTCGACTTCCATCGAACCACGATTGGTTCAACATCGGATCTGCTTCAAATTTTGTTATTCATCAATGTTGTATAGCATCATCGCACTGTCAAACAATTTAACCATAATTCCTCTTCACCTTCGTAAGTCCATACAGCTCCATTTCTTCGCTTCTATCCCTAAGATCGACTTCATCTTTTCTACCTGTTAATGCTGCACTTTAACATATCATTTCTTCATAGATTTCTGCATTGATTTATGCCTAAAATGTGTTTATAATAAACCTTTAATACAAATTACACTCTTACCTCCTGAATTAACTACTGGTTCTAGGATTGGAACTCAGTTTCCAAACCTCTTTCTTGTGTAATCAATCTCTCTCTTCAATTGAGCGTTAAGCCTTCAAATTCACGATTGAGTGCTTTGAATTGCCAATCAAATTCTCAGCAACTGCTATATGCATTTCGTTTCAAATTGTGTGCTTTCTCTACATTTGCAAATCTTCAAAATAGAAATTTGATATTAACCAACATCGATCCCTCCTCTCATATGCAAAACTTCCCCTATTACAAAGTTTATCAAATGAATAAGTTAAGAACTCAATCTTCTTCCTACCAAATTCGACCAAGAATAGATATAGATTTCACACGGAATTTTCTAAAAAAATTCTTCATTAATAAAACCAAATAAAATCAATTACAAAAATCCTCTGCATGTCCAGATTTTCAAATTAATGGCCCTTTTACAAAAGCCCGTAGGCTTGCAAATTTGTTGTCCAACCCTCACTATCTATTCTCTCTCACACCCTCTCTTATTTTCAATGCCTTTGAGACTTGATAATTTATACAATTTTAAAATGATCTAATTTGAGTTCAATCCCTTCAATTTCTCAACAAAATCCTAAAATCACTCTTGAATCCCTAAGGATCCTCTCTCACCCATAATTAATGAAACTAATTTCTAAATTAATATTTATAAAAATCTCTCAATCCCTTTACATCCTCAACTGACCAAATTCTCTCATATTCTCAAATATTTGAAAATTATTTACAATTTTTAATTAAAAATACATAAAACCCACTCAATCATTCATAAAAATCTAACTCTTCTAAACTCTTAAAAACCCCTAGATTTTAATAAAATACAAAGTATTTTCTCTTTGCCTAATGCTCCTGCATCAGACTCCCAAGGTTGAAAATGGTCATGATCTCCTGATCATGTGTGTTAAGTCTTTTTCCTTGTCTTCCTGAATCCCACACTTTGTTTTGCAAGTCATCATCAGTTGTCGCTCGCTTCTTTTCTCTAGGTTTCCATATCTTGTTCTGCATCCTACCTCCATCTATGCTTTCATGGTTTGCTTTTGTCCTTCCCTTGCTGAAATTATTTTTCTTTCTTTCTGTTGTCTGTTGCTTCTGAGACACCTTCATCATCAGTCTTCTAATGCTTTCAATCTCTATGTCTAGCCTTTCCTCTATCTGGAAATTTCTTTGCTTACTGTTGCTGCTTCCAAATTCTGTTGTTTCAGCTGATGTAACTGCTTTTGCTGTTACTGCTCTTCTTGCTGCCAACATTGATGTTGCTGCTATAAATGTTGCCTTAGTTGCCTCAAGTTTTACTCCTACAGATGTCACCCCACATGTTGCTGCCTCCAAAACTTCCTGTCCCTCTGCAACATTATTTGGCTCATTACCTGCAAATTTCTCTTCAGAAAATAAATTATCATTTAATTTTCTTCCTGCAGTAACATATCCATTTATCTCTGTTTGTATACTAGTAAGCAAAATCAATTTTAACAAACCAGTATCTGCTCCCTTCTTAACTTCAAGAAAATTTATTTCAATGCCTGCAACTTCTTTCTCTGGTTCAAATGTCTCCAACAAACATTTCAGCCATTTATTTTCAAGTATTTCATCAACATGCTGCAAATTAGTTTCAGCATAACCTTCGTCTTCCCCTTTGACAATCATCAGTAATTGTCCATCATCATCTTGATTGATTCTGGAAATCAAATCAAGTTCTTCAAACACTGTAGCCTCATCCTCTATCACTGTAGCAGTTCCAAAAATTTTCCCCACAGTCTTCTCTTCGCTATAGGTACAAGCCAGCTCTTTCTTGTCACCCATTGTAACGAACCTCTGCTTATGAGACATTACTATCTCACCTTCTTTCTGCAACAATTCTTCTTCTTCCAAGACAATTCCAAGTGATGGACTGTCTTCTGCATTACCTGTATACACAGTCAAATTGTCAGCTTCAAAATCACAAGACCCAATGGTCTCACTTGTTGATTCAGTCACCAAGTTTTCTCTCTGTAGTTCCAAGCCTTCTTCAGGACTCAGAAAATCTTTACTAGCTTTCTCTGGAAACACTTCAGTATGTTGCTTTGAGTCTTCCAACTCCTTTGTCAGCACATCAGTATGCTGATTGGCATTCACCATGAGACTGTCAGTTAGTCTCTCCTTCTTTCCATCCTCTGCTTCATGACTGTCATTCATGAAAACTATCTTACCTTGCTTCTTCAGCAAATTAGCCTGTGTGTAAGTTCTCTGCCTCTCCAATTCTCTTCTCTGAAGATCTAATTTCCTATACAATTCAAAAAATTCATTAGGAGTAGAACACAGCAAATTCACACAATTTTCCATACCTTCACTGGCTTTTGACCAATCATCAGCTGGTCCTTCTCTCTCTGCACCAATATTCTGATTAGACTTCTTTGTCTTCATTTCCTCCTGAGATCTTGCTATCTCAACATTGATCTGAACAGACTTCAGATTCAACTCTTATTGAATAAAATCTAAAGCTTGCTCATCTCCCTATACTGTAACTGCAAACATACACAACTTATTAGTTTTAAAACCACAAGACTTTTCAGTCTTGACTGTTTTCCCCAACATTTCCCTTTGAACATATCTGCGTGTGGAATCTTCAAATTCCATCTCTGGCTCAAGCACTCTAAGTTCCTCCTTCAATAAGGCAATCACACTTTGCCTCAACTTCATCTACAATGGTTTCCAAATCACTCTCCTTCCCTTCAGTGGAAAGATCCATCCTCCATTCTGGTTTTCCTGCTCTTGCAGCCATTCGTGTAGTACCTGCAATTGTACCTTCATTACTGCAACTTCTCTTTCTCTAAATTTATCAGTCATCTCACCTCTGTGGCATTCCTCTGAACCTCTTCTCTAATCCTCCATGATCATCTTCTCCATGAGTTTCTCACTCACCATGAGTTGCACTAGCCTCTGCAAAAACAAGCTCTCCTGCTGCCACTTACCTCACCAATCCACTTCACTAGACTCGGTCTTTTGGTAAGTACTGGTTCACTGCCTCTGGAACCTCTTGAGCACTCTCTTCTGCTCTTTCTAGGCTATGTACTCAACTCACCTTCTCTTTTGAGAATACTTCAGCTGTCCTCCTTATCCAACCTTTAGCTGGATGTCAGGTTCACTGCCATCATCATTTTATCTGCAACCATAATTCTCAATCATAAATTTCAAATCAGAAAATTATCTCACCTTTAAGATCCTGCATGGTCTTGTCCTCCATTCATTTCTGCAATCCTATTCACTGCAATTGTGTACCTTTGCATATCAGATTTAGAACACATTCAAATAAAACACTCTTCAGTTCTCAACGGAACCTTTCTGCACTCATTCAGAAAAAAAAAAAAAAAAAAAAAAAAAAAAAAAAAAAAAAAAAAAAAAAAAAAAAAAAAAAAAAAAAAAAAAAAAAAAAAAAAAAAAAAAACTTCAATTTCAACATAGCCTTCCTGCTTTGATACCACTTGATGCAAGGCTAACCCTGCAAAACCAAGAATCTTTGCAATACTATTCATATAAAAATGCATCCAAATAAATTTCCCAAATAAAAACTCCAAGTCTGGAAATCGAAAATCATACATGTGGAAGCTTAAAAATCAATCTTCAAAGAAGATTATCACTTTATGGTTATGGAACCATTCGAATGGTGATATAACAAACTTCAAGGTTCTCTTTACATTTTAAAAACCAACAACTCTCACACCAAGGTTTTTTTCACAAGTATAAGCCCTTGCATAAAGTCTTATAAAAGACTTTAATTAACATCCATTGGGTTTAAATATCCAACTTTATAAACCCAATTCCCCAAATCCCAAGCATGTGGATATTATGCATCACAAGAATGTGGATATTATGCATCCAATTACCTCAGCCTTCCACCTTAATTCAATGTTTTCACATATTTGAACTCTACCCATACATCAATTCTTAATTTGAAAAAATTCAACCAATGCCACAACATCTACCCATGTTTTAAAAGTTCAAACTGGCAAATTAATACCACTGTTCGAACTCAGGGTTGCAAATATATATGTGCACCTTTCACCATCCAGCTTACCAAGCTCAATCAACGCATCAACACATCAACTTCCGGCCATGGAAATCCATATAAAATTCATGTTCTAATTAAAATGGCATTTTTCCCACGCAACTGACTTATCTTCCATCCAACGATGGATGTTCTTTGGCAATCGAACTTTAGTGATCCGATTTAACTCTCAGTATTTTTGCATCATTTTCCAGTGCTACCATTAAAACTTAGCCTCTGTAAACACGCTCCTCCTTTCAAAATTCCACAGTCACCATTGTCAACATATAAAACACTGGAACCAAAATGTTCCAACTCATCAAGCCCATCAATTTCATCAATGGCTTGTATCCTCCACTCCGCTCTGCGATTAACTCCTCAGTTCGAGTTCAACCATGAATTTTCAATACCTCTCCCTCTAGTCTTGAGTTAATTTCTGCTTCAACCTCTGCGTACATTTCATCAGTCGACTTCCATTGAACCACGATTGGTTCAACATCAGATCCGCTTCAAATTTTGTTATTCATCAATGCTGTATAGCATCATCACACTGTCAAAAAAATTAACCATAATTCCTCTGCACCTTCGTAAGTCCATACAGCTCCATTTCTTTGCCTCTATCCCTGAGATCGACTTCATCTTTTCTACCAGTTAATGATGCACTTTAACATATGATTTCTTCGTAGATTTCTGCATTGATTTATGCCTAAAATGTGTTTATAATAAACCTTTAATACGAATTACGCTCTTACCTCCTGAATTAACTATTCGTTCCAGGATTGAAACTCAGTTTCCAAACCTCTTTCTTGTGTAATCGATCTCTCTCTTCAATTGAGCGTTAAGCCTTCAAATTCACGATTGAGTGCTTTGAATTTCCAATCAAATTCTCGGCAACTGCTATACGCATTTCGTTTCAAATTGTGTGCTTTCTCTACATCTGCAAATCTTCAAAACAGAAAGTCGATATTAACCAACATCGATCCCTCCTCTCATATGCAGAACTTCTCCTATTACAAAGTTTATCAAATGAATAAGTTAAGAACTCAATCTTCTTCCTACCAAATTCGACCAAGAATAGATATAGATTTCAAACAGAATTTTCAAAACAAATTCTTCATTAATAAAACCAAATGAAATCAATTACAAAAATCCTCTGCATGGCCAGATTTTCAAATTAATGGCCCTTTTACAAAAGCCCGTAGGCTTGCAAATTTGTTGTCCAACCCTCACTATCTATTCTCTGTCACACTCTCTCTTATTTTCAATGCCTTTGAGACTTGATAATTTATACAATTTTAAAATGATCTAATTTGAGTTCAATCCCTTCAATTTCTCAACAAAATCCTCAAATCACTCTTGAATCCCTAAGGATCCTCTCTCACCCATAATTAATGAAACTAATTTCTAAATTAATATTTAGAAAAATCTCTCAATCCCTTTACATCCTCAACTGAACAAATTCTCTCATATTCTCAAATATTTGAGAATTATTTACAATATTTAATTAAAAATACATAAAACCCACTCAATCATTCATAAAAATCTAACTCTTCTAAAATCTTAAAAACCCCTAAATTTTAATAAAATACAAAGTATTTTCTCTTTCCCTAATGCTCCTGCATCATGTTGTCAAACTCGGGAATCTTGGATTGGTATTCTTAGGGCATAGGGGGTCAAGGGACTGATAGCACCAATGGTGCACATCTGGCTACCATGATTGGTGGAGGTGATGGAGGAAGACGAATGGTGGATGAAGGCAAATGGGTAGCGGTGTGAAATATGGAGGAGTCAAAAATAGTGAGGTGAGTCCAATTCTAAGATTTGGTCCTGAAGAGGCTTTGTTCAAACTGTAAATCGAATTGAACATCTTGCAAAGTAACAAATTTTTCGGGCAAGGAGCTAGACCTGTAAAGAATCCTATCACTGGCAGGACTGTCTGTTCTGGGAATTTTCCTCAATATTTCTGAGGATTATCTACGATAGGAGGAGGATTTAGGTCTAGATGAGATCTGGTGGATATTCTTCTGGGATCCATAATTTAGTCCAAAATCATAAAAAAATAATTATTGAATATTGGAAGAAACGAATATTTAAAATAAATTTGTAACATGTAATGCCTTTAACTAGGTTTTCTGAATTTGAGTGAGAATTGAAAATCTTCAGATTTCATCCCCAGTATGGTCGCTAATACGTTATCACTCTATATTTTAGAAGATTGGTAAGACTAAACTATAAAGCATAACATAAAAACCGCTTGAAGCCTAGGATCTGGCCCTAATAGACTCAAAGATAGATCTCTCTATTAGACTTATATTTGTTTAATTTTACTAATCTTATGCCAGTTAAATTGATTGTAAGAATTGTTTGTTTGAGTGTTCTTGGTTGGATAGAAGGGGCCTTTCCTAAACAGTTCCCATTGGGTTATGGAGTCAAAATGGGCTCAGTGTACACATCAAATTCTGGAGTGAATGCAAGACAATCTAGTTGCGAATACTGGTGTTTATAGCTGAGTGGAATTATGGGATGGAGAAAAGTGCATTCAGTATTGACATAAGACAAACTAAGAATTCTTAAATCATACATCAGAAGAAAACATTGAAATTGTAAAGATAGTCAAAATTAAGGTACTCTAAAACAATAAATCTTAATCTAAACTTCCTCCTTTACAAATAGAATTATAAATGAAACACATTAATAGATTACGGTGGGACAAACATTAAACATGAATAAGGAAAAATATCACCAGGACACACAACACATGAATCTTGTAGAATGATCTCTTTATTGACGCTCTAGCTTGAAAAGTATGAATACTTGCAATGAAAAGTTTTTAGAAAACCAACATCCAACCCTTGTTATAGAATGAAAACTTGTATTTAAACTATTTGCACCATCTTTCCCTTATCTAAAGGGAAATCAGTTCGGCTACTCTAAGAGTAACTAAAAATGGGTCTACACCTCTCATGCATGGACGCGTTGTGATTGTTTTTAGATAGATGTCCCAAGCTACATTGGAAGTCTCCCTTCATTGTAATGGCCCTCTTGGTAGATGTTTGACGTTCTCGTCGAGTTGTTATCTAAGGCTGTGGCAGTCTACTGTGCTAGCGGATTTGATACACTGGATGTTCTGACATTGACAATTCACTGGGTTGTCAGCTTCATCATTGAACTGAGTTGTCATTGTTCCTGGAGCCTACATAGATTGGCCCAACTCTCTCGAGTCGGGATCTTGGTCATGTTTAGCTTCCATAGACTTCATCAGTCTCGGTGTACTTTATGAATGTTGGTTTCAGCTAAAAATTGTGCTTCACCTCATGTTGTATTAAGACATCATTGTTGATGACTTCATACAGTGATTTCTTAGTGATGGTGTTCTTTAGATTTGTGAGCTTGGCTATATCCTCGGAGATCTTTGTGACTCTCTTTACATAATCAGTCCTGGGCATCAATGATTTCTTGGGCATCAATTTATCATTGATGGCAAACAAGGAAGGAAAACCTCTTCTCTTTAGTGGCTCAATCATGTGGAAAAACCTACTCACCCCAACCTCCAGCTCATGGCACCTTTCTTCTAGCTGTGTGACCAGACTCTTATTATTCAACACCCTTTTAACCTCAAGAATAGAAGTTTTCTATCAACCACTTCCAGTTGCTCCAATTCATGGCTTCTCCTGGAATTCAGGAATTTGATTATGTTGCTGCTAGTTTTGGGCTTATCTCCAAGTTCCTCCTTTGTTTTCTAAATGGAAACCTTCACTACCTCAATTAGATCCCTTTGTTAAAAAATTATTTGAATTTGGGGCCATATATCATTTACAGATTCAATTATATTCAACCATATTATTTTCTTGACTCTTCCCACCATGTTGCTAATCAAGGATTCTTGAAGAGATTTCTTCAAACTTTCATTTAGCTTTTTTCTAATCTGCAACTCTGTGGCATGTGAAGATTCTTTTCCTTTCAATTTATCCAGTAGGTCACTGAGTTGATTCCGCGGCCTTTTGATCTCTGCTGACTGCAAAGACATGTTATCCATCCCCTTGGGTAGCTGCTCAGTACTTTCCCCCGATGTGCTTGTGGATGTTGTGGCTGCTGGGATCACTATGAGAGGAACTTCTTGTAGGGTGATCATGGCCTTAGATTCTTCTTTTTTTACTCCCTTCACTGCATCCCTTATTTCTTTCTGTCTTTCTTTGATCATTTTACACATCTCATCCTCCATTTTCTTGATCTACTTTGTTTTTTCAACAATTAATTGCACATTTCTTCCTTATGTGTTTCAGTTGCTTCTATCTCCTTGCCCATAGTGTCTTCTGTTAATGGCATCCTAAGCTACCTCCTCAAAGGAAATATGTATGCATTCTTCTTCCTCAAAAGGGTTTGCACCACTTCTATTTTTTATGTATTTTACCCGAGCTGTAACATTAAATTATCCAGAGATTTTTTCTTTGAATCTTTGGCCATGGGAGAGACCTTTTCCAACTTTAATTGTGACTGTGCATTGGAAAAGGTCACCTATAGTTTTGAGAGGTTCATGGATTTAATATTTAGGGTAGAGGATATCATTTCCCAAGTCCCCTTGTGCATCTCCATATGGTCTATTGGGTGGATTTTCTTTGCATCAAACACAAAATATGTCTTCTTGTAGCCTGTTGCACCTTTGAGATGAGAAATTTTTCTTCCAAGAATGCCATCCTCATTCTTCCCTTCTCTGAGCCACAGGCTAATAAGAGTCTACTCTGGGAGCTACTTGTTTATTTCCAAAATTTATTTCAGGTGTTGGTCTTGAGAACCTCATTACTTATCTTTATCTCCTTGAATGTGTCATAGATTTCTTCCTCTTCTTATTCTCCAGTGGAAGTAGATGTGGGTTTCTCCACATTTTGTTGTTGGATGGGATGGTGGTAGAGGATATGGAGAAGATCAGTTGACCACCTGCTGAAGATGAACTTGGTGAATTCCCAATTCTGATGACACTTTGTTCGTTTTTTTCATTTCCTTTGTTAAGGCCCATGCTGATCCTGGCTCTCTTCCTATATTTCATTTTGAATTCCTTGGTGGAGGAATTGATGCTCATGTCCATTGAATCATCCCTGGTCCTCTTAATTCCTATTTCCTTTTCAAGCTCCTTTCCTTTTTCATATTGAACTCCTTCTTCTTTCCTCTCACGTGGAGGATGTGTTTGGATTCCTAAAGTAGATATGACTTGCTCTTCAGACTCCTGGAGTGTCCCTGCCACCCATTATTCTTGGTTCATGGACTTATTTATCTCCATTTTGTGCGTATTGGTGTAGGGTGTGGACTTGTTTTCCACCCTCTTCTTGGAGATGATTCCCATTAGATCGTAGGAACAGGTGAAACTGTGTGTGAATTTCATCTACTTTATTATTTTATATGCCTCTCTCCTTGTTTCCATACTATTGCAGATGAATTGGCCGATTTGGGATTTGATCCTGAATTTTGACTTCTTCTTTGCCGAAACAAAATTCACCTCATCAGCATCTATCATTTTCCTGATATAATCAAGGTCAAAGACACTCATGGAGAGGTATTTGGGTATTTTATAGGGGGAACATCACTTCCATAAACCCTCATCTCTGTGTATTTCTGGTAGAGATACCAGTCTGTTGTCTTGATCTTCTCTATCAATTGCATCACTTTCTTGATTTCCTCACGGACCCAGGGCTTTGGGGTGCTTCCAAGTGAATTGATTGCTCGATAAAAAAATATGTCTACAAAGCTCTTATATGAATATTATTCCTACTCCTTTGTCAATATAGTTATCCAAAATATGACAGATCGGGATTGAGAGTATTCACCTTTCTTTATCATGTCGAATTCGAACTTGCTACATTGAAGACAGGTAAACGTGTACACCAACATAGAGGTGTATTTGAATACCCGTTCTATTTGAAATTTCAAGATCTCATCATGGATTGCATCAGCAAGGGACTGAGCATAGTTGAACATAAGAGTGGGCTTGACATCTGCAGAGAGGATAGACAAGAAACCAATTATGGACTCATATATCCACTTATAATTACGATAACCTAAAAAATAATATAGGGTAGTGACAATGTGTTGGGTCCTTTCTGGGAAGGTGGATGATGGATATGGGGGATTTTTTGTACGAATGGTGCATTAGTGTTCATGAAAAGCTCCAAGTTTTTTTCCCTATTGGAAAAATCTAATCCTTGGTATACTACTATAAGGGGCTCATATGAAAAAGGGACAATTTTCTCAACAATGGGGGCCTGTAACATCTCTTGAATGGATGGGGAATTTACATGAAACAAAATATCTCCTGTAGAGTTCACTATGGTTCTTTGCTTAATGTCATAGCATGACTGACATTTCCTGATTAGCTTAGGGCAGCTATGGGTTCTAGGGAAGATGTGATGTGGAAGCTTGGTCTTCCATAGGTTGATACCGTCTGCTTCATCAACAAGCTTATCCTTGAGCCAATAGTAGACATTGAATAGGTCTAGGTTTGACTCTGTCTCATCGATATTGTAGTCACTATCAGCTAGGGGAAAATGGTACAAGTCAACCTGGGGGTAGACCATGGTATTGAAAATCTGTTGATCTTCCTTGGGAGGCATGATTTGTTCTTTAACTCTATGTTTCACCTGCAATAGAGAATGGGTTGTTAGAGAAGGGGAATAGAGAAGGGATAAATGGTATGAATTGATACTGAGGATGGGGTAAGATTGAAGGGGATTAGGATCAGCAATTAATTAGCTCAAATGAGAACTATAGCCAGGCTCAGAGAGCACTGATTGTTCCTTATTTGATGTGAAATTTACCCTTCGGCCAAGGTGGTTGGTTGTGATCTCCTTTGCAGTTGTTTGTAAATGTCACAAACTATAGAAATTCAATAGTAAGAGGAATGCAAACTTTTGCTCCCTAGTGAATTCGGGTTTTTACATGTGGCTAGAGGGTAACCGTAGAGTTTGCACAGGTTTTCTTGGATAACAGCCTGACCATTCATGCCACAACGATGATATTGGTGGGAGGGTATGTGATGGGACGAAGTAGACATGTAATGGAGGACACGGCATGGTGACATTGGCAACGTTCACCGGGCAGCAGCGGTTTGGAGGACAGTGGAAACAAATTTTTGTAGGGGGGCTCAGGTGGTAAGTGGTAATGGAAAGGCGGGGGTGTGAAATGGTGGGAGCATGACACGTGGATGAGTAAGAGGTAATGGATATCTCTCATTTTGGACCCCCCCTCTGTTAATGTCTCGTAGCTGAGGGGGGCCCAAAATGGCTCGAGGGTCGTCAATGGAGAGGTGAGTAGTGGAGATGGAGGGTAAGGTGGAAGGTTTTTAGTGCTGATGCGATGGGGTGACTGGGCTACAGGCCTGGGTTTGGGGATGAGAATCAGGGAGATGTGTGACGTGTAGAGGAGGTGGGACCCCACAGCTATCAAAAATCTCACATCAGAGGATTCAGTTATGAGTGGTAGAGGGAAACATTAAATCTTGTGAAGTGTGAAGTTTTGGGAGAGGGAAGTGAAATGGCATGGAAGGCCCCACTTCTATCACAAATGAGACATCAGGGGATTTAGTTACTGTCAGTGGGGATAAACCTTTAAAATTGCGTAGTGAAAAGTGTGGGGAGGGGGATGTGATGTGGCACGGAAGGTGGGACCACCCGCAGCCTGCATATCACACACTTTACCATTTTATTTAGTTTTATAATTTTACACTTGTGAAGTGAAAAGTGCGAGGATGGGGATGTGACGTGGTAGGGAAAGTGGGACCACCTAGAGGCCACATATCATAGACTCTACCATTTTCTTTAGCGCTCTCCTTTCACACTTGCGAAGTTCGAAGTACAGGGAGCGGGAAGTGATGTGCTAGGGAAGGTTGGATTGCCCACAACTTGAAAATTACAGACTTTACCATTTTACTTAACGTTGTCCATTTAGACTTGCGAAGTGCGACTTGGAGCTTAACGAGACTTTCATAGGGCTTAAGATGAAATAGATATCCCCTCAAAGGATTTTTAAGTCCCCATTTCATTTTTTCCTTTCATTTCTCCCCCCTTGCATGTCTACCTACCCGAACTACTCATCTAACATTTTTTCTTCCTTTGTAGGGTGAATTTAGACTTGCATACCCTCAGAATTTTATTTTAACATTATAACCTAAAACATGTCCCTTATTTCTCCTATTGGTTCAGATTAAGTTGTTGAACCAATCTCATTTTCTACTTATCTACTAATAAGCCAAGATTAAATTATTTGGCAAATACTTTTTTTCTAACATATCAAAAGAAATTGAAAATTGTCCAATCATGATTGAATTGTACGACTGGAAAAACCTATCTAAAGAGTAGTGGCATTTGAACTTGCCACACTTTCACTTTTTTTTTTTTTTTTGCAGTTGTTTTGTTTTTCCTTTTTTTTTTCTTTTCACTCTTTTCTCTTTTCCTTTTCTTTATTTTTTATACCCTATTTTCTTTCTTTTATTTTCTTCATTTTTCCTTTTTATTTGAAATCATTTGAATTTTGAAAAGCCTTTGAATAATGAAAACCATGCACAAAATATGAAGTATGCAATCACCTTGAGATCCTATAATTTATAGGGTACTAACAGACATAACACTAATCTTGCATTTATCCCATAAGCACAATGGACATCAAAATAGCTTAATAACTCCTAGAGTATTTACACAAACAAAAATGAATAATATTCCTTCAATAACAGCTATTCCACATCACCATGTGTAAATCAAGCTTACCATTTGTAGCCAATAAATGACATTCAAGCCTAGGCTGGCGATAAAATAACCTCCTCAGCAATGGCGGCCATACCTTGTTATCAAAAGTCTAAAATGATGAAGGGAAAGGAAATTATAGCATTATGGTTTGTGTGCTCCAGTATGGACCATATATCTACATCGTGCAATCTCCACCATCCCTCCTAAGCCTCGAAATATGTGGAGATCACATGAAGAGAGGAGGGGGTCACATGGCCTCGAACATATGGCAAACATAGAGTGAAACACATAATCAAGGAAGGATGGTTTCATAAAGGTGACTAAACTTTGGGTTAGGTTAAAGCATCGGAAAAATATTTGAAATAGGTCAGGACCTCAATATATTGACAACCATACATTTTATAAGAGATATAGAGGATTAGACAATAATGTTTTTAAGGGTAAAATTAAATTCATAAGTAATAGTGAATGGATCAGGAATGTTTATAGCCAAATATATTTAAACATTTCTACCTTAATGGGCTAAGATTACTCCAAACCTATATATGAATAGATATAACTTAAGGGGCTAGGATTCCTTTAGTTATCTTAATAATAGGTGTGATGATGATTAGTGAAGATTAAACAAAATTCCTAGTATTGGAGCATGTTAGTGTCAGAATCTTAATTCTTTCATCAGTGATCAAAATCACTTTTTTCATATTCGTATTAGGGTTTCATTTAGAATTTTGTTTTCATCCCACTAGGTCATGCAAAATTTTTGTATTTGATTAGGATATTAAGATCATTACTACTCCTTTCACCTCCATGGTTAATGGACATCATTATGATCATGTCTTTCATCGTTAAAAGAGTCCCATAGTTATCATGGTCATCATTCAGCTCATTCTTCCATGTTGTTCCATTTGTAGGTCATAAAGTCAAAATCATGAAAATTGGTCATTGCACCATAAAATTTATCTTTTAAAGGAGTAGTAATAGTCAAAGGACTTCAATAATTTCAGGTTCAAAACTATTATTTTCATGTAAGTGGTTTTGTGTTTACCATATTTGTCTCTTAGTTGTGCTTGGAAATCTCATTTCCCACTCTTAGGGTTTTGAGGACATTTTTCTTGGTTTCATGAAATACATGGTTAAATAATCAACAAAATTGTATTTTTATTCTCTTACACCTTCTCATATCCCTAATATAACCTCCTAAATGATTCCCATCACTCTGATCCCTCAAAAGCATCATTTTTTCACAAGCCCTAGCCTATTGCTACAATTTGACACATTTCTAGACTAGGCCTATGGTTTTCCCTTTTAGACCCCTTCCCCACACTCAATCCTTGAAATTCAACTTTCCTCTACTCTCTAACATCTATCCCTATCCATAAAAATTTAGACATTCCCTAACCCCTTTAGTCCCCTCCCTCTACAAGGTAGTCATAAATACCCTATTTTTCCTACACCAAACCCTAATCTCCTCTCCCACTCAGCTAGGATTTGCTATGGAATCAGAGAAATTTGAGAAGGGGAGGAATAAGGAAAGTAATATCAGAAATTATTAGGTCATTTCATCTCATGAAAATCATGTCCTCGTCATTTTTCAAGAAATCATTCCAAGAGTTAAATCATTTTCCACTCATAGGGCCAGTTTTTCTTCAAAGTATGTTTGTGACTAAACAGAGATGAATTTGATACAAGTGAGAGAGATTTTTGTCCATAATAGGCCAAGGAATAAGAAAATCCTTCAATTTTTACATAGGTATCATGGTTTGGGAGAGATGTCAAAAGTAGAGTTGCTACAAGACGTTTTCTGCACTTCTAGCGTGACCTTGGAAAAATAGATATTTTTCCTAGATATAATGCCCCAATGGTTTTTTTTATGCATAAAATGATAACTAGATAGAGAGAGATTTCCAATGAGCTATCGTGAGATCAATTTGGAGTTGAGGAAGGCCCCAAAACATTTCCTACAATAACAAACTACATTTTTTCATCCTCATTCTTCACTTTTTGACCAGTCTTGGGAGAATCAATTTTCGATAGGACAAATAAATTCCATTCTATAAAATAAAGGCATATTTCGAAAGAATACAGGATAAGATTTCCAATGACCTATCATGGGCCCAATGTGGACACTGGGAAGGCCCCCAAAAGTAGTATGTAAAAATGCACTGCGCAAATCCTTTTGTGAGGACGCAAATCCTTCTACAAGGGCACAAATGACACAGTGAGGGTGAGAACGAGAATTTGCTAATATTTTTGAGTTTTCATTGAAAATTTAAGTTTTATATTTTAAATTCATGATTTCACCTATGTAATTAAGTATGGTAAATGTAATTATTCTATGGATAATCTACCTAGGGGTATATGCATTAGGTAAAAGTTATCCTTAAGTCAAATTAGTTAGCTTGAATGTATTTATGGAGGAGTCACTTAGAGCTCTCTACACTCTAGGTATTAGTTCATATTATTGAAGATCAGCTCCTCAACTTAGGGATTCGACCCTTGAGGTTGGGAGAGGTTTTTTGAGGTCTATATCATGTAATTCTTGACTCATTTTGAAAGGATGGAATCATTTTGTATGATAGCTTGTTGATTAAGGAACTATTATACTCAGTTTTGGCTAGTTAATAAAAAATAGTTGCAGCTATTTTTTGGGATACATGTGGTATTATGTTTATAATTGTTTTATCTTTATTTTAATATGCTATAATATGTTTTATTCATGTTCATTACATCTCTATTGTATGATCTCTTTCATGTTGATAAGTAGAACACATGCTTGCTCATGTTTTGTTTTGGGAAAGTGATCATAGTTTGTCCATTTTCCTCTATTTAGGAGGAATACATCTCCCATGCTCTTCCTAACTTCTCATCAGTCTTAAAACCATGTCATCACAATCATATTTAAAGTGATAATCCTTATCCCTACCTTGCCCCATTGATCCCTGCAACCCTATCTCATTTGTCCTGACTGAGCTCCCTTGACCTAATACCTTCATCCAATGAAACCAAACCCCAATCAAATAAAAACAAACCTTGTACTCATATCTACCCTAAAAACCCTAATTCCTCCTGCCCTCTTGGTTGTGATCTTGTGGAGAGAGCCCTATCCAGCTTGGTAGGGCCAGCTACCAAGTCAAAATCTTGTTCTTTGGTTACCTCTATTGGGATTCCTTCTTCAGCCTTGGGAATATCGCAGAGTGATAACATTCTGGTGTCATTTCTAGGGAGGAAAAAAAAAATATTCCATGGGAAAGAAACACAAAGATCAGATTTGATTTTTGATGGTGAACAATGATGAGGCACAAGAAGGTTGTGCAGCATTCACTTAACGAATCTTGTGTTGAAGAATCCCAAGGTTCAAAATTCTCGTGGAGACTCCACTCTTCAATAATCGGTAGCCTAAAGAACCTCTTCGTGACTTAGTTGTTATCAAAATTGATTCAATCACTCAAAGGTATACTCCCATGAGCCGAGATCACATACCAGGTTTTCTGAATCGCATACCTCGAGTTGATTGGATGACATATCTCCTAAAGTTCAAAGTTGTGAAAGGTAATGATGTTTCTCTTCATATGGTGATATTTCAAATGCATGTGTGTATATTAAAGATTGATTTTCTTGAAGACTGCTTGATGAAGATATTCATGGCCACTCTGGAAGGTGAAGCCCGATCTAGGGATGAAATTTTTTCGCTTGCCTGTATTTATTTTTGAAAGTATTTTCATACCATGTTCTTTGAAAGGTATAAAGAATCTTATCCATCCTTAATATTAGTTTAGAACTATTGTAAACATGTTGATATTTTTATTGAAAATATTGAGAAATTTTATGAACATGATGAATTCATGGACGATGAGATCATGGAAGCCGTGTATGAAAATCCATTTCAACATCATAAAGAAATCTTAGAGGATACTTATCAAGATGCTCAGGAAAGTTTGCAGCATGTTGAAGGTATTTGTACAGTTGAAAACAATGGAATAAGAGGTCTTATTTCAAATCTACTTGCAACAAAATATGGTATGCAGGAGATTCAAGTTCCAATTTCAGATTGTGGTAAAGTCAAGCTAGCTGATTCAGATCTAGATTTAGATTTTGATGGTAAAGAGTACGTTGATCCAGATCCCATGAAGGAGAGCTCTATTATTGAGATCACCTCGAATGAAGAAAACAAATTTATTGACCTAAGTTTTCTCATCCCATCAGAACAAAGTCTTGAGGAGGATTTAATCCAGTCCTTTTCTGAAAAAAATGAGATCTTTGTTCAAGTAATTGAAAAATATTCTTCGGATGATTATGTGGTAAATGATTGGAATCTCAGTTTTAAGTTTCATGAACAATATGAAGTTTTCCATCTTATGATTGATGAGTGTGATAATAAACATGAAAATATAGCTCCCATGTCATATGAAGATGATCAATAATGTATTCAAATTACAGAGAATGAGGGAATTGAGGACTGTCATTCATATTTTTCTTCTCATGTTTCATGTTTATAATTTTTATTTCATGAGTAAATTTTCTCGCCTACTTGTTTAGAAGTTTTTGATGACTAAGAAAACACTCTTACTAAGATAAATTATGAAGAGAGACAAAAATCAAGTGAAAAAGGTACTTTGTTTCTTTTGGATCAATAAGAGGTAAATTTTCATGTTTTTCAAGATCCAGTGGCAATTTTATTACAGTCAGTAGTGAAGGTAATTATTTCATTATTCAGTGATGAGGTAGATCATTTTCAACTATGTTTTTGGATACAAAATTGTAAATATTTATTGTTGTCTAGAGAATCTAATTGGGAGCATCAATCAAGGAGGCATTTTCCTGATTGGTTACATTAGCATTTTGATATCGCCTGGTGTACATATGCTTTAAAACATAAAAGTGGTTGTCATTAGGATTTGAAGTCCTAAAGTATCATTCATCTGCTTCCATCAATAATTTTAATAATTTTCTTATTTTCAGTTAGTTTCAAATTCAGTTTGTGTCATTGAGTTGTCAGTATTTAGTACTGCATTTCAGATTGAGTTGTTTTTTATCATATTGGCCTAATGGTTAGGCACTTGGTCTACGGTTTTATTGACACCTCCAAGGATATACTATCCCGAATAAGGCCAAAGTTGGTGTAGAATTTTCTTTCTTCCTTTAGTTATCAAAATCACTCTTTTCATATTCATATTATGGTTTCATTCGGAAATTTTTTTATCATTCCACTATGTCATGCAAAAATTTGGTCACTGATTGGGATATTGAGATCATTACTACTCCTTTCACATCCATGGTCAATAGAAATCATCATGGTTAGGTAATTCATTTTTTAAAGAGTCCCAAACTACCATTTCCAATTAAATGGTTTTTTTTTACCATATTTGTCTCTCATTTGTGCTTGGAAAGCTCATTTCCCTCTCCTAGGGTTTTGAGGACATTTTTCTTGGTTTCATGAATTCCATGGTTAAATATTCAACAAAAATTGTATCCTGAAACTCTTACACCTTCCTTTATCCTTAATATACCATCCTAAACACTTCCCATCACTCATATCCTTCAAAATCGTCATTTTCTCGCAAGCCCTAGCCTATTGCTAAAATTCTAGACTAGGCGCGTGTTTTTCAATTTTGGAACCCTTCCCCTGACTCAATCGTTGAAATTAAAATTTACCATACTCTCCAAGATCTATCCCTATCCGCAAAAATTTCCCCAAGAATTTATACAACCCCAAACCCCTTCATTCCCGCCCCTCTACAAGGTATTCTAAATCCCTTGTTTTGCCTACAACAAACCCTAATTTCCTCTCCCACTGAGCTAGGGTTTGCTATGTAATCAGAGAAATATGAGGAGAGGAGGCATAAGGGATGTCATATCAGCAAGTATGAGGTCATTTAAGTTCATAAACATCATGTTCTCATCATTTTTCAAGAAATCATTCCAAGAGTTAAATCATTTGCCACTCATTCGGCCATTTTTTCTTCAAAGTATGTTTCTAACCAAAAGGGCATGAATTTGATAAAATTGAGAGATTTTTTTGCCCACTGTAGCCCAATAAATAATAAATTCCTTCATTTTTTACACAGATATCATGGTTTGGGCAAAATTTTAGAAATACAGTTGCTACAAGAGTTTTTCTACAATTTTGTAGTGACCTTGGGAAAACCAATTGTTATCCTATATGGATTGTCCAAATGAATTAATTAATGAATCAAATGATAACAAGTCAGAGAGATATTTCTAATGAGATTTCTTGAGCTCAGTTTGGAGTTGAGTAAGACCCCAAAAATTTTCCTACAACAACACACTGCATGTTTCCACCCTCAATCTGCACATTTTGACAAGTCTTCAAAGGATCAATTTTTGACAAGTCAAATCAAGTCAATCCTAAAAGATAAAGGAATAAATGGAAAGTAGATATGATAATATTTCCATCGAGCTATCTGGTGCCCAATTTTGATACTAGGAAGGCCTCCGAAAGTGGTCTAAAAAAAGGCGCTGCATAAATCCTTTTGTGAGGGCACAAATCCTTCTACAAGGGCGCAAATGACACAGTGATGGCCAAAATGAAAATTTGCTAATATTTTTGAATTTCTGGTTAATATTTGACTTTTATCTTTGAAAATAATGATTTCACTTATGAAATTAATGATGGTAAATGTAATTATGTTATGGATAAGTTACCTAGGGGTATATTCATCACGTAAAATTTATCCTTGAGTCAAATGAACAAGTTTGAATGTATTTAGTGAGAAGTCACTTAGAGATCCCTACACTCTAGGTATTAGTTTAGATTAGTGTGGATCAGCTCCTAAAATTATGGATTCAACCCCTGAGGTTTGGAGAGGTTGTCTGCGGCCTATATCATGTAATTCTTGAACCATTTTAAAAGGTTGGAATCAGTTTGGATGATAGCTTGTTGATCAACAAACTATTGTACTCAGCTTTGGAAAATTAATAAAAAAGAGTTGCAGCTATTTTTTGGGATATATGTGGTATGATGTTTATCATTGTTTTTAATTCAGTTTCATATGTTAGAATGTGTTTTATTCATGTTCATTACATCTCTATTGTATTATCTCCTTCAAGTTTATAGGAAGAACACATGCTTGTTGATGCTCTATTTTGTGAAGGTGATCATAATTTGTCCATTTTCCTTTGTTTAGAAATAATACATATCCCATGCTCTTCCTATATTCTCATCAATCTTAAAACCATCTCAACACAATCATCTTTAATGTGATAAGCCTTATGTGTACCTTGCACCATTGATCCCTGAAACCTTATCTCATTTACCATGACCTGGCTCCCTTGACTTAATACCTTCATCAAGTGAAACCCAACCCAAATCAAATCAAAACAAACCCTGCACTCATATCTAGCCTAAAAACCCTAATTCCTCCAGCCCTCTTGCCTATGATCTTCTGGAGAGAGCCCTCTCCGACTTGGTAGGGCTAGCTACAAAGTCAAAAGCTTGGTATGTGGTTACATCTATTGGGATTCCTTCTTCGGCCTTGGGAATCTGGTAGAGTGATAACAGAGTGAAGGTTTAACTCAAACATCATTGTAACCTTCCCTAAAAATCATTTCAAAAACATACCATGGTACCATATGAACATCATAAGAACAATATCGTTAAGTGGATAGCAAAATTAATGAACCAGACGAGAGATAAGAAAAAAAAAATTGGGGACATGACAAGTGCTATTAGAGCCTAAGTTAAAACACTGGGCTTATGGACCTCCACACTTGAAGATTCACTTGTCTCAAAAATTTAATTTTATAGTTATAAAATTGCGTTTCAAAAACATGATCAGTGGAATATTATGGTTTATTAATGTTAATTCTTGAATTTGCATCATGTATCAAGTGAAAATAGATTTACAACCATTTTTGTGATGGAAAAAGAAGAGCTATATGTAGATCTGGGGGAGGAGGATACTCCTTCAGATTCCAACACCCAGATACTAGAAATTATCAAGAATTTGCAGCAGGAAATGGTTCAACTAAGGACTAACAATTAACATCTACTGCAAGATATAAATTCACAAGAGAGGTTGATAAGAGAATTAATCTCTAAATCTAGTCATCAAGAGGGAGAACAAGAAAAACTAAAATAAAGGAAACATACAAAAAATTCAGAAAAATATGATAGTGGGGAAGAGTATGGGAAAGCAGACTCTAAATCCAAGAAGAGGAAGGCGTTGTAGGGATAATTCCAAAAGATAAAGCCTCTAACCTTTGATGGAGAAAAGGAAGAGGATGCAGAAGCCTGGCTCCTAAATAAGGTCAAATATTTTCAAGTATATGATTATGGAAGAAATTTGAAGGCAAGGATAGAAGTTTTCCAATTGCAAGGTAAGGCAACACTTTGGTGGGAGGAAACCAAAATTTTGCACTTTTTTGATGAGAAGACAGTCTCATGGGAAGATATCCAGCAAAAATTTAAATCCTGATACCTGAGTGAAATATATTATGATTATAGGGCTAAATAAATTCATGAGCTAAGGATGGGGCAGCTCACAATAGATGAATGTTTGATGAAATTCACAAACTTACTTTGCTATGTACTCTATATAAGCGAGGAAAAAGTGAAGGTACAAAGTTTATTCAATTTCCTACCCACGATATATAAAGAAGAATTAGTTTGATAACCCAGAGAATATGGATGAAGCTCTTAGAAAAGCCCAAATGCGATACCAACAATTTAAGGGTCGAAATGATGATTTTAAAAAATGCCAGAATAAAGAGATAGGGAAGTCAAAAACAAGCTCAAAAATACCCAAACCAGCCTATCTGAAGAATTATAGCACATATCATTAGAGAAATTTTTTTAGCAAAGGTGGGGAAAATAAACAAGCACATTTCCATATAGGACCCAAGCCCATGGAAGGGAACAACAAACAAGATGCAGTAGAAAAATCAAAGGAACCACTGAAATTATGGGAGTGTGGAGAAGCTCACTTGTTGCGAGATTATTCACACAACCCCTATGCTATTCAAAAAATTCTAGCAGTGCACGAGGCAACCACAGTGAACGATGTAGCTGGAAGCATTCCATGAATCAACACCACATTACAAGACTGACAATCTGAACATCAATCGACAATGATTGAAACTCAATGTATCATCTTCAACCAACCTATATATATTTTAATTGATCCTGGAGCTATTCTAAGATATATTAGTCCAAAAGTAGTGGAAAAGTGTAAAGTACAGATAAAACATTTCAGAACTCTTTTGTCTAGTGCAATTGTCTACAGGTACCAAATGGAAGGGAGCCCATAAATTGCATAACTACCCTATAAATATAAATGAGTATATCATAAATCTGAACCTGAACATCCTTCCTTTAGGATTTTATGATGTACTGGTCGGTACGGAATGGCTCAAACAACATATTGCAGTAGTAAACTTCTTAGAAAAAACAATAAGCTGCACAAATGAACTAGGACACTAAGTTGCAATAAGAGGGAAAGACAAACATGTGTTTGTTAGACAAATTTATACATTACAATTAAAGCAGGCAATGAAAGGGATGTCCACTTTACACAGTACAAGTTGAAGCCTTGGGACAACAAACCGAAAATTATTCCATAGAAAACTTGTCAGTAATTAGAGACTTTTAGGATGTATTTCCTAAAGAGATCCCTCATCTTCCCCTCATAGTGATATATATTTCTCTATTGAACTAATACCAAGAGCCAACCCAATTTCCCAAGCCACATATAGAATGAGCACACCAAAACTGTTAGAATTAAAATTGTAATTACAAGAACTCCTAAATAAAAGCTATATTAGACCAATTATTTCTCCATGGGGAGCTTTGGTTTTATTTGTCAAGAAAATGGATGGTACCTGTTAGTATGAATCTTAATCATAAGTGTATGAAAAAAGAACACTTTAGCTATGCATAAAAAAAAACCCTAACAACAAAGATGGCTACCAATATCTTTAGATCTGCAATTAAGTGACCAAGATAAATTCTTCAAAAATCTAGATATATGCATTAAAAGACATTAAGTAGTAAATAAAAGAAAGAGTTTCTCCATGCATCTAATAGACAAGACAAGAATACGTTGAATGAATTTTGTATTGATGCCACCTGGGAGGAAACATAGAAGGATGTTATCAGTTCTCCTCAATGGGATGGGTGTTGGACGGATAAGTCGTTCTTGTGGACAAGACAGACCTCCCAAGTGTCCTATGGATAGCTAGCAAAAAACGGACAAATAAAACTATCTTTCTCTAGATATATTGCGATTCATAATTAAATGCTAGAAAGGTTTAACGATCTTACCTTTGATCCAATGCTTGTTTGTAGTAGTAGTCCTTCAATCGCCCGAAAGAGTTTCCCTCGAAGATCTACAATCACAAATAAAAAAACATCAAATAGCACCTGCATAGAATATATTCATAAATCATATCTATTATGGTGATCAAGGAGTCCATAAAATAAACCAATCAATTGACAGCTTATTGAGAAAAACAGACTTATTTGTATTAGCTTAAATAAAGAAGATCCTTACAACCGTGGCCACCTTGATGTCATACAAGCCTTCCTGGGGTCTCGAATAGGCATTTCCTTTACTCTGACCAGCCTTGCACTCTTCCAACGAAGATACATACAGGTATGTGATCTTTCCCACATTTCAGCTAAAAGGGTGTAAGTTTCAACAACACTTCATTTCGAACAATACTAAAACTTCAACTCATCAATTGTAACCCCTTGAGGCTGCCCTATGCCTCTTTTTATAGTGAAAGAGAGGAAGTTACAGCTCCATACAAGAAGGGATATAATCCTCATTCAAAGGGATTAGCTCCTTACATCAAGGGGTTAGCTCCTTAATGGATGGGATACATGAACCTGACAAGAGCAGACTTTGCACCGCAGGAATGTTTCTAAAAGCTTCCAAAAATGACTCGAACTAAGCTTCTAGATTTTACTTGCACCCTTTTAATATTTTATAGGGGTCCGCACCCTTAATGAATAAATAGTGCGTTTGGCTCCGCAGGATTTATAGCCAAAAGGTGCGGCACCGCAGGAAAAACTAAGAGAAAGTGTGGTACCAGAGTTTTTAAGACTTTTAAGAGCTTTTCTCTTAATTTCAAGGCTTGAATTTAGGAAATTTGATATTGTAGACTTCTAAGGTAGACTAAAATGTCATTGTGAAAAATTTTAGTGTAACAACCTAATGTGAAAAGTCTGAGAATATTCAAAGAGTGATGTGCTTTATCATTTTAAGGATCAGCCTGTGGACACCCCAATCGGAAACCTGTAAAAATATTAAACACATCACACACACACACTTATATATATATATATCATCGCTGAGGTAGGCATTCCCATACTCAGATCAAAACTAACTAAAATTGTTTTGATATAGAAATGATTTTAATATTACATGAATAGTGTAGACACAGCATGGATGCATCCATCTGTAACGAATCATCTATTGCATAATCAACATTAAAACTCCTCACATCCTGGATGGTGGAAAGTAGATCCAAGGTCTTGATTTCTGCTTCTCGAACTAGTACGATTCTATCCATGCGATTAAATGTGTTGAAGTCGAACATGGTAGAAACCACTTGATTACCAGTCAATGATGTGAACTATTAACAAGTGTGAGAGAAACCACCAATAATGAAAATGGCTCTCAAAGTACTCAGTACAATCCATGAAATGTGAATAAGTGATCTGAAGTCGATCATTTCACAGAATCGTTCGATCAAAGGTCAATGATACAAATTGTCGTTGAAGGTGAGAAACCTACCATTAAGGCATGCTAATTCCAAGGTATTGACGGATTCTAGATCAACTTCCTAGATGATGAGCTGTCATTGATAGAAAGTGATCTATCGTAAGCAAGCTCATGACACGAATCCATAGATCAAGTTTGAAGAAATTTTTTGCAAGGACTGACTCAGGGATGGTCAACGCGAATGGAGACAAATGTTTGTAGATGAATGGTTTATTTGACTAACCTCTTGAACACATAATGACACTACAGATGGTTTGGTGACAATTGCCCTAAGCTGATACCCAGAAACCAGCTGAAGACCTTCAATGTTGTTTGATTAACTGATAGGCAAAGGATTTCCTAACCCAGGTGGAAGTATGACAAAAAGTGTCGTGTTCAAGAGTGGTGTAATGCTTTTATGAATCAAAGTGTAACAAATGAATCTATTTTTCTCTCTTTTTACCCCACCTTTTCTGGCAAGTACCTCTTTATTTTTAACAAGATTGAGGAGGATAACATTTTCTTTTTTATAAGCTCATCGTCCAGATGAGTCCAACTTAGTTTAAAATTGAACCCTAAGAAGGAGTGGTTCGTTCCTGTTTGTAATCGACAGGTCCTTTACTGTTAAATTTTAACGAGTCCAGTATAGGAGAAACTCAGTGTTTTTCATTTTTAGGGAGTCAGAAGAAAAAACTTAAGAAAAATCCATGGGTTTACTTTTTCATAAATTTAGTCTCTTAGGCCTGAAAAAGGATAAAATAACACAAGAGAGAACTCTATTGACCATGATTAGTCAATGTATACCTTTTTCGTAAACGACCCATTTCAGTCCAGAAAAGGGGTAAACTTATACTGAAGAGATGACTGTTCATTTATTTTAATGAGTTCGAATAGTCAAGTACTTGGCACTCTTTTTATTTTTAGAGAGTTTGAAAAGGTCTTAAAAGAGAACTTCATGGTTTTGATTTTTCGTAAATTTTAAAGAGCCCGAAAAAGTGATAAAATTTTACTCTTCATCAAAAATGATCATTTTGCCTAAAAAATTCAGTATTCTGCAAGAAAACTCGAAAAAATTAAACATACCTATTTCAATAATTATAATATTTCAAAAAACCCTCTTTTTAAAGTAAAAAATAAACAAATTTAAAATTTGTTTATTCGAAAAAACTTATAAAAAGGAGTTTTTCAAGTTCATTTTTTCCGTTTGAGTCTAGAGTGAAATTTTTAGAGCTTTTGGTAAAAAATGCTTCGAAGAAGATTCTAGGCAAACCAACCGTTGGAATCGAAAAATGTCTGCTTCAGGTAATCCACAACCTCCTTACGTTGCTTTTCATCTGTTCAATTTTTTAAATTAGGGTCAAAATTTCATTTTTGGGAGGAAAATAGGTTGAAAAATTTGCCCTCGGGGGCCCGCAGGCAGGATGCTAGGTACCTTCAGACCCTGAAATTTTCTCACAAAGGAAAATGTCAGGGTCCCACACTTTTAACATAGAGCCCGTGCGGAGCTATGCACTGTATCTGAGCGTAAAGTGCGGGGGCGCCGTAACGAATTTAGAAACACATTTTCTTCCTAAATTACCCAAATTGCTTGCTTCAAAATGATTCTAACACTTCATTTTATGGATTGTAGGATATCTACAATGCTTATTTGGTGAGAATAGGAACATGAGGAGGTAGATGAAGCAGTAATGGTTCATCAACCTAATTTGCAAGTTTTAAGAGCATGCGAGCTTTTCAAATTTTTTGCTATCAATGGCATGCGAGCTCAAGTGGATCTTCTTACTTGGCTGGTAAGTAAATGGGATGTTCAGGACCAGAATTTTGTGATCAGAGGTCACCGGCTCGAGATTGAGCTGGAAGACATAAATTTCTTGACTGGTTTGTCTAGGACAGGTGAACCACTATCTCTATTTGCGGCAAGGCCAGGTGGCCAGTTTGTTTCTAGCCTGCAATTAGAGTTCTGTAATGATGAAGCCAATCCTAGAGACAAACGGATTGACATTAAAACTATCGTCCATCCCAAGCTAAAAGTGATTACTTTTACCATTATAAAGTTGTGCGGAAGTGCAACTTTGCATGTAGCCGCTGGATCTCAGATACGCATCGCAGTAGATTGTTTTCGAGTCACCATATTTAACTGGTGCAAGGCAGTGTTGGAAAATGTGAAAGGAAAAATTACCAAAGCAATGAATGGAAAGTTAAACAACTTCAGATATGGGTCCATCATCGTCACCTTTGCTCTAGAGAGGATCCCTATGTTAGCCCCGCAACACATTCCTGTTGATGTTGGTCGACCTCAAGAGCCTCAGATGGTTCGTTGGGTTGCTTTGATGGCCCGCCACAGCGAGGGTTGGGAGATTGTTTAATTTCCCTTGACTTATTTTCGTAGGCTGGAACGCCAAATTTTTGTGATAGAGGATTTTCCTTATGCAGGCATGGATTTTTGCGGCGATTGGGATATGCCCCTTCCTCTAGGAGCTCAGTGGGATGAGTCAGGTACAAAATCTCTTTTGACATGTTCTAATTTCTAATTTTTATTTTGTTTTTAAAACTTCCAAAATTGATAACAAAAATTTCAAATGCAGATGTGGGTCCAAGTCGACCAGCCATTCTCCACCCCCTTGAACAGAGGAAAAGGGATGTAGTAGCACCACCACCACCCCCATAGGATCAGACTGCAGAGATCTTGACTGACTTAGAGCACCATTTGGAGCGGCTCACTATGGATATTCCTGAGACCACCATAAATGATATCCCACTTCGTCTACATAGATAGGTCATTGGTGTTCCTGGACCATTCAGGATATTTTTGACTAGGGTGGCACGAGCAGTAGTGTATTATCATGATCATCACCATGGATAGTGCATGATTGACTTATAGACTCATTTTTTGTATCACTTTTTTCTGATCATAAGGCGTTTTGAATCCTATGATCGAAGACGATGTACTATTTTCTAAACACTACATCTATACTATGATATACTATTATTTCCAGTTACTTTCTCAATCATTTTACGGAATGTTGATTTATTACTTTGTTATTGCAAATGTCTATTTATAAAATTAGAAGAAATTTCATCTGCAAATGTATTTAAATTTCTTGGAATGTTTTGATACTCAATATAATCTAACTCTCGTTCCAAGAGAGGAACCCTTAAAAACAATCTCAATAATACTGGATTTCTAATGGCATATACTCAGCTTAAATGTAATACAATGAGTTCAGAATCTAACCTAACGATCAAACTCCAAATTTAAAATGAAATTGATTCCGATAATAATTCAATAACTGCACTATATTCAGCAGTACTGTTTGTTTTTTTACCGAGGCTTACCCCATGCATCGATACTAACTCATCAGTGGGTGAGTAAATAACCCAAGCTACAGAAGAGATGTTCCACGTACTATGACAAGTGTCATCAGCAAAACCGATATATGTTTGAAATGACGTCGACATCTATGATATCAAAAGTATCTAGATAAGTGGGAATAATAGTAAGAGAACAGTTAAGATAGGCACACGTTTCTAATCTATAGCACACCAGATAAAAAGTAACCAATATACAGAGAATATCTCCACACAAAATCAAGCATAATATCTCTTTAGATAGAGTCCATTTCTGGGTTTACCTAAAGAGACCCTGTCAAAATCAATCAATTCATAGGCCCCTTTTGCAAGCTGTCGGTTGACAATTTCAGGACCATGCCACATGGGTTCAAATTTCCCAGCCCCTAGTTTATCATTTTCTTGATCAGAAATAAAAAATAAGTCTCCTTCTGAAAAATTACGATGGGTAACACTACTATCATACTGAGCTTTCATTCTTTTCGCATGAGTCTTGGTAGCTAATGCATCGGTGCGCCGATTCTCACCTAATTGAGCCAAGTATGAAACATATTTCTCCTCTTCAAAAGTGTCTGGTAGTAACTCTATGGCTATTTTGAGTGACAGTATCTCACACTCAATGGGTAATACCTCTTTTAAACCGTAAACTAGTTGAAAAGGGGTAAAACTTGTTGATGTTTTTACTGAGGTTCGATATGCCCAAAGTGCTGAAAAGAGCATGGTATGCCAATTCCACTTATGAACTCCATTGACTCGTTTGATCATGGTGAAAAAAAAATTATTAATCACTTCAACTAAACCGTTGGTCTACGGATAATATGGTGTTAAACTATCATGGCACAAGACAAGTTGGTTCGTTAACTCAGTCATCATGATATTTCGAAAATGGCTCCCGTGATCAGTAACTATTGCCTGGGGTACACCGAAACGAGCAATCACATGATTGAATATGAAAGTAGTTGTAGTTTTTCCATCTGCCGCAAATGTAGGCATCACCTTAGCCCATTTGGTAAAATAATCTATTTCTAGAATAATATACCCATGCCCCCCGACCGAGTGAGGGTTACATGTAATGAAATTAATGCCTAATTTTTCAAAAGGACCGATAACAATTATAGGGTGAAGAGGAGTAGGTGGTGCACGCATTTTTCGATCGAATATTTGACAGCTATGACATTTTCAGACCACGTAAATACAATCTTTAAACAAGGATAGATAGAAATAAGCCACATGCAATATCTTTTGGGCTATGGCATACCCAGACATATGACTGCCACATGCTCCAAAGTGACAGTCATTTAAAACCTTTTCGGCTTCTTCATGAGTTTGAAAACATCGAAAAACTGAGTCCGCACCATGATGGTATAGTGTGTCGCCAACAATATGATATTGTTGAGACTGGAAATGAATTTTTGGTCGTTGCCACCATGAAATTTCAGGCCGAAAATATTGGGTCTGAAGATAAACAATAATATCTCCATACCAAGGATCAATGGTACTAATAAGAAAGAAGGATTTATTCGCAATTGCTTGTTCCACCACAGTTTCTGTATCAGTACGTGGGAAATCACACATAAGTTCAGCAAATATCAATGATTTCTTGGATTTGGATTTTTCAAATTCCAAATCAAACTCCTGCAGGATAACAATCCATTTAGAGTATTTTCCCCCTAGCAATTTTTTGGTCAATATGTACATCATAGGATTACAATTAGAGATAACTGTCATTTTGCATAAAAGTATGTAGTAACGAGAACGTTGGATAGCTTGAACAACTGCCAAAGCCAATTTCTCCACATGTGAATATTTGATCTCAGTCGGATGCAAATTTTGACTAAGATAGTAAATCACATTTTCACTATGGAATTCATCTTCCTAAACTAAAACCATCCCTATCGTGGAATCGGAAGTGGCAAGGTAAGAAAATAAATCTTGGTTGTAGTTGGCAGGATGAAGTAATGATGCACGGGTCAATGCGTTTTTCAAAGCATCAAAAGATCTATCAGCAACCTCATCCCAAAAGAAAGGAATACTCTATTTCAACAACCTAGTGAAACCTTTCGTTAACTTGGCGTATTTAGAAATAAATCGACAAAAAAAAATTTCTTTCCCTTGTGAACTTTGGAGTTGGCGAAGAGTAGAAGGAGGAGGTAAATTGATGATTTCATCAACCTTATATGGGTCGACACGAATGCCTACCTTTGAGACAATAATTCCCAATAATCGTCTGGATTCTATGCAGAAAACACATTTGTGAGGATTCAAATGAATCTTATAGTGCCTACATCATATAAAAATGGCTTGTAAATGAGTAATATGATATTCGCTACGTGAAGAATGAGCAGGAAAATCATCGAGGTAGGGCTGCACAATGTGTTTAATGTCGTGAAATGCATAGGGCATGGCCCTTTGAAAAGTGGCGCCAACGTTCTTAAGGCCATAAGGTAATTTACGATAAGAAAATTTCCCCGTGGACAGATGAAAGTTGTTTTAGGTTGATCTATAGGGAGTATGTTGATTTGATTGTAGTCGGAAAATCCATCCATGAATGAGAACATTTGACTTCCAGCACAATCGTCAATAATTTGATAGATGTAAGGGGTAGGATAATTCTCTTTTGGACAAGCTCGATTTATATCCCTATAATCGATACATACTCTTATTGTTCCTTGTTTTTTATTGACCGAAACAATATTAGATACCCAGTCCATTAACGGGATCGGATAAATAAATCCTGCACGAAGTAATTTTTTAACTTCTGCTTAGCATGAACAACAATGGACGGATTGATTCATGGAATTTATTCATATGCCAGGAAAACATTTCGCGGAATTCCTGAAACAGGGCTTTATATGCTTGAATTTCTTCAGGCGTATAAGAAGCACCTATGTGAATGTTTTCAACAATTCCAGGTTTTATGGAAATGTTAAGAGAAAACATCATAGAAATATTTTCTAAATTCAATTTAGAATCGGAATGTGAGAGACGATTCTAAGGTTCTTTGACGTAATCAGTGGTAAAAATGGAGGAAAAATCATTCTCAAAATGATCGAGATCAGGTAAAAACGAAGACCTATGATGAAGATCTTCCCATGGTAACTCATCTACCAACAAGAATTCACGAATATGTTCATCAGTATTGAATACTTGTTGAGCATGATCCGGAATTGATGTTGAAGCTAAGCTCGATATTGAAAATGACTCCTGATTGATCAAATTCACTTGATCAAACTCAGTTGAATGAGTATCAGAAAATGACTATAGATGCTGATATGCTAACTCAAAATGACTCAGAGCCATTGAGCCATTCAAAGAATCCAATTCCGATTATGAAGGTACTATCCAAGGATCATCAAAGGAAATAGTACTTGATGTAATCATATTGATATTAGCAATAGGAGTTTTTATGTTGGTAGGAGGCAGGGAAAAAGTTCCCTGTAGAGCTGAATCTTTAATCAAACCTACTCCGACATCCTTTTAAGGGATAGTCGATTTTCCAATATGTTGGATGCTATCAGTAGAGGCTAGGTAGGATGAATAATATGAGTTTTGATCTATCTTAGCGATATTTCCTTTATGGAAACACGATGAGATGAAATATCGATGATACAACAGCAGTCATGGCATAAGACCAACTGTGACCTAGGAGAAGGTTGTAATCTAGAGGGGAATCAACCACCTCCACATCTAGATTAACCATTTTTCCTTCGACCTCTATTGGTAGATATTGTAAAATACCATATGGCTGAAAAATTCTTCCATCAAAAGCTTTGAGAATAGTTGGTGATTGGTTAATAATCAGAGAACCAAGTGATTTCCAACATTTTAATGACATTATACACATATAAGCCCCTTCATCAAAAACAGTACGAAAGATACACTTGTTTTTTACTATTACCGGAATCTCAAAAGCCATTTGATGGGGTAGGCAGGGTGTAAAATTCTCTAAATCAAAAATCATGAGGCTCAAATCCTAGAGATATACAGCTCCTAAAGCTGACAAAAGAAATTTTCTTTGGGCTGGGCATGATTGCAATACATCCAAAGCCAACATTGCTTAAGGATAAATTTCCAAATCTTCAACAATATTGTAATTCTGAGCAGCTCTCGCATGTGGATTGAAAGCTGATTTACGAAGTACACCTTTTGCAGGTGGTTTAATCACTAATTTGGGATTTTGTTTCTCGATCTCTAATGGATTAGAAACTGAGGGATATGTAGTCGATGTAGAATTGGATATTTCTACTTCTTTACCAGTATTTTTACTACCATAATCTTGCGATCGTGTCGCAACCATCAAGATATCCTCAACCAGATTGGAGGAAGATCCAACCATGTTACTATCTTGAGTGGGAAAGGGATCATTCAATACAACACGTATAGGCAAACCCTTAATGAATTTTGATCCCTCAGCTCTATGCGGGCACTCTTTTGTAAAATGATCCTGGTCACAGATGAAACAAGGAGATCAAGGTTTGTGTTTTTCATTAGTTGGTTCAGTTGTATCGTTTTTCTCTTTTGAAGATTTTTTTCTTTTTATTCCTACCTTTCTTCTTACCACCAATTTTAGATTTAGTCGTAGATATCTCTACAACATGGATATCGGCGGAAGTTTCTAAGGAAGAATATCCTTTGGGTGAATCGGGTAAAGTGATAATAGGAGAATTAGTCTTGGAAGACTTCTTCTTACTTTTAATAGTATTAACAGAACCAATTACACCATCAGCAGTGTGAGAGCCCGAAGGAGTTGCAGTTAACTGACCAGGTCTTGGTAAATTGGGGATTTTATCATACAGAGTACCTGAATGATTATACACAAGGTCAAGGTACTGAGCATGAGAAATGACTTGCTGTTCAGTAACAACGCCTCCTTTGGCGACATCTTTAGTAATTTTTGGAAATAATGATTTAATAAACCATTCACCCAAAATTTGATCAGGAATAAAGACTTTCACTAAACGCCTTCTAAGTCTCCGTTCATGAATGTGATCAGATATGTATGTAGACGTCGATTTTTTTAATGAAGTCAGCAATTTTGTGCCATTGTCGTATCTGACATGAAACTGAAAATGGGTTAAGAAAGTAATAGCTAGTGCATTAAAATTATTAAAAGAGCCGCGTGGTAACTCAATGTACCATTTGGCAGCTAGACCAATGAGAGTTCTCTGAAAAAGATGTAATCGAATCGAATCATCGACTAGTGAAATGGATGCGCATCAGAGATGATAAGTCATAATGTGATTAGATGGGTCCTCTCCTGACTTACCTTCAAATTTTGGAATATCACTGGGCAACTTGTTAGGCATTAGCGGTCAATATGGAAGATAAAAAATGGGATCGTTAATAAGGCGTGACAGATCCAGTAAATCTAAAGTTTCTATGAATGGTAACCGATGGCTAGGGTCTTGATAACCTTGTGTGATCAAACCAGTGCTAGGAGGAGGATATCCAGGATACCCTGGAATTGGATATGCATTTGGAATTGTGAAACCTCTTGGGTAACTAGGATTAACCAGACCACACTGGGGTTGTTGAGGTATTTGATAAGTATACCTAAGGTATGGCTAATACTGATACGCTGGATTTTTTGTAGCTTGACCAATTTGATACTGTCCCTGGTATGGTTGATAAGTAAACTGTGGTTGACTAGAGACAATCATACTAGTACCAGCTTGTCCTGTAGGCATCTGGACCATAGTCTGAATTGTAGGTCCTGACTGTGGTGCAGAGGCTTGAGGAATTTTCACTGATGTAGGGATAGAAGAAACTGGAGCTACATAGACTCTAGAAATAGCTGTTGTAGGTTGAACAGAAGTTGCAGTAACTGTAGCAGTTTGAGGCAGAGTCTGAGGTGTAATAGGCCCAGGCTGCCGAACAGAAATAGGTGCAGGGACTTGAGTAGTAGGCTGTCTAGGTTGATTAGGTAATTGCACATTAGGTTGCATAGTCTGTTGAATTTGAGATGGATTCTACACCATGTTCATTCCTGGGTATTGACCCGTAGAAGGTTGTGCATATGAAGGAAGACAACCTGGTTGAACGTAGGGTTGATAATTAAGTGGTAAATTTCTAGCTCCTTGTAAAAATGACTGATCGGAGGGTGGTTGGAAACCTTGAGTTGGGTATTGACCTTGAGGTTGATAACCTTGAGGCACGTACTGAATCTGTGGTTGATAAGGACCTTGAGGAATATACTGAGTCTAGGGTTGACCTTAGGGTATGTACTGTCCTTGAGGTTAATAACCTTGAGGTATGTACTGTTCTTGAGGTTGTTCTCCATGTAAATAATATTATCCTATAGTTTTTCTTGGTAAAAAATTACCTTTAGGTTTCCCCCCAGATGGTAACTGACTACCTTGAGGTTGCCCCTCAGGTAGTAACTGACTACCTTGAGGTTTCCCCCCAGGCGGTAACTGACTACCCTGAGGTTTCCCCCCAGGCGGTAACTGACTACCCTGAGGTTGCCCCCCAAGCGGTAATTGACTACCTTGAGGTTGCAGATTTTGAATATTACCAAACATCATGAAGATCCGCTCTACATTCAACATTTCAATTTTAGTTCCATTTGTACCAGTTGATAACACTTGTTCAGTTGGTTGAGGAGTTGCTCCTGAGAAAGTACCAGAGAGTGACTGGTACCCTGAAGGAACAGAAGGACCATCATATAAAAATGTTTCCGGTGATTGGGAAAACATAGCTGACACACCTGACATAATTGATGAAGGATAATAACCTCTTGGTGTAGGGTGAGAAGGAATTCTAGGTGGTGAAAAAATAAGACCAGGGTTTTCTAGAAAATCTGTCAATGATAAATACCAAGCGTCACTTCTAAAAGGACTGTAGAATATACATTCACACCCCCTTCGATTCAAATTTTGTTGGGTTTTGAGAAGAGTTACTTATTTGTCTGGACTGACAAGTTCTTCAATGAAAATGAGGTCAGAAGGAAGATTTTTAGTAATGATATGTCTTACCCTAGGTGAATCAGGATCACTAGAAGTTGGAGTAAAAAATCCAGAAGATGGTTCCAAAACAGCAAGTTCAGTATTAGGTTCAAAAATTTTAGGTTCTTCAGCTAATTCACTGGAAGGAGAAATACTACCAGTCAGCTCAAAAACTGAAATCGGCTCTTGAATATGCTCTATTGTTTGTAGTTTCTAATAAGGATAAACAACTATAGATGACTCTCTTGCTTCTGTTGATCTAATTATACTGTCAGTAGGTGATACTAGAGCTCGCAGCCCTTCAAGTTGGCTTGTTGTATACTCAGGGGGCTTCCCCTGAAGTCTATGCGATTGTCTTGGTAATTCAGCCACGATTAAAAATTATTAATCACACGCAATCAAAACAAAATTTCAATAAAAACTCATAGATTCACTAAGGAAACAAACAAATGAATCACACGCCTAAAAATCTAGGAGATCAAACAACACACAAACAATAATTTCCCACACTAAAAACACTAGTTGGTGATGAAATCCAACATCGTAGTATTTAATGTAGAAAGGGCTGTTGGAACAGTTACCCTGACAACCTGCTTAATGAAACAGACCAGTGCAAGTTTCTCCACTTAAACCATCTTGAGTGAAGATAACCCTCCAGAGAGTCCAAGTGAGTCTAGCCGATGTCTACTCCAGGTACAGTGGGATCTTTCCTCCAGTATCACATTAGGAAAAAGCCGCAAGATTATGGTCACTATGGTTAGCAACAAGAACTAATATATCTAGGGGAACAGTCTACGGTCCGACATACGTGAAAGGGCAGAGTAACAAAGCTCAATCCCCTTGAAGGCTCCTTGACATAATCCAAGTTATACTGACAAGTGACCCTAGGCTACTCGACAATGGTCTATCCGAGGTTTACCGTTGTTAATATGTGCATATCTTCTATTGTTCCCAATGGGATAGAATTGATTATCCCACTGGTTCAGATATGACCTCGTGGCTGACTCCTTTAAGAGGAGATTCCCAGAGCATACAAGCGACTATTGGATATTTTCCTACCGCAAGATCAACTACTTGTTTGTTTTAACTGTCTCGCAGAGTTAATTATTCCCTACTCCAAGACATTAGCCTAAGATATATTGGTGAAAAGAGCCCTAGAAATATAAAAGTTATTAGATTAATTTTAATTTAATCGTTGATTTTAAAAATCTGTTTCTTAGGACAACAGGTGCGAAAGTGAAACTGATGATATGTAGTGACCCAACTCAAAACATACTAAAAATGCATCTATTATGAGAAACAATCCGTTTTCTTTCAATGAATTCTAGCTAAAGGAAGAGTTGAGAAATGCAATCTTTTAAAAACAAATCTTTCCTTCAAATAAGAATAAATGAAAAATATAATTTCAAGGAGAACTCAAAATGATATATGCTCAATAAGAAATCCCTTTTATTCAAGATCGAAACTACAAACCAAGTTTTTCTTCAAAAGACACTAATATTTCTAGAAAAAACACTCAAAGCTTAAAACATTAATATTGATATCTAAAAATTCTAAGACTAAATCTGAATTAAAACTTCAAATATTTTGAGGATTTTTTACTTAGCTTGTAATCTAACTAAGAAATTCTTTTCTTGAATTAGAAAGAACTTGAAACAACATCCAATTTTTGTTTCTTATGTGAAATTCCAAATTTATTAACAAAAGTTTTTAAAGATTTTCAAATGAGAAAAATGGGATCTAAATATCATAAAACAATTTCTGCTATGATTTCAGACTCGGTAAGAAATCAAGGAAATACCAGTGATCTGAAGGTATACCAAGGTTTCTAATCTTTGAGTGGGATATAAAACATGCCGAACATTTAGAAAATCATTCAAAACTAAAAAATGATGAAATAAACTCTTAACCAAGGATTTTTGATAGATGACACAAGTCTAGGTATTCACTGAGAATCTAACAAACTAATCCAGAAAAGAGGATTTTAAGATTTTTCAAAAATTTTGGTAGGGTTTGCAGGATTCAGTGCAAACCAGTGTGGTCCTGCACTGTGGGTAGAAGAGAAGTGCAGAACTGCCCGCACTATTTCTAAAAGAAAAGAGCGAACACAAGAAAACTAGAGAAAAAACAAAAAAATCTGAAACATTTCTCAAGGATTCTATAGGGATAAACCACCCAAGCCAGTATCAATCAATCAAAATTAGGAAACATAAATTCATAAATCAAAAGTAAAAGAAATCAAAGCTCAAAATCCTCCCCAGCAGAGTCGCCATTTTTTTGGACGGATAAGTCGTTCTTGAGGACAAGATAGACCTCCCAAGTGTCCTACAGATAGCTAGCAACAAAAGGACAAATAAAACTATCTTTCTCTAGATATATTAAGATTCATAATTAAATGCTATAAAGGTTTAACGATCTTACCTTTGATCCAACACTTGTTTGTAGTAGTATTCCTTCAATCGCCCAAAAGAGTTGCCTTCGAAGATCAGTAATCACAAACAAAAAAACATCAAATAGCACCTGTATAGCATATATTCATAAATCATATCTATTATGGTGATCAAGGAATCCATAAAATAAACCAATCAATTGAGAGCTTATTGAGAAAAATGAACTTATTTGTATTAACTTAAATAAAGAAGAGCCTTACAACCATGTCCACCTTGATGTCATACAAGCCTTCCTCGGGTCCAGAACAGGCATTTCCTTTTCTCTGACTAGCCTTGCACTCTTCCAACCGAGATATATATAGGTATGTGATCTTTCCCACATGAAATATCAGCAAAAAGGGTCTAAGTTTCAATAGCACTTTGCTTCCAACAATGCTAAAACTTCAACTCGTCGATTGTAACCCCTTGAGGCTTCCCTATGCCTCTTTTTATAGTGAAAGAGAGGAAGTTACGGCTCCATAAAAAAAGGGATAGAATCCTCCTTCAAAGGGATTAGCACCTTACATCAAGGAGTTAGCTCCTTAATCGATGGGATACATGAACCTGAAAAGACGAGACTTTCCACCGCAGGAATGTTTCTAGAAGCTTCTAAAACTGACTCAAACTGAGCTTCTAGATTTTAATTGCACCTTTTTAATCTTTTACAGGGTTCTGCGCCCTTAATTGATAAACAATGCATTTGGCTCTACAGGATTTACAACCAAAAGGTGCGGAACCGCAGGAAAAACTAAGAGAAAGTGTGGTACCATAGTTTTTAAGACTTTTATGAGCTTTTCTCTTAATTTCAAGGCTTGAATTTAGGAAATTTGATATTGTAGACTTCTAAGGGAGACTAAAATTTCATGGTGACAAATTTCAGTGTAACAATGGGTTCTTGTAAGTCCTCAGCACTTCATATCTAAAATTCCTCTTTCTTGATGGTGTAGAAAACCCAGAAAAAACTGGAACTCAAAAGGAGCTCACAAGAAAAAAGATAGAAAAATATGACAATGATGGTGCATCAAAGATAGACCAAAACTATAGATCCAGAGTGATCATTAGGAAAAAAAAGATAGTGAGTGAATGGAAAAACCCTTCTATTTATAACAAAATATTGAGTTAGTCTAAATATTGGTGCATAATTAAAATATTTAAGTATGAGGGGTTTCCGCAGTGCATTATATTAGATATCATTTTTGGGATTGAACTATGTTAGGTAAGTCATTAATCTATAACCATTTCCATGAGAGGTAGTCGTAACTGACTAATTTCTCATGATTTTTGAATAGTCCAATTATCACTCATTGCATCGGGTGATGCTCATAAGGGTGAAGAAGAGGGATTGAAACTAGTGAAATGAACACATAGCATCAATCATCAATTTTGAGGCTTGCACCCGGTAACTGGGACTTCTCGAGAGGTTACCCATCCCATTACTCCTCTGGCTCAATAGTACTATTGAGCCAGAGGAGTAATGGGATGGGTGACCTCCCGAGAAGTCTCGTTTACCGGGTGCAAGCCCCGGAAGTGATGATTGACACGATGTGTTCATTTCACTAGTTTCAATCCCTCTTCTTCACCCATGTGATCATCACCCGATGCAATGAGTGCTAATTGGACTTTTCAAAACTCATGATAAATTAGTCAATTACGACTACCTCTCATGGAAATAGTCATATACGAATGACTTACCTAACGTAATTTAATCCCAAAAATGATATCTAATTAAAATATTATTAACCAAATCAAGATCCAACTTTTATGGAATATTTTATTATATTTGTTGGAGGGAAAAATAATTTTCTTGGGTTAAATCCATTTATTTTTAAATAATAAGTAAAAAAATGATTTATTTATTATTTTAAGGATGTGGTTGAGTAATAATTAAATAAATAATTATTTATTTATCTATTTATGAGTGATTTAGTCAAATTTAATAAGGAATATTATTTAAATAAGGTTTAAATAATAATTCCTAGAAAATAATAAGATAAATAATAATTTATCTAATTAATTTTCCTGTTTAGGTTAAATATGACAGGACTATTAATGTTGGATGGATAAATCTTTCTTGTGGACAAGACAGATCTCCCTAGTATCCTACGATAACTAGCAACAAACAGACAGATGTAAACTACTTTCTCTAGATTATATTTGATCTAGAATTATCTATAATGGAGGATTTAGGACTTACTTGTAGTCCAGCGCTGATCATAGTCTTCTTTCCTGTTGCTTTGAATATTTCTCCTTTCAGGATCTGCAATCACAAAAATGAAAGAATCATAAGCACCTGCATAATATAGACTAATTCATAAACCATAAATATATCTTGATGATCAAGGAATTCAAGAAATAAGCCATTTAAATAAACAACTCATTGAGAAAACATGATCTATTTGTATTATCTTTGATGAAAGAAGGAGCCTTACAACCATGTTCGCCTTGATGTCATACAGGTCTTTTTGGGGTCCGTAACAAGTGTTTCCTCTACTTTTAAAAGCCTTTGCACTCTCTTGAATAACATACACATGAGTGTGTAATCATTCCCATATGGTAATCAGTTAAGAGAGTTTGTGTTTTTCCAGCAATTCTCCTCAAATAATCTCAAAGCCTAAATCCCCTTGAGGCTGATATATGGCCTCAATTTATAGCAAAAGAGAAGAGGTTGTAGCTCCAAATAAGAGGGGATAGAATCCTCTTTCCAGGGAATAAGTTCCACATACCAACGGGTAGGCTCCTTTAATGGAGGGATGAATGTACATGAAAGGAGCAAACTTTCCACCAAATAATTTCTTCCACAAGCTTCCAGATTCAACCAGCTGGGCTTCCAAATTTTATTTCAACCTTCACTTTACCTTTTATAGGAGTTTGCACCTTTAATGAAGAAAAATTGCGGCCGGTTCTGCATGTTCTAGAGAAAACAGATGTGGCACCGCAGGTAATACTAAGAGAAAGTGTGGTACAAGTAGTTTTATGACTTTTATAAGCTTTTCTCTCAATTTCAAGGCTTGGTTCTAGGAATTTGATGTTTGCAGACTTCTAAGGGAGAGTTGTATCAGTAATGATGAACCCATATAGACATTAAAACGCCATGGTGACAATTTTTAGTGTAGCACATTTCCCCCTAAAGTGCGAAGTCTGAGACCATTTGAAGAGTGATGTGCTTTTTCATTTTGAGGATTAGATTGTGGATACCCCAGTCGGAATCCGATAAAACCATTCAATGCAAAACATATATCTATATATATATATATATATATATATATATATATATATATATATATATCATTAGTGAGGTAGGCATTCCCATACTCATATCAAACACTAACTAAAAGTTGTTCTGAAGTAGAAATGATTTTATTGTCACATCAATAATGTATAAAAAGTATGGAAGAAACCATTTGTTTATGAATATTCCACTGCATAATGAATAATAAAACTCCTCACAGCCTAGATGGCGGAAACTAGATCCAAGGTATTGATTTCTGCTACCCAAAATATTACGATTCTATCCATGCGATTGACTGTGTCGAAATCGAACATGGTAGAAACCACTTCATTACCAGTTAATGATGTGAATTGTTAACAAGTGTGAGAGAAACCACCAATAATTAAAATGGATGTCAAAGTACTCAGCACAATCTAAGAAATTTGAATTTGTGATCTGAAGTCAAACATTTCATAGAATCATTCAATCGAAGGTCAATAATGCAACCTGTCATCGAAGGCGAGAAACCTGCCATTAAGGCATGCAGATTCCAAGGTACTGAAGGATTCTAGATCAACTTCCTAGATAATATGTTGTCGTCGATAGAAAGTGATATGTCATAGGAAAACCCATGACATGAAACCATTAGATTAATTTTTGTTTAAATATTTTGCAAGGACTGACTCAAGGATGGTTAACACGAATGGAGACAAATGTTTGCAAATGAATGGTTTATTTGAACTATTCTCTTGAACACATAACGACAATGCAGATGGCTTGGTGATGATTGACCTAAAGCTGATCCCAGAAACTGGCTGAAGACTTTCAATATGGTTTGATTAACTAATAGGCAAAGGATTTTCCCAACCCAGGTAGAAGTGTGAAAAAAGTGTCATGTTCAAGAGTGATAGACTGCTTTATAAGAAAAGTGTCACAAACAGATTCATTTTCTCTCTTTTTGCCCCACAATTTCTAGCAAGTACCTCTTTATTTTTAACAAGCTTGAGGAGGATAACATTTTCTTGTTTATATAAGCTCATCCTTCAGATGAGTCTAACTTAGTTTAAAATAGAACCTTAAGAAGGAGTGGTTTGTTCCTGTTTGTAATCGATAGGTCCTTTACTATTAATTCTTAATGAGTCCAATATAGGAGAAATTTGATGTTTTTCAATTTTAGGGAGTCATAAGAAAAAAATTAAGAAAACTTTGTGGGTGTACTTTTTCATAGTTTTAATCTCTCAGGCCCAAAAAAGGATAAAGTAATACAGGAGAGAACTCTATCGACCATGATTAGTCAACATATACCTTTTTTGTAAATATTCCATTTCATTCCGGAAAAGGGGTATACTTGTACTGGAGGGATGACTGTTCATTTCCTTTAACGAGTTAGATTATTCAACTACTAAGCAATCTTTTGATCTTTAGAGATTCTGAAAAGGGCTTAAAAGAGAACTCCAAGGTTTTGCTTTTTCTGTAAGTTTTAACGAGTTTGAAAAAGTGATAAAAATGTACTCATTCACTTTTTCATAATTTTTATCGAGTTCGAAAAAGTGATAAAAAGTATACTCCTTTGTCAAAATGACCATTTCACCCAAAAATCCTGTATTCTGCACAAAAACTCAAAAATTAAACATACTTGTTTATGATTAATAAAAATAATTCAGAAAATGAATTTTTAAAGTGGAAAATAAAAAAAAATTACATTTCATTTATTCAAAAAAATGTTATAAAAAGGAGTTTTTCTAAATCATTTTTACCATTTGACTTCAGAGTGAAAATTGAGAGCTTTTGGTAAAAAATGTTCCGGAGGAGATTGCGGAATATTCGCCTGTCAGAATCGAAAACTTCTAGTTCCAAGTAATCCACATCATCTTTATCTTCATTTTTGTCCATTTACTTTCTTAATTTAGGGCTTAGATTGATTTTTGAGGAGGAAAATAGGTTCAAAAATTCGCTCGTGGGGCTCCCTAGGTAAAACACACAATACCTACAGACCCCGACAATTTTACAAAGGGAAAATTGTTAGGGTCCCACACCTTATGCAAAAGGCACATGCAGATCCATGCACTATCTCTATGTGTAAAGTGCAGAGGCACCGTAAGAAAAAATAAAATGAACAAATCTCCCCAAATTAAACCAAATTTTCCCATTCAAATTGTTTTTAATGTTTGAATTTGTCCATTGAAGGATATTTACAATGCTTGACTGGAGAGAATGTGAGCATGAAGAAGTTGATGATGTGGCCATGTTACATCTGCCTACATTACGCATTTTGAGAGAATGCGGTTTGTACAAATTTTAGGCCATTCAAGGTATGAGGGCTGAAGTGCATTTTCTTACCTAGCTAGTCAACAAATGGGACATACAGGACTAATTATTTATAATTGGAGGTCACCGGCTTGAGATTGAGCTGGAAGACATATAAATATACTTTTTCACTGGTTTATCAAAGAGCGACGATCCACTCTCTTTATTTGGAGCTAGGGAAGGTGTCCAGTCTGTCGCTAGCCTTCAGGAATAATTTTGCAATGAAGAAGAACACCCTAAGGATTAACACATTAACATAAAAACCATTATTCATCCTGAGCTTAAAGTGTTTGCATTTACGGTAACCAGATTGTGTGGGAGCGTATCTCCACATGTCGCTACAAGATACCAAATGAAAACTTTTGTTGACTGCTTTCAAGGCACCATTTTCAACTGGTGTGAGGCAGTGTTGGCCAATGTCAAAAGCCAGCTGACTAGAGAAAAAACTACGAAGTTGAGAAAATTCGAATATGGAACTATCGTGGTTACATTTTCTCTAGAGAGGACTCCTTTACTAGCCCCACAACTTATTGCAGTTGATCATTGTAGAGTCAAGGAACCTTGAATGGTTCGATGGATTGCATTGATGGCCCACCATAGTGAAGGCATTGAGGTTGTTTAATTTACTCTATCCTATTTTCATTGGTTGGAGAATCAAATATTCATGATAGAATATTTCCCTTATGCTGGGATAGATTTCCGTGGCAATCGAGAGATGTCTCCTCCTCCAGGGACACAATGAGATGAGTCAGGTAAAAAATCATTTTGACATGTTCTAAATTTTAATTTTAATTTTGTTTTTTGAATCATCCAAAACTGATAAAAAATATTTAAAATGCAGATCTGGGTCCACATCGACCAGCCACTCTCCGTCCTTTTGACAGGAAGCTAGTTGCACCACCACCACCACCACCACAGGATCGGATAGAAGAGGTCCTTACTGATCTGGAAAAACATTTGGTGAAAGTTGACTTTAGATATTCAAGAGACTACCATAGATAACATTCTGCTCTGTTTACAAAGATATGTTATTGGGGTTCCAGGACCGTTCAGGAGATTTCTGAGCAAGGTGGCATGGGATGTAGTGTTTTATCATGGTCATCACCATGGATAGTGGATGATTGATATTATAGACTTATATCATTTTTTGTACCACTTTTTTCCGATCATAAGGCGTTTTGAACCTATGATTGAGGACGATATAATATTTTTTAAAATTCTACTCTTATTCTATGATATTACTACTATTTCCAGTTATCTTTCTTAACATGTTATCCAATGTTATTTTGATCTACTGCTTTACTTATTGCAAATTTCTATTTATAACACTAGAAGCTACTGCATTAGCTAATGTGTTTAAATTTCTATGAATATGTTGATACTCAATATAATCAAATTCTCGTTCCAAGAGATGAACTCTCAAAAATAATATTAACAACACTGGTTTTTTAATTGCATATACTCTATTCAATTGTAATACAACAAGCTTAGAATCTAACCTAACAATGAAACTTCGAATTCCAAATGAAATGGATTCAGACAATAACTCAATAACTGCGCCACACTTTGCAATATTGTTTTTTGTTTGACTGAGGCTTACCCCATCCATAGATACTAACTCATCAGTGGGTGAATAAATAACCTAAGTTTCAGAAGAAATGTTTTGTGTACTACGACAAGCACCATTAGTAAAACCAATGTATGTTTGAAGGGACGTTGACATCTTCAAAATCAAGAGTGATCCAGATAAGCAAGGATAGTGGTAAAAGCACACCTTAAACTAGGCACGCTCTCTAATCTACAACATGCCAGCTTATGAAAATAACTAATATATTGGAAATATATCCACACATGAATCAAGCATAATATCTCCTTAGATAAAGCCCATTTATGGGTTTACCTAAAGAGACCCCGTCAAAGTCAATGATTTCATCAACCCATTTTGCAAGCTATCGCTTGACAATATAAGGACCATGCCACATGGGTTCAAATTTCCTAGCCCCTATCTTGTCGTTAGCTTGATCATAAATGAAGAATAGGTCTCCTTCTGAAAAAAATACGAGGTGTAACACTTCTATCATACTGAGCCTTCATTTTTTTCGCATGAGTTTCGGTATCTAATGTAGTGGTGCGCCAATTCTCATCTAATTGAGCCAAGTACAAAAAACATTTCTCCTCTTCAGAAGTCACTGGTAGTAACTCTATGGATAGTTGGAGTGACTGTATCTCACATTCAATCGGTAATACCACTTCTAAAACATAAACCAGTTGAAAAGGGGTAAAACTTGATGATGTTTTTTCTGAGCTCCGATATGCCCAAAGTGCTGAAAAAACATGGCATGCCAATTCGATTTATGAATGCCGATGATTCGTTTGATCATGGTGAATAAAAATTTATTAATCACTTCAACCAAACCATTAGCCTGTGGATAATATGGTGTAGAACTGTCATGGTGCAGGCCAATTTGATCAGTTAGTTCGGTCATCATGATGTTCCGAAAATTACTCCCATGGTTAGTAATTATCGCTTGGGGTACACCGAAACAAGAAATCACATGATTGAACATGAAAGTAACTGCATTTTTTCCATCTGCCACACATGTAGGCATCACCTTGGCCCATTTGGTAAAATAATCTACCACGAGAATAATATACCCATGCCCCCCGACCGAGTGAGGGTTACATGTAATGAAGTCAATGCCCCATTTTTAAAAAGGACCGAAAACAATTATAGGGTGAATAGGAGCGTGTGGTGCGGCATCTTGCGATCAAAGATATGACAGTTGTGGCATTTTTGGATAGCATAAATACAATATTTAAATAAGGACGGCCAAAAAGAGCGAGCACACAATATCTTTTGGGTTGTGGCATACCCAGACATATGACTGCCACATGCTCCAGACTGAGAGTCATTTAAAACCTTTTTAGATTCGTTAAGAGTTAGAAAACGTCGAAAAACACAGTCTAAACCATGATGATATAGTGTGTCACCAACAATATGATATTGTTGAGACTGGAAATGGATTGTTCGTCGTTGTGATCGTGAGAGTTCGGGCTATAATTTTGGGTTTGGAGATAAATGATGATATCTCCATACCAAGGATCGATGGTACTGATAGGAAACAAATATTTATCCGTGATCGGATGTTCCACCATAGTGTCTATGTCAGTACTTGGAAAGTAACACATAAGTTCAACAAAGACCAATGATTTCTTTGATTTGGATTTTTCAAATTCCAAATCAAACTCCTACAGGATAAAAATCCATTTGGAGTATTCCCCCCCTAGCAGTTTTTTGGTCAAAATATACATCATAGGGTTACAATCATAAATCATTATTGTTTTGCGTAATAGTATGTAAAGACGAAAATGTTTGACAGCTTGAACAACTGCCAAGGCCAATTTCTCCACATGTGGGTACTTGATTTCGGTCGAATGCAAATTGTGACTAAGATAATAAATCACATGTTTGTTGTGGAATTCATCTTCCTAAACTAAGACCATGCCAATTGTAGAATTGGAGGCTGATAAGTATAAAAAGTAATCCTGGTTGTAATTGGGAGGATGCAATAATGGTGCATGGGTCAACGTGTGTTTAAGGGCATCAAAAGATCAATCAGTGATCTTGTCCGAAAAGAACGAAATATTCGGCTTTAACAACCTGGTAAAACCTTTGGTTAACTCAACATAGTTAGGAATGAACCGACGTAATAATTTCGCTTTCCCTTGCAAACTTTGGAGTTGGCGAAGAGTAGAAGGAGGAGGTAAATTGATGATAGCCTGAACCTTCGATGGGTCGACAAAAATGCCTTCCTTTGAGACAACAAATCCTAACAATCGTCTAGATTCAACACAAAAGACACATTTGTGAGGATTCAGAAGAATCCTATGAAACCTACATCTCATAAAGATAGCTCATAGATGAGTAAGATGATTTGCTTTGTGCGATGAATGAGCAGGAAAATCATCGAGATAGGGTTGCACAATGTGTTTAATGTCATGAAATGCATAATACATTGCCCTCTGAAAAGTGGCGCCAACGTTCTTAAGTCCAAAAAGTAGTATGTAGTAAGAAAAAGTCCCCCATGGACAAATGAAAGTTGTCTTGGGTTGATCAGTAGGGAGTATGTTTATTTTATTGTAGCCTGAAAATCCATCCATAAGCGAAAACATTTCACTTTCGGCACAATCATCAATGACTTGATCGATATAAGGGGTTGGATAATTGTCTTTTGGACAAGCTCGATTTATATCCCTATAAACAATGCATACTCGTATGGTCCCTTGTTTTTTATTAACAAGAAGAATATTAGATACCCAATCCGTTAAAGGAATTGGATAAATAAAACCTGGACGAAGTAACTTCTCAACTTCTGCTTTAATAGTGGCATCATTTCATGGATTTATCTGACGCAATCTTTGTCAGAAAGGTTTAGCATCCGAGAATGTTTTAATTTCACGAACAATAATTGATGGATCGATTCTTGGCATTTCTTCATATGACCAGGCAAAAATGTCATGTAATTCTTGAAATAGGGCATTATATGCTTGGATTTCATCTAGCATACAAGAAGCACCTATATGAACATTTTCAACAATTCCTAGTTTCACTGAGATGTCAATAGGAACTATCATAGAAATGTTTGCTAAGTTCAATTCAGAATCAGAATTCTTGAGAGGTTTCTAGGGTTCGTTGACATAATCAGCGGTAAAAATGGAGGAAAAATAAGTTTTGAAATGATCGATATCAGGTAAGAATGAAGATCGATGATGCAGATCTTCCCATGGTAATTCTTCTATAGACAAAAATTCATGAACATGCTCATCAGAATTGAATACTTGTTGAACAAGATCTGGAATGGATGGAAAATTAGAGCTTGATATTGAACTTGATTCCTCATTGATCACATTCACTAGATCAGGTTTAGTTGAAGGAGTATCAGAAAATGACTGTACTACCTAATATGCTAATTCAAAAGGACTCAAAGGCATCACACCATTGAAATAATCCAATTCTGAGTCTAAAGGTACTATCCAAGGCTCACCAACGGAAATAGTACTTGATGTAGTCATATTTATGTTAGAAATAGGAGGCGATACGTTGGGAGAAGGGAGGGAAAAATTTCCCAGTAAAGCAGGATCTTTGAGAAAACCTACTCTGACATCTTTATAAGGGATAGTCGATTTGCTGACATGTTGGATGCTATCAATAGAGGCTGGGTCGGATCAATAATATGAGAGCTGATCTATTTTAACGATCATTCCTATATGAGGAAACATGATGAGACGAAAGACTGAAAATACAACAGAAATCATGGCATAAGACCAACTATGACCCAGGAGAAGGTTGTAATCCAAAGGGGTATCAACCACTTCCACATCTATATTAACGGTTTTTCGTTCAACCTCCATTGGTAGATCCTTTAAAATACCATACGGATGGAAACCTCTTCCATCAAAATCTTTGAGGATAGTCGGCGATTGGTTAATTTTCAGAGAACCAAGTGATTTCCAACATTTTAATGACATAATACACATAGAATCCCCTTTATCAAAAATAGTATGAAAAAAACATTTGTTTTTTACTATTACCAGAATCTTAAAAGCCATTTGATGGGGTAGGCAAGCTGTAAAATTTTGTAAATCAAAGATCATTAGGTTCGAATCATAGAGGTCTACGGCTCCTATGGCTGACAATAGTAATTTTCTTTGGGCTGGACATGATTTCAACACTTCCAAAGCTAACATTGGTGAAGGGGAAATTGCCAAGTCTTCAACAATATTGTAGTTTTGAGCAAGTCTCACATGTGGATTGAAAGCTGATTTACAAAGTACACCTTTAACAGGCAGTTTGATTACTCGGTCAGGATTTAGTTTCTCGATCTGGAGTGAATCAGAAATTGAGGGAGATGTAGTTGATGTTGAATTAGAACTTTCTGCTTCTTTACCACCAACAGGATGTTTACTACCGTAATCTTGCGATCACGTCGCAACCATCAAGATATCTTCTAGCGTAGTTGAGGAAGATCCAATCATTTTACTATCTTGAGTAGGTAAAGGATCCTTCAAGACAGTAGGTATGGGTGAACCCTTAACGAATTTTGATGCCTCAGCTCTATGCGGGCACTCTTTTGTAAAATGATCCTCATCACAGATCAGACTACGATAACGAGGTTTTTGTTTATCGTCAGTTGGTTTAGTTTTACCATTTTTATCTTTTGAAGATTTTTTATTTTTATTCTTACCTTTCGTCTTACCACCATTTTTAGGTTTCATTGTAGATGATTCTACAATATGAATATCGGTGGAAGTTTTAGTGGAAGAATCTCCTTTCGGTTAATCGGGTAAAATTACAATAGGAGAAGTCGACTTGGAATATTTCTTCTTACCTTTTCCAGTGTTAACAGAACCTATTACACCATCAGCGACATGAGAGCCTGAAGGAGTTGTAGTTAATTGACTAGATCTTGGTAAATCAAGGATTTTGTCATACAGAGTACCTGAATGTGTATATAGAAGGTCAAGGTACTGAGCTTGAGAAATGACTTTCTCTTCTATAACAATGCCTCCTTTGGCCACATCTTCAATAAATTTGGACAATTTTGATTTTATAAATCATTTAGCAAAAATTTGGTCTGGGAAAAAGACTTTCACTAAACGTCTCCTACGTCGCCATTCATGAATGTGATCAGATATTTATGTAGATGTAGATTGTTTTAATGAGGTCAAAAATTCTGTACCATTGTCATATCTGACAGGTAACTAAAAATGGTTTAGGAATACAGTATCTAGTGCATTAAAATTATTAAATGAGCCTCGTGGTAACTCAATGTACCATTTGGTAGCTAGACCAATGAGAGTTCTCTAAAAAAGATGCAATCGAATCAGATCATCAATTAGTGAATTGGATGCACACCAGAGGTGATATGTCATAACATGATTAGGTGGATCTTCTCCTGACTTACCTTCAAAATTTGGAATATAGTTGGGCAACTTACTAGGCATCAGTGGCCAATATAGAAGATAAAATATTGGATCATTAGTAAGGCGTGATAACTCAGGTAGATCTAAAGTTTCTTTAAATGGTAACTGACGGCTAGGATCTTGATAACCTTGTGTGATCAAACCAGTTCCGAGAGGAGGATATCCAGGATATCCTAGAATCAGATTTGCATTGGGAATTGTGAAACCTCCTGGATAACTAGGATTAACTGGACGATACTGGGGTTGTTGAGGTACTTGATAAGTATACCCAGGATACGGTTGATACTAATATGTTGGATTTTATGTACCCTGCCCAAATTGATACTACCCCTTGTATGGTTGATAAGTAAATTGGGGTTGATTAGTGAGAACCGTACTCATACCAGATTTTCCTATAGGTATCTGGGCCATAGTATGAATTGTAGGTCCTGATTGTGGCACAGATACTTGAGGAATTTGCATCGATACAGGGGTAGTAGAAACAGGAGCTGCAGATACTCCAAAAATAGGTGTGGTAGGTTGAACAGAAGTGGCAGTAGCAGCAGAAGATTGAGGTAGATTTCTAGGTGTACTAGGCCCAGGATGCTGAATAGAACCATGTGCAGAGACTTGAATGGTAGGCTGGATAGGTTGCTGGGTTGGAGCAGAACCTATGGGTTGTCCACGTTGATTAGGTAACTGCACATTGGGTTGTAAATTTTGTTGAATTTGAGATGGATCCCACACCATATTAATTCTAGGGTATTGATGCATAGAAGGTTGTGCATATGAAGGACCATAACCAGGTTGAACGTAAGTTTGATAATTAACTAGAAAATTTCTAGCTCCTTGTAATAACGGTTGACCTAAAGGAGGTTGGAAACATTGAACTAGGTATTGACCCTGAGATTGATATTGACTTTGAGGCATGTACTAAATCTGGGGTTGATATTGACCTTGAGGTATGTACTACCCTTGAGGTTTTTCCCTAGACAAGAAATATTTTCCTATAGTTTGAGCTCTAGGTGGTAAAAAATTACCCCGAATTTTCCCTCCGGGCGGTAACTGACCACCTTAAGGTTGCCCCTCGGGCGGTAACCGACTTCCTTAAGGTTTCCCCCCAGGTGGTAACTGACTTCCTTGAGGTTGAGGATTTGGAATATTGCCAAACATCATAAAAATGTGTTCTATGTTCAACGTGTTAGTGTTTGTTTCATTTGTACCAGATGATAACACTTGTTCACTTGGTTGAGAAGCTGCTCCTAAGAAGGTACTAGAGAGCGACTGGTATCCTAGAGGAATAGATGAACCACCATATAAAAATGTTTCTGGATATTGAGAAAACATAGATGACTCACCCAACATAGCTAATGAAGGTAGATAACCTCTCAGTGTAGGGTAAAAAGGAATTTGGGGTGTTGCATAAGTAAGAGCTATGTTTTGTAAAAAATCTATCAATGATAAATACCAAGAATCAATTCGAAAAGGACTGTATAATATTGATTAACGCTCTCTAAGATTCAAATTTTCTTGGGTTTCAGGAAGAACTACGTCTTCATCTGGACCAACAAGTTCTTAAATACATATGAGATCAGAAGGAAGTTTTTCGATAATACAATGTCTTACTCTAGGTGAATCTGGATCACTAGAAGTTGGAGTAACAAATATTGAAGATGATTCTAATACAGCAAGTTCAGTTTCTGGCTCAAAAATTTTAGGTTCTTTAGCTAATTCACTGCTTGCAGAAGCAGTGTCAGTGATTTCGGAAATTGAAATTGGCTCTTGAATATATTCTGTTGGTTGTAATTGATAATCAAGGTGAGTAATTATGGAAGATTCTCCTAGTTATGTTGATATAATTCTACTGGTAGCATGTGGTAGAAGAGCTCTCAGTCCTTCAAGTTGGCTTGGTGTATACTTAGGGGGTTTCCCCCAAAGTCTACATGATTGTCTTTGTAATTCAGCCATGATTAAAAATGATTAATCACACGCAAGAAAAGAAAATTTCAATCAAAAATCCTAAAGTCACTAAGGATAGAATAAAATGATCAGCGATTATAAAATCTAGGAGATCAAACCACACACAAATAGTAGATTCACACACTAAAAACACTAGTTGGTGATGAAATCCAACATCACAGTATTTAATTTAGAAATGGCAGTTGGAACAGTTACCCCAACAACCTGCTTAATGAAACAGACCAGTGCAAGTTTCTCCACTTAAACCATCTTGAGTGAAGATAACCTTTCGAAGAGTCCATGTGAGCCTAGTCGACATCTGCTCCAATTACAGTGGGATCTTTCCTCAACCATCACCTTAGGAAAAAATCTTAAAGTTTATGGCCACTAAGGTTACCAACAGGAATAAATATACCTGGGGGAACAATATACGATCCAATATACATGCAAGGGTAGAGTAACAAAGCTCAATCCCCTTTAAGGCTCCATGATATAATCCGAGGTATACTGAAAAGTGACCACATGCTCCTCGACAATGATCAATCTGAGGTTTACTGTTGTTAATACACGCGCATCTTCTATCATTCCCAATGAGATAGAATTGATCACCTCACTAGTTCGGATATGATCTCGTGCTTGACTCCTTTAAGAGGATTTTCCCAGAGCATAAAAGTTACTATTGGATTTTCCTACCACAATATCAAATAATTTTTTGTTTTAATTGTCTCAGAGAGTTAATTACTCCCTAGTCCAAGACACTAGCCTAAGTTATGTTGGTGAAAAGAGTCCTAGAAATATAAAAATTACTAGATTGATTTTAATTTAAGCGTTGCTTTTAATAGGATATTTCTTAGGACAATAGGTGTGAAAGTGAAACTTTGATGATATGTAGTGACCCGACTCAAAACACACTAAAAATGAATCTATTATGAGAAACAATTCATTTCCTTTCAATGAATTATATCTAGAAGAAAGAGTTGAGAAATTCAATCTTTTAAAACAATTATTTCCTTCAAAACAAGAACATATGAAAATAAATCTTATCTTATGAGAACTCAGAATGATCAATTGCTCAAAAATAAATCCCTTTATTCAATATCGAAACTATAATCAAACATTCTCCAAAAGAAAACTACAATTTCTAGAAATAACACTCAAAACTAAAAACACTAATTTCGAGATCTAAAAATTCTAAGACTTAAATTTGAAATAAAAACTTTAAATATTTTGAGGAAGTTTTTCTTAGTTTGTAATCAAACTAATAAATTCTTTACTGAAAGTAGCAAAAACTCAAAAACATCCAATTATGGTTTTTTAAGTGAAATTCAAAACTTAACGAAAATTTTTTATAAATATTTGCAAATGAGAAAATGGGATCTAATTCTCATATAGTAATTTATGCTAAGAAGTCAAAGACTCAGCAAAAAAAAAATGAAATACCAGTGATCTAAGGTATACAGAGGTTTCTGATCTTTGAGTGACATAAAGACAAAGCAAAAATCACTTATAACATGCAAATCTTGTAGAAAATCATACAAAACTTTAAAAAACTGGAAGAAACTCTTAGACAAAGCTTTCTGACAGAACATACAAGTCTGGGTATATACTGAGAATCTTGCAAGTCAATCCTAGAAAAGAGAATTTTAAGTTTTTCAAAAAAAATTCTCAGGTTCCATAGGTTTTAGTGTAAACAGGTGCAATGTTTTACTATGTATACAGAAAAACAGTAGAGATGACCACACTATGCCTAAAGACAAAGTCCAAAGATCAAAAAACATAAAGAAAAATAAAAAATTCTAAAGCTCTTTTCAGGGATTCTGCAGGAATAAATTACCCAAGCTAGTATCAATCAATCAAAATCAGAAAAATAGTTGCACAAGTCAAAAAATAAAAGAAAAAAAAGTTCAAGATTCATTCCCTAGTGGAGTTGCCATTTTGTTGGATGGATAAATCATTCTTACGGACAAGACAGATCTCCCTGGTATCCTACGATAACTAGCAACAAACAAACATATGCAAAGTACTTTCTCTAGATTATATTTGATCTATAATTATCTATAATGAAGGAATCAGGACTTACCTATAGTCCAACACTGATCGTAGTCTTCTTTCCTGTCGCTTTGAATATGTCTCCTTTCAAGATCTGCAATCACAAACATGAAAGAATCAAAAGCACTCGCATAATATAGACTAATTCATAAACCATAAATCTATCTTGATGATCAAGGAATTCAAGAAATAAGCCATTTAAATAAACAACTCATTGTGAAAACATGATCCATTTGTATTATCTTTGATGAAAGAAGAAGCCTTACAACCGTGTTCACCTTGATGTCGTACAGGTCCTTTCAGGGTTTGAAAAAAGTGTTTCCTCTACTTTGAAAAGCCTTTGAACTCTCTCGACTAACATACACATGAGTGTGTAATCATTCCCATATGGTAATCAGTTAAGAGAGTCTGAGTTTTTCCAGCAATTCTCCTCAAATAATCTCAAATCCTAACTCTCCTTGAGGCTGAACTATGGCCTTAATTTATAGCAAAAGAGAAGAGGTTGTAGCTCCAAATAAGAAGGGATAGAATCCTCTTTCAAGGGAATAAGTTCCACATACCAAGGGGTAGGATCCTTTAATGGAGGGATGAATGTACATGAAAGGAGCGAATTTTCCACTGAATAATTGCTTCCAGAAGCTTCCAGATTCAACTAGCTGGGCTACCAAATTTTACTTCCACCTTCACTTTACCCTTTACAGGAGTCTGCACCTTTAATGAAGAAAAATTGCGGCTCGTTCTGCATGTTCTAGAGCAAACAGATACGGCACCGTAGGTAATACTAAGAGAAAGTGCGGTACAAGTATTTTTATGACTTTTATAAGCTTTTCTCTCAATTTCAAGGCTTGTTTTTAGGAACTTGATATTTTTATTCTAAGGGAGTCTTGTATCAGTAATGATGAACCCATACAGACAGTAAAACATCATGGTGACAATTTTTAGTGTAACAATTAATTAAACTATTTTTTAACTAATTATTCCTTTAGGAAAATAAAAAAAATGTGGATTTATTTAATATTTCCTCATGGGGTTTCCTGTTTAGACCATAAAAAACTTAATAAAGGTGGTTTAATAAGTTATTTTTCATAGGGAAAGCAATTTTTTCTTAGGGTAAAAATGGTCTTACATGGTGTACTTAGGTCCATCTAATAGTAACATGCTAGATGACCAAAAAATGGTGTAAGATATTTTCCCCTAGCGTGCAAGCGTTAGGAGATAATCGTATGACCGAAGTATGTTGTGAGAACTCAATCACTAGACACCGAAGGGGAAGTCAAAAGGAGAGAAATATAAGCTAGACAAAAGCGCGAAAGGAGTAGACCCTGAGGAGGTGAGACTTACAGGTGTGACAAGTCTCTTTTATGAGTGAGTACCTGTGCTATAGGTGGTGGGGGAGGCATACCTATGCCCTCCGAGACAAAGTACAAAGAATAATGTGTCTAGTAAACAAGGGACTGAACAATATAGTACATGATGGCATAAACATGATAAAGGTAAAAACATGATAATGAATCCCACATACATACAATTCCTTGAATAACAGTCAGGAGTTATACAATAATGTCTGAGTACATGAGATACAAATAAAACCCAAATGCCCTTGTAAATAGGAAAGGGCTCTGAAAATATAACTGATACATGCAAAAAAAAGGCACTGCAAGCGCCTGATGCTGACATCATCAAATATATGGAGTTGCATCAAAGGCTATAATGAAGAGGTCATCCGGGCATGTGGGGGGATACCTGTAGGGCCACTCTCTGATGAAGGCTGAATCATCTCACACACACTGGGGAATTTCCAGTATTAGCTGTTGCTTCATAGAACCATCAAGTATATGCATCTCGATCATGCTGAAAAGGAGGTGGAGCTGAGAAAAAATCAAGTCAAAGGGTAGTAAGAAGTCCCTTTTCCTGATCTGAGGCACTGAACAAAAGTGGAAGCCGGAACCAAGGTACACGATCCTCTATACCTTTCTTCGAGAATGAATGATATAATGTTGATAAAAGGAGGTTCGCCATAGGTGAGGCAATGAGGGATCCTCAACTAAGGCAAGAGACAAAATAGTAAGGCAACTGACAGACTGACACCAGGGATGATGATGAAATGGGGGGTATTGAGTAGCAGATGGATGACTTCTATTTTAGAGAATAAAGGGCATGGATGACTTGGTAGTGACTGACACAATATCATGAGGGATAGGGGAAAAAAGAACTGGAGGCCATAATGTGTGACATGAGAGAGGAACCAAGAAATGAAGGATGGAGGACTATAGCAGGATAGAAAGGGACTCGGGATAGACTCTGTTAGTGTCAGTATTTTCATACTTCCACCAGGGATCAAAACACCTTTGCATGTGCATCTTAGGTGTCCCATTCTGAAGAAATTTTCAATCATTCCATTACGTCATGATATAAAATTATTCCACTAGTGGTTGTCCTTGTCAGGTTTGTGTTTTAAAGTTTTTTTCCATATTATTTTTAGTGTGAAATCATGTTCCAAGTAGGTCCATCAGAAGGAGCCTAGAAAGAGCTTTCCAACGATATATCATGCCCCCAAAACTGACTTCTGGATTGGAAGATATGCCTAAGTGAATGAAAACCACTAAAAATCCTAACATTGCCCCTTTTTCCCATCTAGGCCCTTTGAAACTTTATAATGTTTACTTATGTATTTTCCCTTTATATTTTCATTACCGCATCCTACAAACTTCCAATGTGATTGACCCTTCCCTGATTATAAACCTCCGATGCGATTGCATCGCATCGCAAAGGTCCTGCTTCCGATCCGATCGCATCGAATTACAACAGTCCATCGGCTCTCGATTGACTCATCGCCAATCAAACAACTCTGATGCGATCGTAAACCTTCGATTGACCACCTCCGATTGCATCCGGACCATCGATCTTCTCAATGATTTGACAACCCACATTAACTCGCCACTTTGCAGCGGTCCCTCGACTCATCCCCGCTCTTCCGATTTCCTCCGACGCAATTAATCGCCAATTGCAATCAACATTTGCCACACACCTTTTCTTCCACTAAACTCCCCTTCCGATTCCTGATTGCGATTGCAATTTACTCCCAGGTTCCACCTTAAATCCGTTTCGCCTTGTCAAAGGAAATGGATCTTTTCCTATGTAAAGTGGAAATTTCATTTTATACGAGTTTTCAAAAGGCATTTATCCCATTCCTCATTACATCAGCCTTTGCTCCATCGCATTTCAATTTCATGTCGCAGCACTTAAACCCGCTCCCCTTCCCGATTGCAATTTTGATTCACCTGGGTCCCACCAAGTCTTTCCACCCTGCTCCAAAGGAAAAGGGGTTTTCCCCTATGAAAAGTGCAAATTTTCATTTTTATTTTTTTACAAGTACTTTTTCCTCCATCGCATTATCATTTGTCCCGTCATGTGTTACACCCGCTCCCAACGCTGATTTGCGATTGCGATTCTCCGGTCCCACCATAAAGCCCATCGCATCGGAAGTTTTCACTGTATCGCCACGTTTTGTAACACACTAATTCCCCTTCTGATTTGTGATTCCTGATTGGGATTTGGAGCCCACCATCAGTCTTTCGCCCTTATGAGTAAAAAGGGACTTTTCTTCATTAAAAAAAAGCGGTATTCATTTCATTTGGCTTTAAAAGCATTATTCCTTTGGAAAAGGGTTTTTCTTAAAAGAAATAAAGAAAAATATATTGGTTACGACCATGAGAAAACCATGTAACACTAGAGATCACTATGGCATTAATCACAGAACGAAAACAATGACAAATGGGGAATCGGTTTCATAGTTGTTTTCTTCTCATTTGTTAAAAGTAACATAAAATCTTCCAGTTGGTCAAGAAATATTGTTTCCTCTCTTTCAAAAGTATATTGTTGGCTCTTTTCTATATTCACATTTTAGTTTTGCAGTAAGTAAAACAATTCTTCCTTTTGTGGATCCGCCCCTCTGCATCTTGTCTATTTAATGTAATTTTTCAATCATTTGTAAGGGGGGAGTAGGGGAATAAGGTGTGGAATAAGTTGGAAATCACTCAGGACGCTCTGCGCTCCATTTGTAATAGTTTGACATGGAAATAATAAATAAATGCAGCTCTAATTTGTGGGATCCCTATGGTATGGATTTTAACATTTTTTTTTCGTTTGTGTTCATCTGTTAATTTTTATGTTAACCATTCATTCATTTACATTTCTAGTTGAATTATTTCAAGATAGATAGGTAGAATCCATTATTAATGCTCTGCCTTGGGAAATCATTCAATAGTCTATGTTTTCTTATGTTTGAAAGGGATCCATCTCCTATGCTCTTTTCAGTCCCTCACTAGTCTTAAACATTCCATCATTATTTAAACTAAATTGTTAAAATCCATGCCTACCTTGGCCCATGAAATATCCTGTATATATGATTTAATTTCCCATTTTAAAACTACCCGATCTGTTCCATACAACCCTAAAGATTTATAAAAACATTTCCAATTATTATACCTAGCCTAAAATCAGTTTACTGTTATATTTCAGTTTACTGTTATATTTCAATGAATATATTTCACAGAGAGAGTCATCTCCTGACCTTGTAGGGCTAGCTACAAGGCTGAGCATGGTTTGAGGTTAGCCTGATTTGCCTTATTACAACCTAAGGTTCAAACTAGGTGATAACAGACTCCATGAATGCGATGATGACTCAACTTGGATGCTCTAAACAAGGGTGACTCAATGATGCTACCACACAATAAAGGTGGAATGGGGACCATAAAAATGTGAGTACAAGATGGTTACCCAAGACGAAAATCGACACAAGCATGGCCAAGTATGGAGGCAAAGAGGTGCCTCAAATACAAGTGTTGCATGTAAAGAAATTCGATTTTGAGGAGGGGTGAAGTGATGCTTCTTTGAAAAAGGTGTCCTGATGAAGTATGAAATCAAAAAATCTTGAGCTGGCTACCTAAAAGAAATAAAACATGCATTTCTAGAAGGAAATGCTAAGGGTAATATTTCTTAAGATACAGTGCATTACAAGGATTAGGAAGGGGATGGCCTTTGAAATCCTATAAGAGATATACCCCCTTGCCTAAATCCTTACTGATGATTTAAGGTCCTAGCCATAATGATTCCAACTTCGTGAAAAGTACGAGGGTGTACTTTGTGGTCATACTAAGCTTTGGTGAATTTCTTAGCCTGCTCTGATGGTTTGCAATGCAACACGATGATCTTCAAAAGCATGCTCAAGCATGATAAGTCATTGTTCTAAAGGTTGGGTGTCAGGGAGAAATTCGACGACTAGATGAAGGGAATGGATTTCACACTCGATCTGTAAGACTGCCTCCTTTTCGAAAACAAGGTGGAAAGGAGTAAACCCAATATTTATTTTAATAGAATTTATATAGGCCCACAAAGCGGGGAAGGGCATAAGGTTCAAGTTGGTTTTGTGCTTATCCACCATCCATTGAAGCATGGTTTTAAGGATCTTATCGACTACTTCAACCTGGTCACTACCTTGGGGGTAATAGGAGAAGGAATATTGGTGCTCAAAACCCAACAGTGAGGATACCTCATGCTGTATCTCATTTTCAAAATGTCGGCCATGGTCAGAGACCAATTTTTTTGGACCTCCGAATCGAGCAATCACATTATTAAAGAAAAAGAGGGCTGCAGTAGGCACTGTGTTGTTAAACATTGGCATGGCCTCAACCCATTTGGTGAAATAGTCAACTGCCATGATGATATACTTGTGGTTACCAGAAGGTGATGGTCGACACTCCATTTATTCTATGGCCCACTTAGAGAAGGGACCAGCTGAGATGACAGGATGGAGGGGAGCTGGAGGGGCTCGCGCCTTAAGGGAAAAATGTTGGCAATTGGAACAGTGTTTGATTGCTTCAATGAAATCACCGAAGAGAGAAGGAAAAAAGTACATAGTGCGCATGATGTTCTAGGAAGTGGCCAAACTATATGGGTGGCCACCACAATTGCTGGTATGACAGACATTGAGGAATTTCTCCTCTTCAGCTGTGTGAGACAACGACGAAGGAAAGAATCTACACTACGATGATAAAGGTCGTCACCGATAAGAAGGTAGCGAGGGGCTTGGTGTCGGATATGTTGTGGAGCATCACCGTCAAGATGGAGGGTGAACTTTTGGGTTTGCAAATAAGTAAGGATGCCACCATACCAAGGATCATCGGTGGTAATGGAAAACAAATGTTCATCAATAAAATCATCATTAACTAGAGGATCCTGCATGGGAGTAGGTAATTAGGAAATGATTTCAGCGAGGGCTAAACCTTTCTTACTTTTGTGTGTGAAAAATTCAAGATCGAATTCCTGGAGGATAATGATCCAACGGGAATACTTCCCATTGATTATTCAACAACTCAATAGGAAGGTCGTAGGGTTGGAATTAGTCACTACCTTGGTGGAACGCATGAGGATGTAATGATCAAGTTTCTAGACCGAGAATATGACAGCCAGTGCTAATTTCTCTTTGTGTGAGTACGATATAGGAGGACATACTAGCTTCTTACTGACATAATAGATAACATGCTCAATTCAATTGTCATCTTCCTGAATAAGGACTCCCGCGACTGAGTAGGTGGAAGCGGAGATGTACAGGATGAAATCCCTATCAAAGTCAGGGGGAAAGATGAAGGGAACAGATGTGAGAGCATTTTTTAGGGCATCAAAAGACTCTTGAACATAGGCATCCCACACAAAAGTGATTTTAGAGTGGAGGAGTCAAAGGAACCCATGCGCGGTGGTGGCATAGTCAGGTACGAACCGACGAAGGAAATTAGCTTTGCCTTGGAGGCTTTGTAACTGGCGTAACGTAAGAGGGATAGGAAGCTCAAGGATGGCTTGAACATTAAATGGGTCAAGCGTGATAACATATTTAGACACAATGAAGCCTAGAATATGGCCGACGGGAACACAAAAGACACACTTTAGCGAGTTGATGCAAATATTATACTTGCGACATCGGTGAAAGATGGTACACAGATCATGGAGGTGTTGCGCCTGATTTTTAGAACTTGTAGTGAGGTTTTATAAATAAGCGAGGATAATGTGAGCCAGGTCATGGAAACAGTAATACATAGCCTGCTGAAAAGTGGCTCCAGCGTTTTTAATTCCGAATGGCATGAATCGATAGGAAAAGTCTTCCCACAGACTAATGAACACAGTCTTAAGTTGATCAGCACGATGGATAACTATTTGGTTGTACCCAGAGAAACCATCCATAAAGGATAGAACCTCATGCGCCACACACTCATCAATGATTTGGTCAATGAATTGTGTGGAAAAGTTGTCTTTGGGACAAGATTTTTTCAGGTCGCGAATGTCATTGCAGACACGGATGGTGCCTTGTTTCTTGAGAACAGGTACTGGATTGGACACCGAAATGGTGTATTTGAAGGGATAGATAAAACCATCCTACATGAGTTTATCAATTTTAGCTTTGGCAGCATCTTGTCTGGAAGGATTAATGGGTCTCAACTTTTGATGGATAGGATTGGCATTGGGCCATGTATCAATATGGTGTTTGAAAATGGAGGGATCAAGTCTGGGAATTTCTAAATAGGACTAGGCAAAAAAATCGTAGAATTATTTGAATAGCTTGGTGTAAGCCTCAACCTCTTTTGGGGTGGATTGGCCACCCAAGGTGACATTTTCTTCTACCCCTGGTTTGTCAAAAATGTCAATTTTAATGGTAGGAGAGATATTGGCCATATTTCCTTCTTCGAAAGCATCAGGTGCAGGGATGGGATTTCTAAACTAATCGAATTCATCGAGAATGAAGTCTTTAGTTCCCACAACATATTGGTTATGGGAATACTGTGGGAGGAAGTACGTACAGTGGTGCATATCATCCCATAGAAAGTCAGGGTCGGTCATGGCTTCCATAATGTCTTCATCCGAATGGAAGATGGGGTGACTGGAGGAAGGGAAACCACCTGATGCGGTAGAGCTACTTGACTCGTCATCATGTGAAGAGAGGCTCACTTGCACAATTTCATAGGGGATGATAGAAGAGTAAGAAGATAAGGGATCTACCGATGTTGAGCCTAGGGTGATCGCTGAAGGGAGGTCAAGTGAAACATCAGGGGAAGTCTCCAAGAGAAATTCCATCGAGGGTCTCATGGATGATGATAGGTAGAAAATGGTGGCCAAATACACCATCATGTTGACATCAGGAGGGGGAATGTCAATGGGAGTAGAAAAATACTCTGGTTCTACCAAAGCAGAACTCGCAAACAAGTGAGAGGTTAGCTTGGCCTCGAATTGGCGGAATGCTTCCAAAGAGGAATGATACCATTCAAGGTGGCGATAGAGGTGAGTGTAGTGTGCATGGAAATTGTACAAAAAATAACGGTGATTTGTGCCCAAGGATTTGAGTTTCGAGATTGAATCGGGTATAGTGACGTAGACCTCAGGGATATCAAACCCTAGAAACGTCTCATTGATCATGGACTTGAGGTGAGGCAACTCTAGACAAGTATGAGTGGCATGAATGAAAAAATCACACAAAGCACACTAGATAGTATGGTTTGGCCTTGTCTTTGGTTGCCTTCTTGCTGGCTTTTCCCCCATTACCCAAAACTGTCGCAATAGGAGGAAGTTCCTGTTGAGTTGGCTGAGGCACTGTAGTAGCAGGAGAAGTCATAGGGACCAGTTGAACTGGGGTCAAAGAAAGATAAGGTTCAAGTTGACCAAATGAGGTAGCAGCTGGGGGATCAAGGTACCAGACGGGAAACCCACGGTCAGTTTAGGAACAGAGAGGGTGGCCATGACAGGTACTCTGTATACTCAAGGAGGGGGAGCTAGGAACGGTATCTGACTGTAGGGTTAATGGCCAGGTATGATAGCTACAAGATGGTTGAGGCCTGGAGGAACCATTCCAAGAGGGTAGAGAGGCATATGGACACCAGATGTAGGTGAAGGGCTAGGATGAGGGGGTCCAGAAGGCTGAATCGAAGGGCTAGGAGTAGACTATGGAGGGAAAGGCTGCTGACTATCCAAAGCGGGCCACTTGGGGGAAGCCCAGTATGATTGAATCATGTAGACATTCCATGAGCTAGGGTTAGAGATAGGAGGAGGAAGACCAGGGAATGTACCAAGAAAATATGAGTATTTGTGAACTCTAGGTGAGACAATGGTCAATGGATCGACGATTTTCTTATTGGCCACCGAAGAGATGATGGAATCAGGGGAGGTATAAGATGTCAATTTGTAATATGTTAAATAGTAAATGGTGACTATCTTTCTGTTATGAGGGAAGGACATCTTGCGGTGAACCACAGATGGGATAGAAGACATCACATAGGTCTAGATACAACCCAATAGAATGCTATAATCTATGGGGGTAGCAATAAATTCTACGCCAACGCAAACAATCTTGCCCACAACAGTAATAGGACAATTGTAGAATAGGCCAATGGGCTGGGAGGCGTGGCCATCCCACGCTCGAAGAGTGATCATGGAAGGAGCCAACTTAGGTGATCTGAGTTTCTTCCAAACCGAAGTGGACATCACACAGGCGGATGCCCCCTCATCAATGATGCACCGGGAAACGTTGGTGTTCCGGATCTTGACCGAGATTTGTAAGGCGATGAAAGTAGGAAGAGGAGGATGTTTTGACCGGTCAACATTGAAGATGATAAAGTGATCATCGGAAGGATCTACAGTGCCCATAGCAGGTATTAGAGATTTTCATTGTGAAGGGCACGACTGGACGAGTTCCAGTGTTGAAATGGCAACATGAGATTGCGCCAAATCATCTAATATACTATACGAGTGGGAAACATTTCTAGAAGTAGCATTTCAGCATAGAGGTCCCTAGGGATCTTGGTATGAACCTCTACCTTAAGCTAAGGGATCTGCAAAGGACCATTAGTTGTTGAAAGAGGCTCTGTAGAACTTGAAGAAGGTGGCTCGGGGACAGACATATCAAGAGGCTTTTTGTACTGATGGGACAGAGTCTGAAGATTGATATCTATGGTTATAGGTTGATCAAAATTCGTCACGAGAATCTAGTACTTGATGGAGGAGGTTTAGTGACCACTTGATTTTCAGGAGGTTGGGTAGCCACAAATCCTTGTTGAGGGAAAGGATTATTAAACACAACTAGCTGACTAGGCGCAACACTGGGAGGGATAGAAGGGGAGGTTTGTTTTCCTCACAATGTTGCTTGAGACTCTTAAATCTACTTCATCTATGGTAAAATAGGACAATCGTGCATGTAATGACCATGAATACCACAACAAGAACAAGGGTTGTTCATGGGAACAGGCCTGTTTTGCTTGAGCTCAGTGCCCTATTGATGGTTAGCAGTGTTAGGTGAATTATTTTGAGGATTAGGTCTAGGATTAACAGGAGAAGATTGATTTTGAGTGCCTTTCCTCTTATTTTTGGAGGGAGGAGGATTATTCGTGCCCTCCTATGCATATACCTACCCCTAAGGGGGCGATGGCTGCTATTGTGGGGGATGAGAAGGTAAGGGAGGGGGAGTTGGTAGTGTTAGAGGAGATGGAGCACCAGGCTATGGATATAGATAATAAGGAGGTTGGATAACATTGTGGTAAACAACAGGTTGGGAAAAATGAGGAGGCATGCCATATCATGGATACATGATATTGGGAGGGGGAAAAGTGCAGGGGGTGCTGGCCCCCCCCTGAGGAAAACCACATCCCATGGGAGGCTGAGCGTATGGATGAGAGAGAGCTCCAACGATACCGTCGATGACATGAGATGCCCCCAGTGCATTGGCACCACCAGGTCTAGGAAGATTAGGTAGAAGGGTATAAACATAACCCGACTGAGCGTAGATCAGGTTATATTTTAAAGAAATTTGGAGAGCAATTTCTTCAGTTTGTGGGAAATGCAATGCGACAAATTTTCCTATAGCAGGCAAAAGAGATCTAAGGAACCAGTACATGTAGACAAGATTTTCGAAGGTGGGGGCTCGAAATTGGCTCTTTCTTCTCCACCATTCCTAGACATGATCAGATAGGCGAGTTGTAGATGATTGACGAAAAGAAGTTAAAAGCTTGGTGCCCATTTCATAATGAAAGGGAAGCTAGAAATAAGATAGAAAATATTTGGCAACAGTCATAAAGGTGGTATGAGAGGATGAGGTCTGATAAACATAGCACTTAGAAGCTTCACCAGTAAGCGTACGTTGGAACAATTGAAGATGAAAAAATTCATCGGTAATGCAGTTAGATGAACACCACATGTGGAAATATCGAACATGATTTGTAAGATCCTCTCCAGCAAGACCTTCAAACTTGTGGATGTCGAAAGGGAGCTTGGCCAGCATAGCAGGCCAACTAGTGTCATGGTGTATAGGGTCATTGATCAACTAGTTAAATTTAGGAAGACTAAGGCCTACCATATAGGGGAGCAAGGGCACAGCCAGGGTAGTTCATGTTGCGGTCCCACTAGTGGTATTCCTAGAATTAGGGTCGGGGCTACCACCAGCATTAGGTCCTGAACCAAACATGGTGAAGGTGATAGGGGGAGAACCGGGGGTGGAACCAAAAGCGGAACTCGATCAACCAGAAGAGGATTCAAAGTGCAGACTTGGTGGAGGACTAACTCGAATCCTACATGGATGAGTAAGTCTTCCTACCAGGAACTGAGGATGAAGGCCAAGAAGTCTCTAGGATAAACGCCTTGGTAGTGCAATGGTGAAGTCACAAACACACCACAAAGGGAAGAGAGACCAACAAGGGCGAAGAGGTGCAGGATGAACTAATTACATTATTGAAATAAGGGAAGAGGGGTGCAAGATAAATTGATTTCAATGTTAAAGTATTTTCTTGGCGGTGTTAACCAATCTCTTCTTCACTTAGGATGTGTGTGTAAAAGTGTGTAAATTTTAATTTTTAAACCCAGAAATTTGGAGAGAAAAAGAAAAAGTGTGTTGTATAATTGTAAATAAACCTATATATAATAGTATATGAAACTGAAATAACAGAAAATAAATAGCTAATAATGCAATAATCTAAACATAAGGAGGTGGACCTCTCAACAAGTAGCGTGTAGGTGGGAAAAAATATAGTCAAAACACACCAAAATAGCTAATAGATATAAGGTCGGGAGGGACAGGGATCTAAAGGTTAGATCTGGTGGAAATAGGTGCAGACAAAAAACAAGAAATCAGAGGAAAATTTGTTGTAAATGAGGTTGCGAAAGGCTATCTCTAGGAGGGAAGCGGAGGGGGCCCTAGAGGAAAACCCAAACAAAACTGAAAAGAGGTGTTTTTGATGGATAAATAGCCAATCTAAAGTGGATCTGAAGGTAATGTATTAGATTTAAAAAAGGGTTGAACACTCTAAAATTTCAAACAACCTGCCACAGCTAAAACTCTTCCACAAAAGGTGGAGGGTACTAATGCCCTAGAGGGCCAGGTTCCCACTTAGATGAGTAAAAAAGAACAATTAGAGGTCCAAAATGGGTGGAGATAGAGGTTAGAAAACCATGAATATAGGCCCAGACAAACCTAGAAATCTTTCAGAAAAACTCGCGCAGAAAGTCCAGGTCGCAGTTTCTGAACTGATTTCTATAGAGGTCACAGGTTTTGGCCTATTTTCTGTGCCCTAGAGGTTCAGGTCATAGGCTTTGGCCTAAAAAGTGTGACCTGCACTTCCGACACTCTCGGGAGTAGGTTTCAGAAGAATGTGTTGTCTCAGCTACAACTGATGTCTGTCACTTGCGCAATAGGTCCGAAAACACACAAAAGTTAAAAATTTTAATGTTTTAGGGTTTTATGGGTTGAAAAAAACATCAAGAAAATAAAAACAAGAAGCTGAAGAGAAATCCTAGGGTTTGAACTAGCTGGATATGTAGGGATCTGAAAAACGATAGCGGTCGTAATCGTAAACCTGTGTGGAGTCGCCAGTTGTTGGTATGAATCTTAATCACAAGTGTACGAAAAAATATCACTTTAGCTATGCATAACAAACAACCCTAACAACAAATATCACTGCCAATATCTTTAGATATGTAATTAGGTGACCAAGATAAATTCTTCAAAAAACTAGGTCTATGCATTAAAATACATTAAGCAGTAAATAAAAACAAGAGTTTCCCCATGCATCCAATAGACAAGACAATAAGATGTTGAATAAATTTTGTATTAATGGCACCTGGGAGGAAACAATAGAAGGATGTTACCAATTCTCCTCAATGGATGGGTTCGGTAAGTCCTCAACACATCATATCTAAAATTCCTCCCTCTTGATGGTGTAGAAAACCCAGAAAAAAATGGAACTCAAAGGGTGCTAACAAGCAAAAAGATAGAAAAATATGACAATGATGGTGGATCAAAGTTAGATGAAAAATATAGATCTAGAGTGATCTTTAGGCAACAAAAGGTAGTGAGTGAATGGAAAAACACTTCTATTTATAACAAAATATTGAGTTAGTCTAGATATTGGTGCATAATTAAAATATTATTAACCAAATCAAAATCCAACTTTTATGAAATATTTTATTATATTTTTTGGAGGGAAAAAGAATTTGACTTGGGTCAAATCCCTTTATCTATAAATAATAAATAAATAAATGATTTATTTATTATTTTAAGGACGCAGTTGAGTAATAATTAAATAAATAATGATTTGTTTAACTATTTATGAGTGATTTAGTCAAATTTAACAAGGAATATTATTTAAATAAGGTTTAAATAATTATTCCTAGAAAATAATAAGATAAATATTAATTTATCTAATTATTTTTCCTGTTTTGGGTTAAACATGACTAGGAATATTAATTAAACTGATTTCTAACTAATTTTTCCTAGAGGAAAATCAAACAAATGTGGATTTATTTAATATTTCCTAATGGGGTTTCCTATTTAGACCATAAACAACTTAATAAAGGTGGTTTACTAAGTTACTTTTCATAGTGAAAGAAATTTTACTTAGGGTAAAATTGGTCTTACATGGTGTACTTAGGTCCATCTAATAGTAATAGGTTAGATGACCAAAAAATGGTGTAACAGTACCCTCAAAATTTATATAGACTATAGACAGTTAAATAAGTTTACCATCAAAAGATTATACCCCCTACCTCTAATAGATTATTTTTTTAACCAGTTAAGGGGAGCAACAATATTTTCAAAAAATTATTTGCGAACTTGGTATCACCAGATTTACGTAAAATATGAATACATCCACAAGACAACTTTTAGAACTCGGTATGAACATTACGATTTCATACTCCTACCATTCGAACTCACTAACACCCCTTCTACCTTTGTGTGTCTCATGAATATTGTGATGCACAAATATATGGATAAATTTGTGCTAGTTTTCATAGATGACATTCTAGTGTACTCTAAGAACAAAGAGGAATGCCAGGAACACGTATGAATAGTGCTAAAAACACTAAGAGAACATAATTTGTATGTAAAATTCAGAAATTGTGGGTTTTATAAACCAAAGATTCAATATTCAGGACATGTTATTTCCAGGAAGTGGTTGGCGGTAGACCCAAAAAAGGTACAAGAAATTTTAAATTGGCCAGTATCGACAGATGTGTTAGCAATATGTTCATTCATGGGTATTGCGAGGTATTATAACATATTTGTGGAGGGATTTTCCACATTCTCTTATCCCATGACATCTTTACATAAAAAGGGGGTGAATTTTGAGTGGACATCCAAATGTCAAGAAGGATTAGAGAGCTTGAAACAAAAATTGACTGCTACCCCAATCCTAAAAATTGCATATCCAACAAAATAATTTACTATATGAACTTATGCTTGTATAGAAGGAATGGAAGGAGTGTTACTTCAACACAATGTTGTGATAGCCTATGAATATAGGAAGTTGAAAAAACATAAGAAAAATGATGCAGTTTATGACTTAGAGCTAGTTGTTGTCATACATGCATTAAAAATGTGGCGACACTATCTTTTGTGAAAGAATTTTGTGTTAATCACTGACCATATTAGCTTGAAGTATTTCTTTAGCCAGCCAAATTTGAGTGTAAGACAAGCTTGATGGTTAGCTTTCCTCGGGGATTTTGATATGGAAGTAAAACATATTAAGGGAAAATAAAATAGAATTGCATATTCCTTAAGTAGAAACATTCATCAAATTGTGTCTTACACAGGTAGTAGTGTAAAAGAAAAATTTAAGAATAGGTTCAAGAAGTTCTATCACAAGACCGTCAGCATTAGGAATTATAGAAAAAAGTAGAGCAACCAGGAATTTCAGGGTATACGAGAAATCTGAAAGGATTAATCATTTATAAACAAATATTTTAAATTCCCAGCATACCTACTTTGAAACTCATGATAATGGATGAATATCATAAGAGACATTATTATGGTCATCTAGGTTACCAAAATATGGTGAAAACATTGCGGAAAAATTGTTTTTGGATAAGAATGAAGAAGGAAACATATGATCATCTGGAAAGATGTTTAGAGTGACAACAAGTCAAGGTGGAGCATCAAACCCCCACAGGGTTGCTAATACCCTTTCTGATTCTATAATGGAGGTGGGAAGTAATATCCATGGATTTCATAACAGGACTATCTCAAAAAACTTATAAACATGACTCCATTACGGTAGTAGTGGACATGCTGACCAAAGTTGCATATTTTATTTCAGTGCCATATACCTTTGGGAGAACCCAAGTCGCCAATGTTTTTATGAATGAAATTTTTAGGCTTCATGGGATACAAAATATAATCATCTCAGATAGGGTTGAAAGGCTCACGTCAACCTTATGCAAAAATTTGTTTGGAGAGATGTGAACAAAACTAAATTTTAGCACAACCTATCATCCCTAGACCGACGAGCAGAATGAAAGAACAAATAAGATATTAGAGGACATGATTTTCATGTATATAATGGATAGACCCATGTTGTGGGAGGATTTTCTTCATTTAGCATAATTTTCATATAAGAACAACTATGAATCCTCTATTAATATGATTCCTTAGAAAATGCCTTAGTCCACTTAGTTGCAGCCAACCAGAGGAAAAACTGGTACTTGGACCCAACACATCACATGAAATGGAACAAACAATACGACAAATTCAATAGAACATCAAGGCAGCAAAAGACTGCCAGAAGAGTTATGCAGATAAAAGAACACACAAAGAATTTAATATTGGGGATCATGTGTACTTCAAGAGAAAACCTCGTAATAGTAACCTTAACACCAGAATTTGTGCTAAGTTAGCACCCCGGTACTACGAGCCCTTTGAGGTTTTGGAATGAGTGGGTCTTGTAGCATATCAATTAGCTCTAGCTAGTCATGTTAAACTACATAATGTTTTGCATGTTTCATTATTGAAAAAATATGTTCACCATCCTTCTCATGTGATTGACTAGAATTTGATATAGGTGGAAACCAAAGGGGACTTTCTTCGAGAACCACTCAGTATATTGGGGCGAGAAGAAACTATGCTATGGAATAGAACAGTCGCTTGGTTGAAAGTCTAGTGGAAGCACTTTTCACATAAGGAGGATACATGGGAGCGAGAAGAAAGCATGAAGCAAGATTACCCAATGTTTTTCAAAGAATAAATATTTATCATCTATCACTAAGGAATTTTTTTTTATTTTAGTGGGGGACTATGAAATACCCTAGATTTATAGCTATTATGTTCGTATGTTAAATAGGAAAAATACTATGTTGACCTATGAAACAACTATGTTGCTGGAGGAATTATAATATTTATATATTAATATTTATCGAAGAAAATACTTAGTAATATTGAAAAGACAAAGTATAGAGAGATCTGAAATTATTATCCATGAAAATAGGATAGAATTTCATACTTTCCCAAATTCTCCAAAAATATTCCTTTGGAGAGAAATAAAATTGGAAAGAATTAAGATAGAAGAAAATATCTGAGGATTCCTTAGAAATGTGGAAATTTACTGGGAAGAGATAATAAAAAAACACTAATGAAAAGCGAGTTTAAAAAAAAGAAAATCGTGGAAAAAACAAAAGTAAAATCTTAGGCTATGGGAAACAAAAACCCAAAATAACAAGACGTTGTTATGGAAACATGCCGGGGAAATATGGTTTAAAAGTTCCTTCACTATTCCAACAAGAGGTTGTGAACAGTAGGGAATATTGAGATCTATGCTCAGGGGAGAGCTCTGAGGAGAAGATCATGGATGGGAGGAAAATAGTCTTTGAAATTGGTATGCAGTATCTATACAACTGATACACCATATATATAAGTTTTAATATTCAATTCTATTTTATGTTAGCGATAAATGAAGCTTCTAGGGACTTTATAGGTAGGTTTTAGTATTGTTCCACCTTTAAGAAGTTAGAGGTAGTACAAAATTCTGTAGTCCTGTAGCGAGAATGTAATACTATAAATGTATTCAAAACTTTTATTTAAATCTGTATGGTATGGATGATGCTTTTAGTATATTGTATTACTGTCATTATCATATATAATGTATACAACAATTCAATAATTCTAGGGGATAGGAGTGTGGTTATATAAGGACTAATAGAAGTACAAATTGAAGCACAAATTTCTAGAAGTAATCTCCAAATAGGGGGGCTAAATGTAAACTGACACAAACTCTAAAATTTGAAAATTATAACATTATGATACCATAATTATATGAATACATAGAAATAAATATCTATGAATATACAACCCACGATGACGTTGGGAAGGAGACTATATTCAGAATATTATAAATTTCCCTAGGATACTTTGTTTACTGATATCATAATGTAAGAAATAAAAATGACAATTTCTTTTAAAGAAAACACAATCAGAAAAATTATTTAGCTACATAAAGAGATAAACAGATATATGTTTATATATAACGAAATCATAAATAACTAGCTAAATGTACTCACATACATTAATGTCATTTTATCATAGATTAAGATATGGTATGACAAAATTGACATGATAATTCAAACAAAGCCTTAAAAGACTAAATGTGAGTAAAATCATATAAATAACTGTTGAACCCAGTAAAAATATACATTCTTGTACATATACCAAAATAGGTTTCTAAGCTACATCTAACAATTTTATTCAATTAAGTCCATAGGCATGAAACTAGCCTATCTATAATACAATTAAAAATTCTTAATTCTCATCCCATGAGTGCTTGTTCAACCCACGTCCTGCACCGTTGTCTTGAATTCTGGAGAATTCGAGAAAAACTGACCTGGAAGGAATTATGAGCATATATGTGTAAGGATCTTCTTAGGAGCTACCCAAAGTAGTTTAAAATTCTATATAGTATGGACGTACTCATAAAACCAAGTAGAAAAATCACATAAGTACATTTAATTAGGAAAGTAATAAATCAAGAGAAATCATAGCGATAGGGAAGGGTATACTGCTTTACCTGATAACTGAGAAAACATAGGATTACTTGAACATGTGAACAATGAAATGAGATTATTAGTTTACAACAAGGATAAGTGTTCATATCTAAAATGTTTATCAAATTATCCAATAATAAAACTAACCTTCCAAGTATACCAAGTCACTACCAAAGGAGTTTTGAAAGGGATATGCCAAATAATATATTTGAATCAACCTCGACATTTATAAACCAAAATATTAAATTTTAAGCAACTAATATTATTAAACCAAAATAAAGTTGAGGATGAATAAATGAAAGGTAATAAATGGAAATTTACTCACTGCGTGTGGTTCCATTCTTCCTAAGAGAATGTGAAACTACAGGAAGGGTGGAAATGATTCCTTCTTTACTATGTCTGAGAAGGTTGAAGAGAAAACTGATAAAATTATTACCCGAGAGAAGGACGTAGAAATCCCATGACGTTAGCACATTCTTGAAACCATTACAAAATTTAAACCCATTAATACCATACAACAAACCAGTACCATAAACTGTTGTTTAAAATAAGAAAAGCGAAAAATGTTGTCATATAAAGAAGGAGCATAATAGCAGAGCTTAGTTGTGAAGAAGAGGGGACGCTATATCATCTGGTAACCACAAATTGAAAATCCTCATCTTGAATTGGAGCATCTAAGATGGTTAGTGCCCATCAATAAGGAAATTTTAGAAACCAAACTAAGTATATAAGGAAAACCGAAATTCCAGAAACTAAGATAAGAGGAGAACATATATGGGCTGCGCAGTGTGAGCCCTTATTGCCGACATTTACAAGGTTAAAAGCCCTATAATAATTTTGAATGATAAATGCATTTATTCAAAGACCTTGGAAGAGAAACCAAACCCTAGGGATCTAAAAAACCCAGGTTCAAGACCTTGAAAGACAACAGTGACAACTTTACGGCTTTCGTCAAATAACATGCAGAAAGGAGTAAGCCAAATTCAAATCAATGCACATGCTAATGAGGAAAAAAATCAATAAGAAAAGTTAAGAGTAGGGTACGTTACATATGAAAGTCACATGAAGAGGAGATGGCGAGATGTGGACAAATACCGCACTTGTACTTTAGAAATTTATGGTTTTTTTATGTGCTTTGAAAGATGAAAATGAAACAAATCGAAGTATACCTCAGAATAACGATACCTGGAAGTAGAACGACTAGGCTGAGAGCTAGTAGAGATAGAGCTTATCTCAAAAAGGGAAGGAAAAATAAAAACACTAAATATTTAATTATCTAAGAGAAAAAATCCAAGGGATTACCTGTTCAAAAACATTTTATGTGGCAAGTGTAGGATTCAAATTTAGATAAATGCAAGGAAATAACTACGAAATTCATATTGAGGGAGGAAACATAAGGTTTAAAATTGTCAGAAGACCCCAGCACAAATAAATTAACACCAGTTTCACATTTAACCCATAAGCACAACGAACATCAAAAGGGGGTAATAACTCCTAAAGTATTTACACAGAAAAAGAATAATACTTTTCCTTCCATAACAACCTATCCACAACATAGTGCATAAAGGGAGCTTACCATTTGCATCTAGTAAATGACATTCGATATTGGGAAAGAAAAGAAACAACCTCGTCAGCCATGGTGGCCATACCTTGTGATCGTAAGTCGAAAATGACGAAGTGAAAGGCATGTATAGCCTTAGGGTTTGTGTTCTGTAGTTTGGACCATAGATCTACGTCATGTAATCTCCACTTCGCTCTTAATCCTCGAAATTTATGGAGGTCACGTGAATATAAGAGGGGGTCACATAGCCTCCAACAGAGGACAACCATAGAGTGAAACATGTAATCAAGGAAGGATGGTTTCATAAATGCGGGTTGAACTTTGGAGTTAAGTTTATGCATGTGAAAAACATTCAAAATAGGTTAGGGCCTCAAAATATTCACAACCATACATTTCAGAAGAGATAGATAGGATTACACACCAATGTTTCTAAGGGTATAGTTAAATGCATAAGTAATAGTTAATTGATGGAGAACTTTTATAGCCAAATATATTTAAACATAAGCCTACCTTATGGAGCTAAGATTACTCCAAAGCTATTTATGCATAGATATAATTAAGGGGAAAGGATTCCTCTATTTATCTTAATAATAGGTGTGATGATGATCAACGAATGTCAAACAAAGTTCCTAGTCTTGGAGCGAAGGTTTAACTCAGACATCATTGCAACCTTCCCTCGAACTAATTTTGAAAACATACCATGGTACCATAATAACATCATAAGAAGCATAAAGGTAAGTGGATAATGAAATTAATGAACAAAATGAGTGATATGAAAAAAACAATTGGGGACGTGAGATTAGGGGTAACTTTCATATCTATTTCTAAATATATTAAGGAATTGCCTGAATTTGTACAAGGAAGAATAGACGTTTCTAGGAATAAATCTACTTCAAACAATGATTATAAGAATAAAAATATATTACAATTCAAGGCTATTTGGTTTCTACCTCTAGGGATATTGTTGTATATGAATACTCCATTAATTTTTTCCAAATCAATCATATTCATTTTATGCATTAGATGTGTCAACCTTTCAGAGTATGTCTCCATGCAATGAAAAGCTCTCCCTTTTTCCATCAATGAAGTCACCATGTTGAAGTCTCCTCTAAGAATCCAAAAGTTATCTTAGTGAAGCTCTATGATGCTATCCAAGGTTCCAATCATGCATGCATTTGTTTCCACCATATTTGGCATAGAGACAAGTGTTATACACCCCATTTATTTTGATCCTTGGTAGTGGAATCTAGCAGAGATTATCCTCACGGAAGAAATTCCATCCTTATATTAAAATTTGTTTGGATTCCATAAGATAGCTAACCTCGTGATTACCTTCCAACATCTAGTGCTTGTAATATCCCTGTTTTACTTCTTTTATTATACAGTTAAATAATCCTAAATGTTAAGTGGACCTAATGAGAACAATCATTATGGACATATTATATTTTTTAATTTTAATAAATGTGGAATTTTAATTATTGTGCACTAGAGTTTATTGGAGACCAGTATTTTAAGTCCATGAGGATGGAATTAAATCCGAATACTTTCCCATATTCTCCCAAAATCCTTGGAGAAAATAAATATTAAAAATATTAGATTGGAGATGAAAATATAAGAGATACCTCATTAAAGTGGAAAGTTACTGAGGAGAGGTGAAATAAAACTATAAAAGAGGAAAAAAATATTTGTAAAGTACTTTTGTGGAAAAAACAAAAGTAAAGCCTATGAAAAAAGGAAGACAACATCATGATTTAACTGGACACAATTACAGAAACATGCTAAAGGAAAAGAAAGATTAAATAATCCATTTCTGGGAAGACAAGAGGTTGTATACACTTTCAAGGAATTGGTCTCTACTCGAGGGGAGCTATGGAGAGAAAGCTTGAGGTGGGTGGTGTTAAGTCCCTATATTAATAGTGTAATCCCTTATTATTTTAGTGTAGCCCCACTTATTGTTACTGTTGTACCCCTGTAACCCCCATATTGTTATTATTGTGCCCTTACATTATTATTGTTAGGTCGGCTAGGATTACATTATGGCCCCACTAGGATTATATTGTGGCGCCATGGACTCCTATATATAGAAGGAGGTTTTGTTCATTTGTATCATCCAAGAATTGTTCATTTATGTAATGTATTGGAGGTTTCCCCCTCGAAGTGGCTCATTTCTAAGGCGTTGATATCTCTTTTCTTCTCTTTTTGGAGCTGGTTACACAACATTTGGTATCAGAGCTTTGGATTATAGGGTTTCGCTACTCCAAACGGGTCATCGTGGAATTTTCGCTATAACTTGTTTTCTACAAAGTTTCAGAAGCTGAAATGTTTAGGGTACGGAGCTGAAATCCTGAGGAAGCTTGTTTAAAAATTTCAGAGCTTGGTTCGAAATATTTGCGGAGATATCATCTGTGGAAGTTAGGTCTTTGTTCAGGCTCCTAAACAGGTCATCGTGGAATTTTTGCTATAAATGTTTTTGTACGAAGTTTCAGAGTCTGAAATTCATATGGTGCAAAGATTAAATCTTGAGGAAATTCTTCAAAAAATTTCAGAGCTTGGTTCGCAATATTGTTGGAGATATGATATGTGGAAGGTAGTTCTTTGTCAGGCTCCTGAATTTCATCTCAAAGAGGTGATTGTGGGAAAATTTCAATAACTCTCTCTCTGGGCATCGGATTGGAGTACCATAAAAAGTGGTCGCAAGTACACATATTGTGGTTTCTTGGCTATCAATTTCAGAGACAAAAGACGAAACAGTGACACGTGGTAAGTCATACAAGTTCGCTCTACTAAACCAGTCCATAATTAGGTCATTGTGGGAGATTGGACACAACTTTGTCTTGGAGAATCCAAATCAGGTCAGACCTGTGGCATTCAAAATAGAATTCAGAGGGATATTTCATTGCTAAATTTCAGATATTGATGAGTCACAATCACAGAGATAATCCAATTCCAATATCGAGCTCCTCAAAAGCAAGTAAAAGGTGTATATTGTTTTTCCCAAATTGCATAAATCTTGTTTGAAAAATCAGTTGGAAGTGATTACAAGGGCCTATTGAGCATATATTTCACTATTTCATTTTGAAATTCCTTCTAAAAAGAATTCAACACCCATTAAGCCCTCAGAAATCTATACTATGATGCATGAAGTGGAAGAATTACAGTATGAGATATCAAAATTACGATACCAAGTGCAACAAATTTTGATCTTATGAAGAGCAACCGAAGCTGACATAGATGGTTTAAAATAAGAAATGGAGGATAATTTGGATGGTTTGAAGGATAAAATAATAGCTAATATGGATGATAAATTAGTGGAAGATGACATCGAGCATCAACAACAAGTTCTCCAACTCTCAAAGGATAACCTAACTTTGGTGCAGAATCTAATGAAACAATAGGAATATCAACATTACATCGAAAGAAGTTCTGAAGCAGTCACAAAAACAAGAACTCGACAAGTACGATAAATTTCAGAGTATCTCAACAAGTGGAAGAACTTTCCTGTAGAAGATTCCACATGGGAGGATGAGGATTTTATACAAAAGCATCAAGAAATAATCAAGCATTGAGGACAACACTTGTTTGAAGGAGAGGGGCATGTTAAGTCCCTATTTTAATAGTGTAATCCCTTATTATATTAGTGTAGCCCCACTTATTGTTATTTTTGTACCCCTGTAACCCCCATATTATTATTATTGTGCCCTTACATTATTATTGTTAGGTTAGCTAGGATTACATTATGGCCCCACTAGGATTATATTGTGGCCCCATGGACTCCTATATATAGAAGGAGGTTTTTTTCATTTGTATCATCCAAGAATTGTTCATTTATGTAATGTATTGGAGGTTGCCCCCTCGAAGTGGCTCATTTCTAGGGCGTTGATATCTCTTTTCTTCTCTTTTTGGAGTTGGTTACACAATAGGTGGAAAATAGTCTTACCAAAATTGGTATGCACAAGAAAATTAATTTGGTATTCTGAAATTATTGTGGCAATGAATGTTAGAGAAAGGGTGAGCTAGGTATAAAAGTTGGAATTTATCTTTTTGTACTAAATTCTGATTAAGTTATAAGAACTCGAAAATTAGCTTTTCTGAATTATAAAATTCTGTAAAATTTTGATCTATAAGTGTCATGTATTTAACAGAGCCAACTATATTAGATATAGTAGATCGATATAGTTATATAGATATTTTAAATTAGTAAACCAACATAGAGAATGTCTAAACCCAATTATTAGGGTTTAAATCTTTTGTTAGGCTATAAACATCAAATTTTTATGCACATAAATTATATATAAATATATGTGGAAATGAGGAAAAATAATGTATTTAACAATTGTGTAATAAACTATTGCACAAAAATATATGTACATAAAGAGATAATTGTCCATTTCCTAGAAAGTATGATTATAAAAATTAAAAATGAACATTTAGCTGTGTAGTAACTAGAGGGTTACATATAGGCATTTATTTTTTCATTGAATAAGAAATTTAATATGCTATACATCATAAAGTACTAGAGGATAGCACAAGAAAAATCTAGTGCAATGAAGTAGATAAATACATTGCCAACGAATTCTAAAAATTAATGATTTTTATTATAACATAACATAGCCATTATATTAGCCATGATAGAAATTCCATTACAATCTGTCATAATTTCTTGACAATGTCCATGGTCCTACATAAATAATTACAACAAATTTATAAATATGGCCATATCTCTGAATTCAAGAGAGTGAATTCTATAGATGATATGGACCATCTTGTACAGAGAAGAGAGACAATTATATTGTCAAGGAGCAACATAATTTTTTGTTAAAATTTGAAGAATGATAAAAATTAGGGAAGAGAAATACCTACATAAAAATAACATATACAAATATTAATATATGTGAATACAATAAATGAAATAATTACAAGAAATTTACTAAGGTACGTGGAAACGAATTATTGACTTATTATTCTATTAAAAAAAATACAAATATTCATGTATACATAAATAGAATTTAATGAGTTCATGCATGAAGATAAACAAGATAGTAATGGGAAAGATACATGAGAACATAAAAAAGAAAAATTCCTTCAAGCTGAGATATAGGGTATGAACTATGATTCTATAAGAATATTGTGGAAAGAGCAAGAGTCCCTGAACAATTTAATTATTTTATTAATTTGTGGAAATTAATAAAATAACAAATTCTAATCATGACGAGAATCACAACTCCCTTGTAAACCAAATTTACTGAATAAGTAAACAGAATTAGAATTAAATAAAATTTAGTAGATTCTATAAAACTTACAGAGTATTCTAATTATATATATGTGTGTGTGTGTGTGGAAGAAATGGAAATTCACCCTGTAAAGAAATTATAAAATCTGAGCCATCTATTGAATTCATACCTAACAGAGATATAGTAGGAAGAAAATGGAAGAGAATATGCTAATTGAAATACAAATATATATGTTACGAAATATAATCAATGTAAACTCTAATTACAAATCTATTTTTATAGTAGGGTTACAATGGAAAGTAACCATGTTTAAACCATTGAGGAAAATGGATTTTAGAGATTGTTAAAATGTAAAATGAATATGATTCAATTAGGAATGATGTATTCGTAGTGGAGGAAAACATTTTTTTATAAACTCTGATATCAATAATTTATGTTCTCTCTTGAATTCTAAGATTGCTGAGAAGGGAAAAATAATACAATACGAAGATAATTCTTATCAAAGAAAAAACCCAAGAAGGAGAAAAAATTCCTTAATAATAACTATAGGACAAACAAGTCTTGTGAGTGTATATCAAAATATTTGGGGTAAATCGATATCCCAAATTCAGACGATAAAAGAAATTAGATTAAATCAGAAACCTATCATCGCAAAATGATGTGAGTAAAGAAGTGAAGTGAAAACCCTTCTCATTACATGAAGTCACTGTTTCGAGAATAGAGACAGACGCATCGAGAACATAGGTAATGGGTCTCTATTCTAAGAAATAACGAAACTTCAATAATTCCTAATGGAATTAATAGAATGAGATGGAAAAAAGAATTGAAGACACGTTCAACTTAAAATATATTCATCAATGTATTGACCAAAATAGACCAAAAGAGAGAACCATTCCTCTAATAATGAAGGTTAATAAAGGAATTACCTGTAAGTTTCAATAAATCAAAATTTCCTCATAAGAATAAGGATAGAAGTTACCTTTGCAATCAAAAAACAAAAGAAATGTGTAAATAGAGGAAAATTAAAAAACATAAATAGAAAACGTAGAATAGGGGAAATATTAACAATAAACATGGAATGACATCTTGCTAGAGGTTTTATAATCTCGAAAGCCATGAATGAATGACAAAAAACTAGTGTAAAGATCTGGTGGAAGAGGCAAAGCCGATACTTGAGCTCGGGCGGTAGATTGAACGAAAAGGAAAAGGGAACCCTAGTTTTTCTTGCCAAACCAAACACATAGGTGGAGGGAATGATTATGGATCAATCCTCACTGTAAACATGTCGATAATCTATCCCATAAATGGATCTAAATATCATGGAGGCCATGTGATAAAATTAATTATCGAAGTACCTTCATTAATAAGTGAATTTATCGAACAAAGAAATGTAATAAATAATTTGTCCTTCATATATGGATATGATATAATCAAATCCCAATGAAGATTGAAGAAATTCAGTATGTTTCACTATGGGTTAATATAATAATTGTTAACTATTAACAAACACATATGGGTGCCTACATAATATCCCACCCAAGAAATTTATAAAACATGACAAGTAAAATGTAGAAATTCGATTAATGTCCTAAGTAGATTTAGGTTAACGTGTGATATAGATGATGTGTAATTCATAAACATAGGTATGTTGTGATTGTAATTAAGAAATTCAAATCAAGTCGAAGCTCTATTAACATAGCACATCACTTTGTATATTCTCAAGTGAGCCAAGTGGAAAATGAAAAATAGAGTTAGAATGATACTCTAGGGTGTGGTAGAAGTATTATAGAATGCCATACGATATTCATTAATAGAAATATGCATATTATTTTCTATTAATTATGTAATATATTCCAAGGTTGTCAATGTATAGATAATAAATTTTAGTATTAACTCTCGTTGTTTACTAAAAGTTAAACCATAGTATATAGGTGGAATAAAGGAGGATGAGGATATATATAAATTTAGTAGATGAATTTAATGATAAGTAAAACTTTATAATATAGGAAAATATTCTAACTAAATAAGTGAAAGTTGTTATTTAATAACATATGGTAGAATAAGCCTAAAATTATGAGCAAAGAAATAAAGGGAAAAATAATATTTCTATTATAACAGAAGTAAGCGCTTGAAGAACTGTCATCAAAGACAGTCAATACTGAAAGCGAAAGAATAAATCACTAATATGATCATAGGATCATTAATCACATAATTTGTTGAAGAAAATTTAACCACAAAAAATACACTGCAAAGGAAACATCACAATTTGATTAAAGGGGTTAAATTCAATTAACGACAATGTAGCAATTATGATACAAATAGAAAAAAAATTTCGTTAACTGGAGTTGTTATAGTGCTATGGTTTGACATTCCTTACAATAACGAGAGGCTATTGCACTTCCTTTATTACTTCCACTTCTCCACTTTAAATTATCATCTACTTATCATCATTATTATTATAGTCATGCATTTGAAATATAATTTCAATAATGTAAATGATAACTACACTAATTTATAATTATGTAATTCATATTGAATATATATTTCTCTACCTATAATTATCATCTAATTATCATTTATATTACATATTATATTATCTAAATAATATATATTGTAGCTCTAATTATTTATTAATAAATATTATTACTAATTCATTATATATATATATATATATATATATATATATATATAGGTTTAATATTGTATTAAAATAATTGTGCCGGGAGGCACTCTCCAACCTAGCATGGAAAATATGTTATCGCATCGTACCATGTTATGCTATGTAAACATTTTGACTCACTTAAATAACACAAAAAAACACAACACAATAATAAATCTGACAATCATACTTTTTAATTAAATCATTTTCACTCAACAACATTCGATAAAAGTAAAAAAAAAAAGAATTATAATAATAATTAATAATAACAATTCCAATTAAAATTAGTGATGAAATAAACCTACATCAATCTTAACTCTATATCTATGAAGGGACAAGAGGGATTAAATATGAGGTGCAAACCTATTTGGAGTAAAAAGAGATTTGATCTCTCTAGATGCAAAGTTAAGATGGATCCATGCTAGTTATGTTCTCTTTTATGGGCATATTAATATTATATATATAGTGAAGTCTCAAAATAAATACATTTAACGTAACATATAAATAATTTATCATAATAATTTTTTTTTTTTTATGTATTTTATAGATTATTAATTAAAATGATATTTAAGACATCTAAATGATAGGTAATGAGATCTTAGGGTACAATAAATTTATTAGTAACTAAAAATTAGATTGTACAAAAAATTTTGATATAATAATTATACTAGGTTCTAGAGTGCCTCTCATACAATAATCTACTCAAAATCATAGTTATACATTTTAACTATAATTTCAATAACATAAATAATATTTAGACTAGTTAATAACCATAATTATTATTGTTATTATTATAATTGCAAATTTATATTATTCTAAATTTAGCATAACTATAATTTTTATATTCACTATATAAAATCAATATTATATTAAAATAATTATGTTTGATCTTGATAACTTGTTTATTGGAATTATTTTTCCAATAAAATTTTTAATGATAAAATTTAAATTTTGATATGTTATTTCTCGATCCACATGAAAATTGCTCTACTCATAGAAGCCTTAATTCTAAATTTTTTAAATTATAAGTATTTAAAATAACCTATTATCATTTGAAATATTGTATGACTCACGTGAATAAATATTGTACAAATTATACAAATCTAAAGAATTTATCAAAACAGGTACATTTATAAACATCTCTAACGAATTAATCAAAATAAACATGAAAAATATCTTGTATTTTATTGATTATTAATTAAAAATATATTTAAGACATCCAGAAAATAAATAATTGTATCTTAGTTTCAAATAAAAACATCTAAAACATAAATTTATATTATATTTATTGATCACACTCTTTATTAATCAAATAATGTTAGATATAAATACATGTAGTTTTGTCTTAAGATAGTCGGACTATCATGAACAAGCAATAACTTGGTTCAAAGAATATTTCGATCAAAAACAAATCTAGGAAACATTTATATCTAAATAACTCATAAAGTATAGGAACAAACTCTTTTAATTAGAAATAATCCCACTAGAGACAAGTAGAAATTATATTTTCTTTGTCCCCCCTTAATGACTACATGTCACGATACCAATCAACAAATTATAGTTGTGGTCCAACATGGATTTCACAAGCATTCTCAAAAAATATACCGACGTCCATATAAAGTAACAACCATGCACCTGAAAGCATGGGTACTTAATCATTGCAACCACCAATCTACTAGGATGTCCTTTGTGTACAAGGTTTATTCAACATTTATATTTTCATACCTTTACCTGGACCTGCAAGTCCTCCTCCATCATTACCAACCTGGGTTTTCTCAGATTACCCATAACCATGCTCAAGGTTTTTTCAAAACACTCTTAACCATTTTGATGGTTTCCTTGGATGGTGATAAACCATGCGAGAGGGATTCATGTCCACTTCACTCTCACCACATGGCTTACCAGACACATACACTACAAAGTGGTTTCTAGCTTATCACAAACTCATCGTGATGAAGTTGCTTAAATATAACCACAAAAATTACGGAGGAACACTTACATAACCACCGACTCAGGTACATACTCTTACAAATTTTTAAAGGACCACAAAAAAACATGTTAGACTTTCATACAATTATAATGTGTGACTAGGACAACAATGTGGTAATCAGTTTGTTATTATTCTACACACCACAAAATCGTTTCAACCATAATTGATCTCTATTTATGCTCCAAATACTATCCTCTAATTCCATATTTATTGTTTCTCTATATTTTTCATGTATTCATCATACCTAGTAGTCAATTAATCATGAAAATAAATTTTATGAAACCAACTCACAAAATAGAAGAAAAGGTAGATCAATGCCTTAGAAATCCGCCTCTTCTAGGGGGAAAGCTCCTTTACATTACATAAATGAACAATTCTTGGACGAAAAAAATGACAAAACCTACTTTATATATATAGGAGCCAATGGGGTCACAATATAATCCTAGATGACCTAACAATAATAATGTAAGGGCACAAAAATAACAATAGTGGGCTATTATGGGGCACAATAATAAAAATACAGGGACTATAGGGGCACAACTATCACAATAAGGGGACTACACTAACAAAAATAAGGGATTTCACTAGTAATATAGGTCCCTAACATACCGTGTCCTTCAAAAAAGTGTTGTCCTTAATGATTGAGTATTTTTTGATGCTTTTGTATAAAATTTTCTTCCTTCCATCTGGAATCTTTAGTGGGTAAGTTCTTCCACATGATGAGATACTATGAAATTGATTTATTTTGTAGTTGTTGAGTTCTTCTTTCCATGACTGCTTTAGGCACCAATATGAATTTTATTTTTCATCAAGTTCTAGAAATATTGTTTGAACCAAATTTTTGTCACCTATAACCTTCTTTAAGCATGAAACATGGAAAAATGGGTGCACTTGGGAAGATGAAGGAAGCTCCAATTTTCATGCCATAGTACCAATATTTTGCAACACCTTGTAAGGACCATTGTACTTTGGCGATAATTTATTATCCTTCGCAGTTTGCTTGAGGGACATTTGTTTGTATGGTTGTACCGTAAAAATTCTTGGCTGCCTACATAAAAACTTCTCTCGCTGTGATGTTGATATGCCTTTTGTTTCATTCGATTCTATGACAAATTTAGGTTATCATTTAAGAGTTGGAGAACTTTTTGTTGATGCTTGATGTAATCTGCCACTGCTTGAAGCTTAAATATTATGTGGTGGGCGACGAATGATATCCATAAAGTGCCATAAATGGGGTCATTTTTGTTGCAGTGTGGAAGGAAGTGTTATACCACTATTCAATCAGAGGTACCCAATTCAACCATTATGTTTTTTTATCAGATACAAAGAAATGAAGATATCCTTCCAAACATTTGTTTATCATTTTAATTGTCCCATCAGATTGAGGATAATAAAATGCGCTATGAGCTAGTTAAGTACCCAGACAAGAAAATAATTATGTACAAACATTTCCGGTGAAAATGGAATCTCTATCACTTACAATAATATTTAGGTATCCATGTAGCTTTTTAAGTGTTTCCATAAATGCAGTAGCAATTGTACTTGATTTAAATGCATGCGATAATGCACAAAAGTGTACATACTTGGTAAGTCTATCAACTACCACCGTGATGACACTCTTTCCTTCGGACTTATGTAAACCCATGTTAACATCCATTGAAACCTACTCCTAATGTTGATTTGGAATGGATAAAGGTTATAGAAGACTCAGAGCCTTAATTTTATCAACTTTATTTTGCTGGAAAACAAAACATTCTGCCACAAAATTTTGAATTTCAGATTTAAGGCAATTCCAAAAAAATTATTTCTTCACCCTCTGCTAAGTTTTTAAAAATCTTGAGTTTCCTCTGAAGGGAGAGATGTGCAATTAAAAAAAATATTTTGTTCTATTTGGGAATTACTACAAATATATAAGCAATATTTGTACCATAAGGAATAAATTTTCCAAATAAATTTATCATATGTACTCATATCTTGCAACAACTTTTGAATGAGTGTCCATACTTCTTCTTCATTCTTCCATTCCTCCCTTACTTTGGCTATCCAATGTGGTTGGATAATAGAAATGGCACAAAGCAATGCTTCCACATCCTCATCATTTCTTGAGTGTGCATCTACAAAAACATCTAGCTTCCCTTTTTTGTAGATGATTTGAAAGTCAATCCCCAATATCTTTGTGATGATTTTTTGCTGCTCTTTTGAAGATTGTCTTTGTTCCAAATATTATTTCAAACTCTCATGATCATTTGTTACCTTGAAGTGTCTTCCCATTAGGTAAGGTCACCATTTCTTTAGTGCATGTAGTATTTCCAACATTTTCTTATCATAAATAGCTTTCTTTAAATACTTTCCTTTGATTGGGTGGCTTTCAAAATCAATGGGTCTTCCTTATTGCATTGAGAGAACACCAATTCCATTTCTTAAGGCATCACATTCCACAAAAAGGGTTTTTCTGAAGTATCGTGTAGATAAGACCGGTGCTTTGCACATTTCCTCTTTAAGATGTTCAAAAGCCTTAATGCTTTACGAGTCCATGAAAATGAATCTTTCTTCAATAATGTTCTTTGAGGTGTTGCTATTCTCCCATAAGTTTTAAAAAACTTGCGATAATACCTTGTTAACCCAGGAAATCCTCGCAATTGCTTTATGGTTTTGGGGACTTTCCATTCCTTAATGGCTTTAATTTTGTTAGAGTCTACCGTAACACCCTGCTGAGATACAATATGACCCATATATTCCACCTCTTATACTCCAAATAAACATTTGGAGGTTTTTTCATTTAACTGTTTCTCCTGCAATAGTTTGAGCACCCTGTAAACATGTTGAACATGGTCCTTTCAAGACCTGCTATAGATTAGTATATCATTAAAAGAATACTAACACAAATTTTCTAAGGAAGGATTTGAAAATGGAATTCATCAACCCATGAAATGTAGAAGGTGCATTCGTAAGGCCAAAAGGAATGACCAAAAATTCACAATTATGCTCATGAGTGTCAAATGTTGTTTTCAGAATGTCTTGAGTATTCATTCCAATTTGATGATATCTTGAACGAAGATCCAACTTGGTGAAATAAATTTCTCCATGTAACTCAATAAATAGTTCATCAATCATAGGAATGGGAAATTTATCTTCAATAGTGAGCTTATTGAGCTCCCTAAAATCTGGACACATTCCTCGTGATCCATCCTTCTTATACACCAATACTGCTAGAGTAGAAAAAAGAACTTTCACTATGTTAAATTATAACAGCCTCTAGCGTTTCTGTAATTGTACATTCAATTTCACTCTTTTGGATAGAAGGATGTGTGTCAAGCCTGATGGTTTGATAAACACTTTATGGAATCAAATGAGTAGCATTATCATGATCACGAATAGGTGGGAACTGTTAGCCACCTATAAATTTTTGACGGAGCAAACAGGTGGCTAAATGTGTTTCTGAGTCTCCAAGAGATACATTTCCTCTGAAAACATATCACTCCTGAAGCCTCTATGTGTTATGGTTCATTTGAAAATATCTTCACTGCCGTTTCCACTAAAAAAGCATCACTGTTTGTGAAAAAAATTATGCTCAAGAAAGCCGACATATGCCCCTTTTATCCCTACAAATTTCCCATTTTAACACTTTTTTTCCCTTCTCTAAATTTCCCCAAAAATCCCCAAAATCCCCTCCTTAGCCTTCTAGACCATCAAATTCCCCTTTTAAAACCATGTGAACCCCTTCATTTGGTGAAAAAATATGTTTGCTTTCCCATCGGAACCCCTGTTTAGACTTAAAAAACTTTGTTTTTAGGCCTAAAACCCATTTTTACCATATATTAGGCCTCATCCCCTTTCGGCTAAGCCCCTAACCACTTCCCCACATATGACCTGCACCTAAGACCAGGCACTAAAGCCTTGGGCGCTAATCGTAATCGGAGGTTTGTTTGGAACGCTTTTCCTTTGTTAAATGTAAATTTCCGATGTGATTACCTTTTGTTCTATTGGCCGCGGATGTAATATACACCGTCGATATGTAACTATCTAACGGTACAAGCTAATCTCACACCGCACCCCACCACATCTCTCCATCGACCCCCGATGGAATATTGACTGTCAATTTCCTTTTAAATCTGACGGCCATTGCAACATTGCCGATCGCAAGTTCTTAATGTGCTACCCTCTGCCCCCTCCGATTATGATCCTCCAATTCAATCCTAGCCATTGAATCCACAAGAACCAATGGTCAGGATTTGATCGTGCTCTGCCTCATTTTCCCTCCATCATTTCCCTCCGAGCAAATCCCAACCGTCGATCCCCGCTTGGATACGACGGTCCACATGTAATCGCAATGTCCAAACCTTGGAGTCTCGGCCCTTACCTTCTACGATTTCAATTGGATCACAGCCATCCATCCCATTTGATCCGACAACCCTCATTCGTTCCACCCATTCACACACCCCTTTGCCTTCCTGCTCACTCTTTTAATCTTGATCGTCCATACCATAGATCCGACGGTTGGGATCAAACCCAGCTTTGAATTTCCACCATCTAATCGCCAGTGCATCTTCCTTTCTCACACCGTAACCTCATCTGTCAGATCTTGTTGCACCACATCCAATGGCCAACACGCATATCACGTTTTTCTGGCATTCGTGCTTTAATTCTTTAGAATCACGCGATATGGGTGGTTTTATTTTTCCAAACGTCACGCAGCGACATATATCGCGTTTGTTTGGGATATTTTCAAAACCACTCCCAAGTGGCATGAAAATAGTTTTTTTTCACCTAAAAGTCACTTCCCCACCCCCACTCCCGAAATCCCATCAGGAGATCTCAACCATTGATCTGATCCCGATCAACAGCCGACACTGCATCACGTTCCCATTCATGTTTTTTCCATCAAACTTCGACAGATTTTCATCGGAGTAATATCCACCATTGATCTCCTCCTGAGATCTAATGGTCCATATTCAAAATTTCCCTCCGCCTACCGATCCCACCATTAAATCTCTCCGATTTCATTCATTTTCATCCATTTCCTTTGTAAATTTGCCCAAATGTTTAACTTTGTGTTTTACACTAAAGTTATAATTTCTCTTCCTAACTCCTCTAAAGCATCTCCACTTGTAAAATGCGACCATCGATCATCATCCACAACCTAATCCAACAGTCCGAAATCATTTCTCCACCAGACCTTCATCAGATCATTCCCCACCATTATACAACAATTCTCACTGTTTTTCCACTTGCGGCTACTGTTTTCACTGCTACACTTCCATTTTCCATAGGCCTCCACATCATCCAACCTCCATTCCTGTGGATTTTATTAATTATTTTATTATTTTTACAGGTGTTAAAGGATTACGAGTGCGCTCTATCTCATTAGTCACAGACAGAGTTGTATAGTGGTGCAGAATGCCATTTTCAGAGCTAGAGATTGCAAAGAGAATGCCTGGGAAGGTTTTTAACAAAATATTTCATTAGAAGACTAGTGTTTAACTTTGTAAAACCTCCAACGCCATTAAAACTAAATTTCCACAGATAGAGACAGTCAAAGAAGCAGTAAAGAGTATCAGTGAGGGATTAAAGAGGTTTAATGCCCATTATTGAATATTTTAAGCTTTAATTCAGTGTTTAAAGGGAAAATGTACAAGGTTGAAGACCTTATGAAAGACACAGAAGGCCTAATGAGGCCTAAAGCACAAAAAGGACCTTATCAGTGTTTCACATCAGCACAAGGTTCTCTCTCGAGAAAGGACAGGTTCCCATAATGTATTTTATTCTCCATCAACGTTCCTGAGAAAATCACTACCCTGACAGTAGTCCTAAGACTGCCAAAGCATTTGTTACACAATATGGCAGGTCTACAAGTAATTTAACTGCCTTACTTGTCCCAGAGTACTATAGAGTACATACAGCTGAAAAGTAGATCAAAGAACATACCTATGAAGTTATTATCAACCTGTCGAAGACCACTCTTTCACCCAAAGAGTACTGAAAATCAATGCAGTGATATTAAAACAGAATGGGCCTCGAGCTCACTTCTTCCTATGTTTTAATGTTTCATTTAAAGTTATATTTGCCTCCTCTACCTCTCTTTCAGCTATAAAACTCATGAAAAATACATTGTAAAGGTTGTTGCTCAGATAACTGTGAATTGTAAGCTATTTCTCTTGAGACATAGTTCTGTGTGTGAATTTTGTAAAATAGACTGAGGAGATGATTTCAAACTGAATATCAAGATATTGTAAAATGTTGTATATGACTGGTGTTGCTCTTTAATACGAAAAGCACTTTATTTGGATCCTAATTTAAAGCAGCGGTGATGTGTTCTATCTTTGTCTCTGTTTCCTTTTGTAATTCATCATATTTCATTTCTCTGATAAGAATCAGAAATCTGGCTTAGGATATACCCTCGCATGGTACCCTAATGCTTCCCGTTCTTCTTATCTTTGATGTTTTCTACTAATTGTGCTATCTGAGAACAAGTTCAAGATAATTTAGCTAGTATAGTAGTTGGTTTTCCCTACTTACTGATGCATGAATTTAGAGGCTGTTCTTAGATGTTCTTGTCTTGTTTTAATTGAAAGAATCGGGATACTGGGAGATTACAGTTGATTCTGTCTCACTAGGGTATTTTTCTGACAGTTAAGCTTTTCTAAGATCCCTTAAGTTGAATGTCAAAGCATTGAAAGTTCAAAGTCTTTATTTGATCTCAGGCTTCACCTTTGTGTTTAAATCTTAAGTGTTTCTTGTTGTCTGAAGAGTTAGCCTCTTAGGAGTTTGATCATAGGTGTTAAGGCATGCCCTGTCCCCAGATTTTCTTCCTAAGGGGTCACCTTGGAGTTTTCATTTTCGTTCACCTTCATTCCTTATCATTTCATCCCACTATCATCTTTAAAAGATCCTCTATTTTTTATGAATAGCCCATTTGAAAGCCTTGGATATTGAATAGCAAGTAAACCCTTTTATGACCCCATTTCCCAATGGCCTTGAGTTTCCTTTCAATTATTTCCCCATTGCCAAAATCTTATTTTCTCACCCCTTTGTCTTGTATTGAACCCTTCTTTCATTTTTCCCAAAAACAAAACAAACAAAAAAAACAAAACAACAACCCTGGTGCCATATAACTAGCCTAATACCTCAAACATTTAACTTCAAAGATATATATTTCTTTGCCCTTATAGAGATATCCCTCTCTAGACCCAGAAGGACTAGATCCCAAGGTCCCAAAGTGGTTTGATGTTGTATTATCTTTTGGTATTGCCAAACCTGCCAAAACATAGGAACCCCAACATAATGGCAACTCCACTGGGGAAATTTGAGTAAAAAATTCCTTGAAACATCTCTAAAAACTCAAAGAAAACCATAGTAGCCTTGGTTTGCTAGATAATCATTGTGGTGGATAGTATACATCCTTGAAACATCCTAAACCTTCCACCTGGTGACTCCTTAGTTCCTTAACGACTAAAGACTTCACTGTTGATCAGTACGCCTGCTGATTATCTTGGTTTTCACAAGACTCCACTGGGAGACCATATTTCATTACAACATCAGCCAGATTAGAAGAAACACATAGGGTAAATATTCTTTATTAAGAGATAGACATACTGGAATCAAGAACAGTCTGTACAAGAGCTTATCCTAAACCAAACGCACCTGAAATAGTTGACAACCCCAAGAACATTCTTAGGAAATCTCCCACCCCTAGGAAGCCAACTATTATCAGACCCATCCATAGAGCTAACTTTGCCCCTGAAAAATTTTCAGCTCTATCAGACACTCAATTTGACTTACACTCACAAAGTGATTTACCAAGAACTAAGTCATCTAGTGCGTTAGATAAGACAGACCTCGAGCTTCCAAGTTCACCATCTCTTAGTGGTCAACATAATAGGGATAGAGAGACCCCTCCATATACACATCCCGATATTCATTTCATTCAAAAATTGGACCTCTATCACCCTAAATCAGCTCAGCAGTGTGTTGTTGTTCCTAGCATTTCTGTCATCCATATACCTGCTGCTCAAGCCAATCATTTACCTCCTCAGGACATTGTCATGGCAGCCTGGTATGTACCTCTAGTGTTACCACAGCCTTTGGCTCCGCTACCAAATGATTATCAATCAAAAATCCCTCATTTCAAGTCTACCACAGCTCAACATCATGCAGATAGGATGGCAGATGCTTTTGACTATATCGAAATTGAAGATGAAACCATTAAGATGAGGATCTTTTCTTAGAGTCTAGGAGGAGAAGTGAAGAAGTGGTTTAAAGGCCTACCTCCTAATAGCATCAATGACCTTCCCTCCTTACACCAAACATTCATAAACAAATGGGAAGTCAAAAGTAATCCTCTCCAAATACTAGCTAAATATGAAAGCCTTAAAGGAAATCAGGGAGAGAGTGTCCATGAATATTCTACTATATTTAACATTGTCTACAACACTCTTCCACCTCATATGAAACCTCCCCAAGGAACGGCCTCAGTGAAATACCCTGAAGCACTTGATGTTGACATGGCCTATCAACTTAGGGAGAGAGATTATAACACATTGGAAGACATGCAAAAAGGAGCAGTGAGTGTAGAAGCAAACCTGATAGAAAAAAGAGCTAGAATGAGGGCTGAGAAAAAGGTAACCTATAGGGATGACACATCATCTTCCACATCTGATCCCAAATATGACAGACTAGCCAAGAACATGGAAAGGCTAGAGAAAATTATGGAGAAAATGGTTGACATAGTCAGTAATCAGAACAGAAACCAAAATAAAAACTAGAACCAAAACTTTAGGAGAAAAAATCCCCCAAATAGATAGAGAGACTCTGATCAATAATTCATACCCCCATTTCAAGAGAATTTCCTTGATGAGGATGAGGGGATAATAGAAGAGTCTGAAGGAACCACAATAAACATGGTGGAAGTAGAGAACTCGATCCACACCTATTCTGCAGAAGGTAATCAGACCTCATACTCACATTGGGATGAGGAAAGATTAGAATCTGAGGATTATAGGTTAGGACTTGAAAATGCCATCATGCAGGTCAGAGAATAGTATGAACTTAGAAGCAAGAAGATATTAAACAATTCGAAACCAAAATCCTCTGAGATTTCCATTAAAAAAAGACCTGAGAAAACTCCTAAAGTGACTGCTGAAAGTAAAAAATCAACAGCTGAGAGTTATGGGAAGAACAAAGAAAAGGATAGCCAAAATACTGATAAAAAAAGTCAAGAAACCAACAACACTAGCACTACAACTAATGCTCCTGTTAAAACAACTTCAAACATTGTACATAGTGAGAATTAGCAATATGATTCTGTCAATAAAAAGTTGGCCAATAGAATAGAATTAAGCCTTTCAAAGAGTCAATATCCTTTCAATTTAGAAAGTGAGATAGCCAAAATCAAAATTTCGGTGCCTCTCACTAAGTTGGCCACCCAAGATGCCTACAAGGGTCAAATTTTGAAATCTTTAAATCTAGGAGAAAATAGTGACACTGTCAATCTAAATGATGATCAACCGGCCCTTCTATTTGGTCCAAAGATAGAAGGGAAGTTTCAGGAAGGGGTGGTACCTCCTTTTTATATCAGTCTCAATATCCATGACAAGATCCTTCACAACACAATGCATGGCTTTGGGGCTTCACACAGACTTATGCCCAAGGTAATTATGGAGAAGTTAGGTTTAGAGATAACCTGACCTTACAAGGATTTATATTCATTTGACTCTAGCAGAGTGAAGTTCCTTGGCCTAATCAAAGATCTTTGTGTGAACCTGACCCAAATACTAGCCAAATGCATGGTTATGGATGTTGTGGTGGCAGATGTGCCACCTATGTATGGCATGTTGTTGTCAAGGTCACGGGGAGCCAAGTTGCAAGGTACAATGTAGATGGATGGGTCATATGCCACAATCCCTATCTTTAGCCAGCTTACGAGACTGTATAGAGAGGCACAAATGAAGTTTATGGTTAGCGGCCCTGAAAAACCCGAAAATTCACCACTGTACTCTATCCATACGGATATGGACTCTTTTATCCTTTTCAACGATGAATCCATAGATGAGCCAAAGCTAGAAAATAGAGATGTAAACGATAGAATAGGGCCCGCAGATCTTAACATAGTGGCCACTCTAGATATAAAGGAAAACAAGGGAGAAGCATTAGAATAGTGCACTAAATCAGAAACTCAAAGTAAAAAATACCAAGACTGAAAACTACATACTACTCATCACTCTGAACTCCATGAAAATATTCAAGGACAAAACACTCCACACCACAGTGCAGACTCCATAATACAACATAACAACGAACACAACTCTAGGGATGAAAATAATGATAAACTTGAAAACAATCCCTTGTGGAGACTGAACTTTGATGGGTCTTACACTAGGAATAATGTAGGGGCTGGAGTGTGGTTACATAATACTGAGAGTGACTATGCTGAGAGTCATGCCTTCAAGCTAGATTTTAAATGTACAAACAACATCCAAGAGTACGAGGCTCTCATCCTAGGATTGAATCTATTGAAAAAAATAAGAGCCTGAAGGATAGCTCTACATGGAGACTCTGAGTTAGTCATCAAAAAAGTGAATGGAGAGTACACTGGAAAGAATCCTATATTGAGGCCATACAGAAACGATGTCATGGATTTACTAAAAACCTTTGTAGAATACGAGCTCGTGTTTGTTCTTAGGAGTCAGAACATTATTTCCAATGGATTAGCCTACATCGCTAGTTCATATCAAAAATCACCTAGTGACAAACAAATCATCACTCAAACAAAATATAGACCTGCAGTGCCTGATAATGAGAAATATTGGCAGGTCTTCAAGGGCAACAAGCAAATAGAGGATTTCCTGCTTGGCAGAAATGAGTTTGAATTCTATGATTCAAACTCTACATCCGAGGAAAGCTGCCTGAGTGAAGATCCCCCCCGATGAATAAAAATAACCACATAGCGTATGAATAAACATGTTAACTAAAGAACTTGGAACTCAAATTCAAGAATACAAGAACACAGAAAAAGAAGACATTGAGGTGTTCCAGTCAAAAGATAAGAACATACCTAGAGGACTAGCACCTTTAGAGGACCTTTTTGATTTTCATGATGTAGCGAAGAAACCCACTATAGAACACACAGAGTCAGATGTCAAGGAATGCAACATAGGAACTAAAGATAAGCCTAAGATGATTAAACCAGCTAAATCCTTGCCAGGAGACATGAAGAAGAAATACATTGACTTATTTAAAGAATTTTTGGATGTGTTTTCCTGGAGCTACGAGGACTTAAAATTTTACGATATAGAAATCATTCAGCACAAGATTGTATTGAAAGAAAACCAAAAACCCTTTAGGCAAAAACTGCATAGAATCAACCCGAAGCAACTGCCTCTAGTTGAAAGGGAAATCAATAAAATGTATGAGGCAAGAATCATAGTGCCTATGAGGTTTTCCGATTGGGTTTCCAACCTTGTAGTTATGAGGAAAAAGATAGGTGAGATTAGACTGTGCATTGATTTTAGAAACCTTAACAGAGCTTCACTTAAGGACAATTACCCCTTACCCAAGATGGAACACATCCTATAAAGGGTAGTTGGCTCAAAAAGGATCTCCCTGTTAGATGGATTTTCGGGCTATAACCAAGTTTTAGTACTCCAAGAAGACCAAATTAAGACAGCTTTCACCACTCCATGGGGCACTTTTATGTACATAAAAATGCCTTTTGGACTAATGAACGGTGATGCAACCTTCCAACGAGCTATGGACATAGCCTTTTAAGAGGAAATAGGGCACTTCATTATCATCTATCTCGACGACATAAAAACCTATTCCAGGACTGATGAAGAGCACCTTAAGCATCTGAGAAGAGTGCTTGAGAAATGTGGAAGGTTCGGGCTTTCATTAAATCCCAAGAAGACTGTATTTGGCCTTCAAGAAGGTAATTTTATTGGCCATATTATATCAAAAAAGGGGATCAAAATAGACCCAAAACGAGTTGAGGGAATACTGCAGATTACCCACCCGAGAAACATAAAATAATTGCATTCCTTTATTGGAAAAATTAACTTTTTAAGGAGGTTTATTCCCAACTTAGCAGAGCTCCTCAGAGATATGACAAACATGATGAAAAAATATGTAGGGGTTAAGTGGACTTTAGAGGCCAAAAAATATTTTGAGTTAGTAAAACTTGCACTTACCAGGGCACCAGTCTTAATCAACCCTGACTTTTCAAAGGATTTCCTAATATTTTCCTTTTCCTCTAAGCATATAGTGGCTATATTCCTGCTACAGAAAAATAAAGAGGGATAGGAACAACCTATTTCTTTCTTTCGCAAGGCACTGAGGGATGCACCCTTGAAATATAACATAATGGAAAAACAAGCTTATGCTTTGGTAAAGGCCTTGAAAGACTTTAGGGTGTATATTCTACATTCTCACATCATTGCCTACATGCCTAACATAGTGGTAAAAGACATTTTGTCCCAAGATCCAGATGGAAAGAGGGGCAAATAGATTGTTGTAATACTAGAGTATGACCTGAAAATAAAACCCACAAAACTTATCAAAGGTCAGGGCTTAGCTCAACTAATGGCTGAATCTAACTTACAAGCCCTTGACATAAAAATGCTAGATGCCTTGGATGAACATGAAGGATTTCCTGACCCCACTATTGAAGAACAATTTCAAAACTCTCCTTGGTACTCTAACATCCTATATGTGCTTACAAATCTAAATGCTCCTCCTAAGTTATCAAAGACTAAGGCCAGGCTTTTGAAGTTAAAGACCATAAACTATTGCGTTTTAAATGAATGATTATACTAGAAAAATGCAAGTGGTTTGCTACTTAAATTTCTGCCTGAAACTAAAGCAGAGAGGATTAAACATGAGTTCCATGTAGGAGACTGTGGAGGCCATTTAAACTGGAAAGGCACTGCTAAAAAAATACTCAGAGCTGGCTATTACTGGCCTGCACTTTTCAATGACATCCAAAAAATGATAATTGCCTGCCATAAGTGCCAGATCTTTGAGGGCAAAAGAAATCTCCTCCCTTTACCATTACAACCTATCATTGTTGAGGCTCCTTTCCAACAGTGGGGCCTAGATTTCATAGGGGAGATCCATCGTGATTCCTTAGCCCAACATAAGTGGATTCTCACAGCCAAAGACTATTTCACAAAATGGATAGAGGCCATCCCTTCTAGGAATGCCATAGATTCTGTCATCATTAAGTTCCTTGAAGACCGCATCCTCTCTAGATTTGGCTGCCCTAGGAAAATCATCATTGATAATGCTGCTACTTTTGGATCCAAGAAGATGTTTGATTTTTGTAACAGGTATCAGATTGTACTTGGCCATTCAACTTCTTATTACCCCCAAGGTAATGGGTTAGCTGAATCATCAAACAAAACCTTGGTGACCATCATCAAAAAGCTGCTTGAAGAGAATAAGAAGTCATGGCATAACAATTTATTGCATGCTTTGTGGGCTGACAGATTGACTACAAATACATCCATCGGAATGTCTCCATATAATCTTGTCTATGGAATAGAGGTAGTGTTTCCTACCAGCCTAGGGGTACCAGTGATTAAACTAGTCCAAGAAATTCAGTCAGAAGAAGATAGCATGGTCAGAAGGATAAATCAAACCATACATATCCAACAGACAAGAGAATAATTCTATAATATATCCCTGAAAGTACAAGAAAATATAAAAAGGTTGTTTCATAAGATAACAAAATCTTGTGAATTCAAAATCGGAGATAAGGTTCTTAAGTGGAACTCTAGGAGAGAAGACAAAGGAAAGCATGGCAAATTTGACAATTTGTGGCAGGGTCCTTACATCATCCAATCCACCATTGGTCTAAATGCCTTTTTGCTGCAAGAGCTAGATGGTACAGATCTGTTTGGAGGTCCTGTCAATGGCAGGATGCTCAAGCATTAATACTGTTGATTTCTAGTTTAAAGTTTTCATTCCCATTGTAAATACCATTGTTGTGTTTTGTTTTCAAAGAAAAAGAGAAAAAATGTGTCAAAAGAGAGAGAAAGAGAGGTTCAAGCATGCTCAAAACATGAGCCTCTGAAGTTCCAAAAAGAATGGCTCAAACAAGCTTAAAACCTGAGCCAAAGAAAGGAAAGGGCTGGTTCTAATATGCCCAAAATATGAACCAGCAAATAAATAAAGAAGAATCATCTCTAACAATCCCAAACTAGAGCTGAAATGAAGAAGAAAGTGACTCTAACAAGCTTAAAACTTGAGTCACAAAGAAAAAGAAGGATGCTTCAAAGTTTCAAAATTTCAAGCCTTCAAAATTTTGTTTCAAGTTTCTGCAAGTTCAGTTCATGTGCAACTGTCTTTATGCCATGGACCCACAACAAACTAGACTATCTAATCCTGGTTTCATTGTTTTTAAATTTCTGTTGTAGAATTTAGAGAATGAAATCCACTAGACAGTTTAATCCCAGTAGATATTAGTGTAGGTAGAGAAGCTATGAGGCCAATAGTCTAATCTGGTCTCATGGAGGAATAAGGGTAGAATTAGACTAGTTTGTTTTCTACTTTCAATAAAAAAAAAAATGATGAGGAAGGTCTGCAAATTCAAATGCACCTTGAAGAAAAAATGCTAGGACTGTAGGATGGGTAGGTAGATTGTTTGGGGAATATTTTCTGCTGACTTAATATCCATCATGTTGGTAGCAGCTTAATCAAAAAATAAAATATGGTTTAAAGATCAAGCATCTGGTCTACTTCTCAAAGAATATTTCTGAAGTTCTTGACATCTTCAACAAGATGCCATCCCCATGTGGAGCCACTATTAGCCAGCTATAAATTTTTGATAGAGAAAACAGGTGGCTAAATGTGTTTCTGAGTCTCCAAGAGATACATTTCCTCTGAAAACATATCACTCTTGAATCCTCTATGTCTTATGGTTCCTTTGAAAAGATCTTCACTACTGTTTCCACTAAAAAAGCCCCACTGTTTGTGAAAAAAATTATGCTCAAGAAAGCCTACATCTTCCCCTTTTATCCATGAAAATTTCCCATTTTAACCCCTTTTTTCCCTTCTCTAAATTTCCCCAAAAATCCCCAAAATCCCATCCTTAGCCCTTTAGACCATCAAATTCCCCTTCTAAAACCATGTGAACCCCTTCATTTGGTGAAAAAATCCCTTTTCTTTCATATCGAAACCCCTGTTTAGCCTTTAAAAACTCTATTTTTAGGCCTAAAACCCATTTTTTACCATATATCAGGCCTAAGCCCCTTTCAGCTAAGCCCCTAACCACTTCCCCACATATGACCTGCGCCCAAGACTAGGCGCTAAAGCCCCGAGCACTAATCGCAATCAGAGGTTTGTTGGGAGCGCTTTTCCTTTGTTAAATGTAAATTTCCGATGCGATTGCCTTTTGTTCTATTGGCCGCAGATGTAATATCCATTGTTGATTTGTAAAGATCTAATGCTCTGTGCTAATCTCACATTGTGCCCCACCACATCTCTCCATCAAACCCTGATAGAATATTGATCGTCAATTTCCTTTTAAATTCGATGGCGATCCCAACATCGCCGATCACAAGTTCTTTATGTGCCAAGCTCTACCCCCTCCGATTATGATCCTCTGATTCAATCTTGGCCATTAAATCCATAAGAAAGAACAGTCAGGATTTGATCACGCTTCGCCTTATTCGTGCTCCATCATTCCCCTCCAATCAAATCCTGACCGTCGATCCCCGCTTTGATCTGACGGTCCACATGTAATCGCAATGTCCAAACCTTGGAGTTTCAACCCCTGCCTTCTACGATTGTGATTGGATCACAACCATCCATCCCATTTGATCAGACATCCCTCATTTTTTCCACGCATTCACATACCCCTTTGCCTTCTCACTCCCTCTTTTAATCTTGACTGTCCATACCGTAGATCCGATGGTTGGGATCAAACCCACCTTTCACTTTCCACCACCTAATCGCCAGTGCATCTTCCTTTATCGTACCGTAACCTCAACCATCAGATCTTGTCACACCACATCCAATGGCCAACATGTATATTGCATTTTTATGGCGTCTGTGCTTTAACGCTTTAGAATTGCGCGATATGGGTGGTTTTATTTTTCCATGCGTCACACAGCAACATATATCGCATTTGTTTGGGAGATTTTAAAAACCACTCCCAAGCAGCGAGAAAACAATTGTTTTTTGCCTAAAAACCACTTCCCCACCTTCGCTCTTGAAAGCCCATCAGGAGATCTCGACCGTTGATCTGATCCCAATCAACGGCCCACACTGCATCGCGTTCCCACTCATGTTTTTTCCATCGGACTCCCATAGAGTTTCATCGGAGTAATCTCCATTGTTGATCTCCTCCTGAGATCTAACGGTCCATATTCAAAATCATCCTCCGCCTATCGGTCCCACCACTAAATCACTTCGATTTCATTCATTTTCATCCATTTCCTTTGTAAATTTTCCGAAAGGTTTAACTTTGTGTTTTACACTAAAGCTATAATTTCTCCGCCAAACTCCTCTAAAGCATCTCCACTAGTAAAATGTGACCGTTGATCATCATCCACAACCTAATCCAACAGTCCAAAATCATTTCTCCACTAGACCTTCATCAGATCATTCCTCCACCATTATACAACAATTCTCACCGTTTTCCCACCTGTGACTACTATTTTCACTGCTCCGCCTCCATTTTCCATAGGCCTCCACATCATCCAACCTCCATTCCCTTGGATTTTCTTAACGATTTCATTGGTTTTGCAGGTGTTAAAGGATTACGGGTGCGCTCTGTCTCATTAGTCACAGACAAAGTTGTACAGTGGCACAGAATGCCATTTTCAGAGCTAGAGATTGCAGAGAGAATGCCTGGGAAGGTTTTGAAAGAAATATTTCATTAAAATACTAGCTTTTAACTCTGTAAAATGTCCAACGCCATTAAAAATTAATTTCCACAGAGAGAGACAATCAAAGAACCAACAAAGAGTATCAGTGAGAGATTAAAGAGGTTTAATGTCCATTATTGAAGATTTTAAACTTTAATTCAATGTTTAAAGGGCGAATTTACAAGGTTGAAGACCTTATGAAAGACACAGAAGGTCTAATGACGCCTAAAGCACAAAAATGACCTTATCAGTGTTTCACATCAGCAAAAGGTTCTCTCCCGAGAAAGGATAGGTTCCCATAATGTATTTTATTCTCCATCAACGTTATTGAGAAGATCACTACCCTGATGGTAGTCCTGAGACTGCCAGAGCATTTGTTACATAGTATGGCGGGCCTACAAGTCATTTAACTGCCTTACTTGTCCCAGAGTACTACAGAGTATAGACAGCCAAAAATTACATCAAAGAACATAACTATGAAGTTATTTTCAGCCGGTCGAAGACCACTCTTTCACCGAAAGAGTACTGAGAATCAATGCAGTGATATTAAAACAGAAACTATGAATTTTTGACAAGAAAATAGGTGGCTAAAAGGAGCCCTTTGGGAGTTTCAAACACCTTGGAATTATTGTCCAATACTTTTTGGAGATCTCGAGAAATAGATGATTTTGATGTTGGAACTTCTTGTGAGCATAATTGTGCAATGTAGCCTCGTTGTTAATTCTTCAGAATATTTTTCATGACATTAGAGCTTATTATATTTCCCTGATTCCCTACGATACCCCGTAGTTTAACTTCCTTTATTTCCAAAAAAGTTCAAGAAAATTTCTTTAAAGTTAAAAGCTACCATCCCCAAAGATTGTAATAATTATACTTCTAGTACAACATCAACACCACCCACTTAAATTGATAGAATTGGACTATTCAATACATATTATCCCATGGTTATATTGATGTTATGGAAATTTCCAGAGGAATTTATAGTTACTCCATTTTCCACCATCACTTGACACTCTAGCGCTAGGTATAGGAAGCAATTCAATTCCTTCGTTACATTACAATGAATAAAATTATGGGTACTACCCAAATCAATAAGCACTATTAAATTTTTATTCTTGATATATCCTTATATATTTAGATTTTGAGGAGCAGAAATTCCTACCAATGCATTACATGATATTTTTGGATTCATTTTGTCTTCCTCTAGGGTGGGTTCCTGGTGTATATCCTCCTCTTTTGAATTTTATTGTTCCTTTTATTCAAACTCTTCACAATGTATGTCAAAATAATTTCTTCTCAACACACTTACCACCTTTAGTGTATTTTCTATCACAACTATAGCAAGGCCCTTTTGCCCTTTTCTCTTCCAATTGTTATGGTGTCAACCTTATAGGTTGTGGAAGTCTAGAAGTAGCAACACTTCCATCTTTAATGTTGTGAGTGGTAGGCTTCGTTGTCACAATATTTTTTCTTTCAATTTTTTTCCAACCTGAATGCCTTCTCCAATGTATCAGGTTCCCATAGGTGAACCTCATGATGGATGATATCCTTTAGTGTCCTTATTAAGACATCAATTCTATGTTCCTATGGAATTTTATTTACCCTTATATTCAATTTTTGGAAGCCGTCAATGTGCTCCATCATTGAACCCTTTTATTTGATATTTATCAGTCGGATAAAGAATATGTTTCTCTTTGTATTCTCATAATGTGCTATCATTTCCTCCATAAAAAAATACCAAGAGACTAATTCTTTATGAGAACAAATCCATCGATACCATACAAAATTATTTTTTTCTAAATATAAAGTTACAATGCGTACCTTTTGTGTGTTCTGTGTATTATGGAGCTAAAATTATTTCTCCATTTGTAGTATCTAAGTTAGTGGATCCTTGCCATGAAAATTATTCATATGTATATTTGGAATATATTTGGTTTTAAATCACACTTTATATTCTATGAAATCATGATTAACATTTTTTTTTTCTCATCATGAGTTTTTTCCACTACTTTTTTTCCATTAGGAAGCTTCTATTATAGAAACTTTGCCAAACCTTCCTTCAAAACTTCCATGTCTTTCTTAAAATATTCCATTTTCCTTCTATACCATCCATATTAGCTTCCATGCCATTTTTAAAACCACCCATATTATGTTCCACATCTTTCTTCAAAGCATTTATATTAGCTTCCACGCCTTTCTTCAAACCATCCATCTTAAATTCCATGTTGTCTTTTATACCATCCATATTAGCTTCCACGCAATCCATATTAGCTTGCAGGCCATCCATATTAGCTTCCATGTCATTATTAAAACCATCCATCTTGGCTTCCATGCCTTTCTTAAAACTATTCATCTTCACTTCCACCCATTTCTTCAAACCATCCATCTTAGCATCCATTTAATTTTTTGTTACTCTTTGCGATAGCCAAAATTTGTTGCACTTGGTCTTATAAGTTTGATATATCATATCTCACTTCAACCTCTTCACGAGTCATAGTAGATCCTTATGAGAGCTTAATGGGTGTTGAATTATTTTTAGGGGCCATTTTAGAACCCAATACTGATATGTATGCCTCAATATGCCAATGGAATCACTTTAAACTGATTTTTCAAACAAGGCTTATGCAATTTAAAAAGAAAAGATACACATATTTTTCTTTCTTTTGAGGAGATCGATATTGAAATGGATGTATCTCTATAATATCATATCCCCAAGACATTATCTTCGGTCATTTATTAGCCCTCTGAATCTTCTTTCCAATGCCACAGGCTTGACTTTATTTCGATTCTTCTAGAAAAAATTGTGCACAATCTACCACAATGGCCTAATTATGGACTAGTTCAATAGAGTGTACTTGTACAACATGCGACGTGTCACTGTTTCCTCCTTCCATTCTGAAATAAATACATATGGAACTACATTCCGTGTAATTTTGGCCACTTTTTATAGAATTCCAATATGATTCTCAGAGAGAGAGTTATTATTATTTTACCAAGGTTACCTCTTTGAGATAAAATTTAGGAGCCTGAAAAAAGCCTAACTTCCCTAGATCATATCTCCGCAAAATATTACGAACCAAGATCTAAAATTTTTACATGAAGCTCCACACGACTTCTTCGCAAATGTGTTTTTTTTAGCTTCTAAACCTTTGTAGAAACAAAGTTATAGTGAAAAGGTCACGATGACTTGTTTGAAGCAGTGAAACCATAGAATACAAAGCTCTGATACCAAATGTTATGAAACGAGCTCACAAAATAGAAGAAAATATAGATCAATGCCTTAGAAATCATTCTCTTCGAGGTGGAAATCTCCTTTACATTACATAAATGAAAAATTCTTGGATGAAACAAATGAAAAAAACTCCTTTCTATATATAAGAGTCCATGGGGTCACAATATAATCCTATCCAACCTAACAATAATAAAGTAATGTCACAACAATAACAATAGTGGGATATTATGGGGGATAATAATAAAAAAATGTGGACTAGAAGGGTACAAAAATAGCAATAATGGGGCTACAATATCAACTATAAGGGACTACACTAGTAATATAGGGCCCTGACAATAAATCTTGTCTACTATTGGAATGGCTAGTTCCAATAGAGTAAAATTCATGAAAATAGATGGAGAGACTTAATGCCATCCAGTAAAAGGATATTGTATTTCATCTATATTTATAATAGTGTATTTCAGTAAACATGGCATTGGAATTTTTGATTGACTTACCCATCTCTTAGAATTCAAATGGACCATTTGAACACCACCAAAATATCCCTTATATAAATCATATTATAAATAATAAGTTTCGATGCACATTGATATGGTATGTGGAAGTAAAGGGGTTTAAAACTATAATTAGGGCTTACAAGAATGGTGAGAAACAACAAGAGGAATAAAATAAATGATCTTTCATTGGCATCTAAACTCATCCTTTAAACTTCCAGAGAATATTATAGAGAGAGCATGGACAAGCCACCTCTCTATTATTGAAATTGTAGGTGGAGTGTACAAAACCAAAAGTATTATGTTACTCTTATATGATATATAATCTAGATTGTATAGGTGTAAAATTTCAACATTAATTGAAATGTTCTAAGGTAGGTAGGGGTTGGTTGGTTTGACGAAGGTTTCAGAGTGAGAAAATTTTGACTTTCAAACCCTGATTAAAAGTCCTCAGTTTTATTCATCTCAGGTATCAAAATTTCACTTTTTCTCAAGTTTGAAATGTATGAAATTCAATAAGTAATCAAGAATGGAATAGTCAAAGATCCCAAGCATCTATCGGATGATATTTTAGAAGAGAAAGGAGCCTTACCATTTAACTAATGTTCAATTCTATTAGTTTACTAAAGCCAAAACCCATAGTTCAAGTGCTCAGATTGTATGGCGTTATTCAATGTGGTGGCAATGATAGAGGCCACAAAAGCTTATGATATTGATACACGATCATCTAACCTATGGCATACTATTTACTAAAGGAGTTAGTTCCCTAAGTTAGGATTTAATTATTTAATGTATTTTCCTATAGATTTAGGAGAGAGTGAGAAATATGGTAAATAGGAGAAGGTTCGAGAGTCTTTTGTAAAGGTTGAGAGATTTTAGGGTTAGTTAGATCTTGTCTAGAGATAAGGGATTATGTTAGTGTTTTTATGGATTATGAGAGATATTTTGGAAGTTTTTTTAGCATCTAGAAGCTACTTTGGGTTCATATCCACTTGTATAAATCTAAGTGAGCCCATGAGGCATGTAAGTGAAGGAGAGTCAGTAATGATTAGGTAAAAAATTCTCTTGTAAATATTTTATTTATTCATCACTTGTGAAATATATTTCTGTGTATATTTTGTAGTGTTTTGTGTGTGTTTTATATAGTAGGACCTAGCCCATGACATCATTTTTAGTATGAGAGCCTTTGAGCAACATCCTCATATAATTCCTGTAGCTAGTTTCTTGGTAAATAACTCTCCTCAAAGTTTGAAATTTTAGTCTTTAGCATGTGGATTGTACCATTTATATCTGTAACAGTGTCTAGGAATGTGAGAGAAAATCTAAGGACATCAATAATACATGTTTGAATAATTGGAGGAATATTTTGTAGTGCATCCATGTTAGGTCCCTATATTACTAGTATAGTCCCTTATTGTGTTAGTGTATCCCCCTTATTGTTACTTTTTATATCCTTGTAGTCCCCATTATGCCCCATTGTTATTATTATGCCCCATAAAACCCCAGTATTGTTATTGTTGTGCCCTTACATTATTAATTTTAGGTCAGCTAGGATTATATTGTGACCCCATGGACTCCTATATAGAAAGGATGTTTTTTCATTTGAATCATCCAAAAATTGTTCATTCATGTAATGTAAATGACATTTCCCCCTTGAAGTAGTGGATTCTAAGGCATTGATATCTCTTTACTTTTATTTTTGGAGCTAGTTTCATAACATTTGGTATGAGAGCTTTGGATTGTAGGGTTTCACTGCTTCAAAGAGGTAATCATGGAATTTTCGCTATAAATTTTCTTCTAAAAGGGTTAAAACACTAAAAATAAAATCCCATTTCTATGAACTCCTCATGAACTTCATGTAAAAATTGTAAATCTCGGTTAGAAATATTGTCAGATATATGATCTCTAGAATTTAGGGTGTTTATAGGCTTCCAAATTTCATCTAAAAGAGGTTACCATGGGAAAATAGTCATAACGATCTCTTTATGCCTGGGATTGAAATTTTGTAAAAGTGACTAAAAGTACATAAACTATTCCTTCTTGTGTAGAAATTATAGAGCCAAAGGATGTTAGGTCGCTATATTACTAGTGTAGTCCCTTATTGTTGTTAGTGTAACACCCTTATTATTATTATTGTACCCTTGTAACCCCCATATTGTTATTATTGTGCCCTTAAATTATTATTGTTAGGTCGGCTAGGATTACATTATAGCCCCATGCACTCCTATATATAGAAAGGACTTTTCGTAATTTGTATAATCCAAGAATTGTTAATTCATTTAATGTATTGGAGGTTTCCCCCTTGAAGTGGCTTATTTCTCAGGTGTTGATATCTCTTTTCTTCTATTTTTGGAGCTAGTTTCACAACATTTGGTATCAGAGCTTTGGATTCTAGGGTTTCACTGCTCCAAACAGGTCATCGTGGAATTTTCACTATAACATTTTTTCTACGAAGGTTTAGAAGCTGAAATTTGTAGAGTACAAAGCAGAAATACTAAGGAACATCATCGCAAAATTTTAGAGGTTGGTTCGCAATATGTTCGAAGATATGATTTTTGGAAGTTAGTGGTTTTTGCAGGCTCCTAAATTTCACTTAAAAATGTCATCATGGAATTTTGCTATAAATTTTTTTCTACGAAGCTTTAGAAGCTAAAATATTTCAAGCATGAAGCCTAAATATGAAGGAACATCATCACACAATTTTAGAGGTTGGTTAGCGACATTTTCGGAGATATGATCTGTGGAAGTTAGGTTTTTTTTAGGCTCCCGGATTTCATCTCAAAGAGGTCGTTGTGGGAAAATATTCATAAATTTCTCTCTGAGCATCGGATTGGAATTCTGTAAAAAGGGACTGGAAATACACAGACTATAGTTTCATGTCTATAAATTTTAGAGCCAAAGGAGCAAACGGTGATATGTGGCGAGTCATACAAGTTTTCTCTACTGAATCAGTCCATAATTAGGTCATTGTGCGATATTGGACATAACTTTGTCTTGAAGAATCAAAATCAAGTCAGACCTATGGAATTTGAAATAAGATTTAGAGGAATACTACTGGGCCGAATTTCAGTTATTGAGGATCTGCAAGTATAGAGATAAGTTAATTTGAATATCGAGCTCCTCAAAAGCAAGTAAAAGGTGTATTTTTTTTTCCCGAATTGCATAAGTCTTGTTTGAAGAATCAAGTTGAATTGATTCCAAGGGTATATTGGAGAATATATATTAGTATTGGATTCTAAAATGGCCCCTAAAAATAATTCAACACCCATAAAGACTTTATAAGGCTCTACTATGACTCATGAAGATGAAGGATGGCAACATGACATATCAAAATTACAAGAGAAAGTGCAACAAATTTCGCTCTCGCAAAGAGTAAAAAAAAATGACATGAAAGTTTTGAAGAAAGGCGTGGAATCTAAGATGGATGGTTTAAAGAATGGGATGGAAGCTAATATGGATGGAATGGAAGCTGGCATGGAATCTAAGATGGATGACATGGAAGCTAAGATGGAAAACATGGCGAATGATGTAAAAGAAGACATGGAAGGTTTGACATAGTTGATACAAGAAATGTTTCCTACTGGTGAAAAGATAGTAGAGGAAACTCATGATGAGAAAAAAATAAATGTTAATCGTGATTTCATAAACTCTAATGTTGGAGGGAAGAACCACCATATTCTAAAAATGGATATGAGGAAGTTTGATGGAAATGATCCTGTAACATGGATACTACAGATGGAGAAATATTTTGATCTCAATAATGTGCAAAACACACAAAAGGTATGCATTGCAGCTTTACATTTAGAACAAAATACATTGGTATGGTATCGATGGCTTTTCTCCCGTAAAAAAATTGTCACTTGGTCAATTTTTATGGAGGAATGATAGCACATTATGAGGATACAAAGAGAAACACTTGCTTTAGCCAATTGATAAATCTAAAAAAAAAAATGTTCAATGGGGGAGCACATTGAGGACATCCAAAAATTGAATATAAAGGTAACTGATATTCCAGAGAAACACCGGATTGATCTTTTCATAGGTACTTTAAAGGATAACATCCAACATGAAGTTCATGTTTTGGAACCTAATTCATTGCAGAAGGCATTCAGGTTGGAAAGAAAAATTGAATGTAAAATTATGGCGACAAGGAAGCCTACCACTCACTTCTATAAAGATAGAAGTGTTGCTACTCCTAGATTTCCACAACCTACAAGGTTGAAACCACAACAATTGGAAGAAAAAAGAGGAAAAGTGCTTTGATACAGTTGTGATAGAAAATATACTAAAGGTCATAAGTGTGCTAAGAAGAAAATATTTTATATATATTGTGAAGAGGAAGAATAAAATGAACAAGAATCTTCAAAAGAAGATGATATACACCAGGAACCAGCCATAGAAGAGGAATAAATGAGTCTGACCATATAGTGTAATGCATTGGCAGGAATTACCACTCCTCGAGCTCTCAATATAGAAGGACATATTAAGGAGAAAATGGTAATAGTGTTGGTTGATCTAGGTAGTACCCATAATTTTATTCATTGGAAGGTAGCCAAGGAATTGAATTGTTTCCTATACCCAGCACCAGAATGTCAAGTGATGGTTTCAAATGTAGAAACTACAAATTGCTCTAGAAAATGCCATAATATCAAGATAACCATGGGGGAATATGTATTGAATAGTCCAATTCTTTCCATTCCTATGGGAGGTGTTGATGTTCTACTAGGAGTAATATGGTTACAATCTTTGGGGATGGTAGCATTTAATTTTCAAGAACTTTTCTTGAAATGTTTTTCAGAAGGAAAGGAAGTCGAATTATGGGGTACTACAGGGAACCCGGGAAAGATAATAATCGCTAATGTCATGAAAAATATTTTAAATAATGAACAACGAGGTGTAATTGCACAATTATTCTCACTAGAAGTTCGAACATAAAAATCATCTATTTCTGCAGATCTCCAAAAAGTTTTGGACAATCATTCCAAGGTGTTTGAATCTCCCAAAGGACTCCCACCTATTCATGATCATGATCATGTTATTCATACGATTCCAAGAAGTGTTCTTCCAAACATTAGGCCTTATAGATATCCTTATGTCCAAAAGAGAAAAATTGAACGTATGATTGCAGAAATGTTAGAGGCCGGTATAATTCAACCTAGTCAAAGTTATTTCTCTACTCCTGTAGTATTGGTACACAAGAAGGATGGATCATGGTGCATGTGTCCATATTATAGGGAGCTCAGTAAGCTCACCATTAAAGATAAATTTACCATTCCTGTGATTGATGAATTATTGGATGAATTACATGGAGAAATTTATTTTACCAAGTTGGATCTTCATTCAGGATATCATCAAATTAGAATGAAGACTGAAGATATTCCGAAAAAAACATTTCGAACTCATGAGGGTCATTATTAATTTTTGGTCATGCCAGTTGGCCTTACCAATGCACCTTCTAAATTTCAAGGGTTGATGAATTCCATTTTCAAACCCCTCCTTAGAGAATTTGTGCTATTATTGTTTGATAATATACTAATCTACAGCGGGTCTCGGAAGGATCATGTTCAATATGTTGATAGGGTGCTCAAAATATTATAGGAGAAACAATTATATGCAAAAACATCCAAATGTTTCTTCGAAGTACAAGAGGTGGAATATCTGGGTCATATTATATCTCACGAGGGTGCTAAGGTAGACCTTAACAAAATTAAAGCCATTAAGGAATGGAAATTCCCCACAACCATAAATCAGTTGTAAGGATTTCTCGGGTTAAAAGGGTATTATCACAAGTTTGTTAAGAATTCTGGGAGAATAGTAGCACCTATAACAACATTATTGAAGAAAGATGAATTTTCATGGACTCTTGAAGAAACTAAGGCCTTTGAACATCTTAAAGAGGCAATGTGCCTAGCACTGGTCTTATCTATGCTAGACTTCACAAAAACCTTTATTGTGGAATGTGATGCCTTAGGAAATGGAATTGGTGATGTTTTAATGCAAGAAGGAAGACCCATTTCTTTTGAAAGTTGTCTAATTAAAGGAAATTATTTACAGAAACCTATTTATGAGAAGGAAATGTTAGAAATACTACATGCACTAAAGAAATGGTGAACTTACCTATTGGGAAGACACTTCAAGGTAAAAACCGATCATGATACTCTTAAACATTTTTTGGAACAAATACTCTCTTCAGAAGAGTAGAAAAAATGGGTCACAAGGATGTTGGGTTATGACTTTGAAATAATCTACAAAAAGGGAAGCTAAATGTTGTTGCAGATGCACTCTCAAGAAATAATGAAGAGGTGGAAGCATTTCTTTGTGCCATTTCTATTATCCAACCAGATTGGATAACCGAAGCAAGAGATGAATGGAAGAAGGATGAAGAAGTGTGCACACTCATTCAAAATTTGCAACAATATCCTAGTACATCTGATACATTTAGTTGGAAAAATGATTCCTTATGCTACAAATATCGCTTATATATTTTTAATAATTCCCAACTAAAAAAAAATAATCTTTTGGAATTGCACACTTCTCCTTTAGGAGGACACTTAGGATTTTTAAAAACTTACCACAGGGTGAAGAAAGGATTTTTTTGGGATGGCCCTAAATATGATATTCAAAATATTGTGGCGGGATGTTTGGCTTGGAAACAAAATAAAGTTGAGACAATTAAGACCCTAGTTCTTCTACAACCTTTATCCATTCCAAGTCAATGTTGGGAGGAGATTTCAATGGATTTTATCACAGATTTACCAAAGTCCAAAGGAAAAAGTGTCATCATATTGGTAGTTGATATAATTACCAAGTATGCACACTTTTGTGCATTGTCTCATCTATTTAAGGCAAGTACAGCTGCTACCACATTTATAGACACAATTCAAAAGCTACATGGGAACCCAAGGGTTATTGTGAGCGACAGAGATCCCATTTTTATTGGAAATTTTTGGACAAAGTTATTTTCTTGTTTGGGTACTCAATTAGCTCATAGATCATCTTATGATCCTCAATTTGATGGTAAAACTGAGATAGTAACTATATGTTTGGAAGGATATCTTCATTTTTTTTTACCTGATAGAAAAACACAATGGGTCAAGTGGTTACCTCTCGCTGAATGGTGGTATAACACTTCCTTCCATACTGCAGCAAAAATGACCCCATTTATGGAACTTTATGGATATAATCCACCATCCATCACATCATCTTTAAGAGAAAATTCAAATATTCAAGCAGTGGAAGATCACATCTAGCAACAACAAGTAGTTTCCCAACTCTTAAAGGATAACCTAAATTTGGCACAAAATTGAAAGAACAACAAGCAGATCAACATCGCAGTGAGAGAAGTTTTGATGTAGGAGACTGGGTAATTTTACGAATACATCCATACAAACAAATGTCCCTCAAGTAAGCTAAGAAGGATAATAAATTATCACCAAAGTATTATGGTCCTTACAAGGTGTTGCAAAATATTGGTACTATGGCATAAAAATTGGAGCTTCCTGCTTCATCACGAGTGCATCCAGTTTTCCATGTTTCATGCTTAAATAAGGTTTTAGGTGAAAATCTTCTAGTTCAAACAATATTGCCAAAAATTGATGAGGAAGGAGAAATCATATTGGAACCTGAAGCGGTCATGGAAACAAGAACTCGACAGCTATGAAATCGATCAATTTCAGAGTATCTCATCAAGTGGAAGAAATTACCCATTGAAAAGTATACATGAGAGGATGATAATTTTATACATAAGAACCCAGAGCTACTCAACCATCGAGGACAACACTTTTTTGAAGGAGAGGGGCATGTTAGGTCCCTATATTACTAGTATCGTCCCTTATTGTTGTTAGTGTGACCCCCTTATTGTTATTTTTGTACCCTTGTAACCCCCATATTGTTATTATTGTGCCATTAAATTATTATTGTTAGGTCGGCTAGGATTACATTGTGGCCCCATGGACTCCAATATATAGAAAGGAGTTTTTGTGATTTGTATCATCCAAGAATTGTTAATTCATGTAATGTATTGGAGGTTGCCCCCTCAAAGTGGCTTATTTATAAGCTATTGATATCTCTTTTCTTCTATTTTGGAGTTGGTTTCACAACAAAGGAGTAAATAGTGACATGCAGAACACCATACAAGTTTTATCTACTATACCAGTCCATAATTAGGTCATTGTGGGAGATTGCGAATAAATTTTCCTTGAATAATCCAAATGACGTCTGACTTATGGAATTGGAAAGAGGAATCATAGGGCTAATATAGGATATAAATTTATATCCTGAATATTCTAAATAATAGAGATAAATCAGTTTCAATATAGACCTCCTAAAAAGAAAGAAAAAAGTGTGTATTTTTTAAACAATTTTCCATAAAATTTGTTTGAAAAAATAGTTTAAAGTGATTCCAAGTGCATATTGAAGAATAGATATCAGTATTGAGTTATATAATTCCTCCAAAAATAATTCCACACCCATTAATCTCTCAGAAAGCTCTACTATTATGCATGAAGAGGAAGAATTGTGGTATGATGTATCAATATTACGGTACCGAGTGCAACAAATTTCGATCTTACAAAGAGCAATCAAAGATGACATAGATGGTTTAAAAGAAAAAATTAAGGCTAATTTTGACAGTTTTAAGGATCAAATGAAATCTAATATGGATGATAAATTAGTGGAAGGTCACATCGTGCATCAACAATAAGTTCTCCAACTCTCAAAGGATAACCTAACTTTGGTGCAGAATCAAATGAAACAACAATAAGATCAACATCACAGTGAAAGAAGTTCTGAAGCAATAATAGAAACGAGAACTCGAAAACTATGAAATCGATCAATATCATAGTATTTTAGCGAGTACAAGAACTTACCCATTGAATATTCCACATGATAGGATGATAATTTTATACAAAAGCATCAAGAAATAATCAAGCACTGAGGAAAACACATGTTTGAAGGAGAGAGGAATTTTAGGTCCCTATATTACTACTACAGTCCCTTATTATGTTAGTGTATCCCCCTCATTGTTATTGTTATACCCCTGCAGTCCCCAAATTATTATTATTGTGCCCCATAAAACACCACTATTGTTATTGTTGTGCCCTTTAATTATTATTGTTAGGTTGGCTAGGATTATATTGTGACCCCATGGACTCCTATATATATAAAGGAGGTTTTTTTTATTCAAATCATCCAATAATTTTTCATTTATGTAATGTAAAGGAGGTTTCCCCCTCGAAGTCATTGATTTCTAAGGCATTGATCTCTCTTTTATTCTATTTTTGTAGTTGGTTTCATAAAAATCCACAATTTTTTTAGGCATTTTGGAATCCAAAGGGATAATAAAGAGTTTAGAGCATTACCATATCAGCCACTGCTGGAAAAATTGTGAAATAACAAAATAGCTTTTATTTGTCGTAGTGCTATTTTTTGTTATGTAATTTGGTACCTTTTTTCTCCACTCTCTATTACAACAAATTTGTATGATTATAATATATCATTCCCCAAATAAATGAAACCAATAGTCATACTATTTCCATCAACTCGACTCCTCATGAAATCATAGTTTTTATGGCTAGCGATCATTGGACAATATGCCCAGTTTCAAGGAGACTATGTGTGAAGGAATTTATCTTTTAGCTTTCAAATATGTAACTTTATAACATGATCTATCTTATTATTTGTTTTATTATTTCCCTCTCTTAAAAATAAATCACCTAAAACTTATGTTTAAGAAAGAATCAATGGTGAAACTAAATATTAAAGGAAAAGGAGTTGTATTAAAGGTGAAAGTAAATAATAAGGGTAAAGGTGAAATTAAATTGTAAAGGTGAGTTGAAGTTGTAAAGCATGGTGGATTTTATGAAGATAGATGTTAAGTGGTTAAGGAATGAGAAAAACATATGGTTTGAATAAATGTGGAATGATAAATGGTGAGTTACTGAACAAGGTTTTGAGTGGGTGATATATGGTTTCATAAAACCATGTGTGGGTTTGAGAATACATAGCTTTATTTATTCACGGATGGTAATGATCGTAATGTATGAAATTTTATATGCACATGGTCTATAAAATAATCATGAATAATATATATACACCATCAACGATTTTTCAAGGTACCAAAATTTGCATATGGGTTGAAATATATTTTTAATTAAGTGAAGAGTGTATGTGATTGTGGACATGATAAAGGAGGTAAAAATGGTTGTGGATAGTCATTTGCAAAATATAGGGAAAAGTCACATTGATGCCATAGCAGTTGGAATACATAATGAAGAGTTTGAGATGCACATCATTGAGTTGAAGGCATGAATTAACGTATTGATGGTGCTACTACAAAATCAGAAACATGGATGGATAATGAAGTTGGCAGTTAGATGGCCTATGAAGTAGTTGATTGCAAGAAGATAGAAACACAAGTTGAAAGTTTTGTTAAGGTAAATAGAAAAAATCCATATAACCGAGATGATTGTGTGCATTTCTAAATGATAACAAGGACCGATGATTGGTGAGGACTATGAAAATTCTAAAATGAAATTTATTGATGTGAATGTGAGTTTGATTCCCACAGATGGTGCCAAAAAAAGTTCAGAAGATCTGGATATGATGACTAAATATTCAATGAAAGATAACAACTAGATTTGTTTTAAATATAATAGTTGGTGTGTGGATGCAGGATGTGTTTCAAATGATGGAAATGACACTATTTTTTTTCATGTAGGGATGAAGGCTATTCCCTTGAAATGATTTCTGAAAGAGACACTAAAATGTCGATGAAATATGAATAAGAACTGCAATTACTAGAGAAGATGTCGATGGAACCTAAATCTAATCAAGTTGCATATAAGAAAGTGAAATGTTCAATTACTGAAAAAGTGGAGCCTGAATGTAATTTTGAATTTAATGATGATGAATTAATATTCCAAACTAGTAATAGTAAAATTCAATTAGAAACTAAATTGGACAATGAGATTGAAAAATTAAGGAAACTGATGCAAAATACAGTTAAACCAAGATTTTGCAAGATAAGACAGAAGGAAAAAAATAGGATACATTTATTTCTTGAGTATACATCATCAAAGAAGGAGGATAAATATAAAATAGATTTTTGAAGCCCAAAATAGAAAAACATCAACAACATAATGACAACCATATGACAGAGTGGATGATGAGAAAGAAACTAAAACTTGGGATCCAGAAGGAGTTTAATCAACTGATGAATATATATGGTTAGGAGACCATGAATTTTCCTTACCTAGGGCATCTGATGCAAGATCATATAACCTAGGGTATCATGTCTACTAACGGAGTTAGTTCCCTAAGTTAGGATTTAATTATTTAATGTAGTTTCCTATAGTTTTAGGATATAATGTGAATTATTGTAAATAGGAGAAGGTTAAAGGGTATTTTGGAAGATTTGAGATATTTGAGGATTAGTTATATCTCATCTAGAGATAAGGGATTAGGTGAGAGTTTTTATATATTATGAGAAATATTATCGAAGTTTGTTTAGGATCTAGAACCTTGTTTGGGTTCAGATCCACTTGTATAAGTGAGCCCATGAGGAATGTAATGGAAGGAGAGTGATTAATGATTAGATCAAGAATTCTCTTGTAAATATTTTATTTATTCATCAATTGAGAAATATATATATGTTCATATTTTGAAGTGTTTTTTCTGTGTTTTATTATAACCTACACTATCCTGCGACATCACATATGGTGAAGGAAGAGATAATGGTGAAGGAATTCATGAATAACTCGATTCAGATACATAGTAGCTTCAGTTATCTAATTATGTTTGGAATCCCCCTCACTTGTCTAATAACAGACCGATAACGAGTTCTCTTTAAGCGGTTAGTGGAAATCTATATTATTGACAAAATTACACAAAAAATATTATTAAATAATTGATAAATAAACCATAACACAATCAATAAATCATAAAATAATTTTACAAACAATCACAACAAAATATGAATTATCCCTATGCCCTTTGGCACTCCCGTGAGGGAGTTAGTCCAAGTAAACTCTGATACCGACATGGAATTTAATCGAAGAAAAAATATGGAAAAAGGGAGGTCCAATTTTTAGTGGAGGCGAGTTGAACTTGAAGACTTCCTACATACACAACTTGAATCAATCAACCAAATTTCACGCACATATACATGATTACAAATCAGATCATTTATTTGAATAACTTCCTCAAAAATATGTAAAACCCACAATATTAACGAGAATAAACAAATACCAAATAATAATATAGTCCATAAAACTTCAGAATACTCGATTATTCCAAGGGGTTGGGTATTCGTTTCCCTATTATTATGGTTTATCTCTTAGTATATCTTTTTTATTTGAATGAGGGGATGTGGGTATTATGTTTGGTCATTAAAGTAATTTTATTTTGAGTGGAGTTTTTGTTTTTTTAGGTGTATATCTATTTTTAAATGTATTTTGTCTTTGGAAGTTATTTTTATTTCTTTTACTTAACTTTTCCATAAATTTTTTCTTTTTTATTTGAATTTTTAAAAATTGGTTGAACATAATATCTAATATTTTTTTTCATAAAGCATTGGTTCCTCACTTCAAAATGAGTACTTATCCTTATTAGATAAACAAATATATGTACTTGTTGTCCTGATGTCCTTTATTTCAGGTACTTTTCTTTTTGGACTATGAATAATGGATTTTTCTCCACGCATGTAATAATTTTTAGAGTGTTATAGGTTGTTCATCTCTATGAGCAGATTGTTTTGGAAATACCTAGAGATAATCACTATGCATTGTATTTTGCATGGATCTCGAGTCTAGAAAGATGAAATGTGGGATATTGAGCTAAATTTTGGAATGTTTAATTTTTTTTTATAGAGATTGTGTCTAACTATGTGAATTTGTGTTTCCATAAATTTTTTATATTATTTTTCATGAAAAATGTAATTAATTTGTTTTGGTTACTCCAACCTTTTATTATGTATCTGATGGAATCTTGCTACAAAAGCTTCTCGAGTTTTACAAAATAGATTATTCTTATGTATAAGTATTTTTCCAAGATATATAACCTTAATTTTATATATTTTTAAATTATGAGAATCATGATATCATTGAAACTTCAAATCCTTCCATTACTGTGACTTAAAATATCTTATCATTATTAAACATCCCACTTTTTTCACAATATAGGTATTAATGTCCTCTAGTGCACCATAGTTATAAGGGAAATAGAGAAGGGATGCGATTTATTTATTTTTATATATTCCAAGAAAATAATGTATTAAAAATATTAAAAACCTATTAATTTCCTTAAAAAATGATATATTTAGAACCTACACATAGGATTCTATATTTTTATGTAGTTTCATCGGTGACATATTTGTCTAGCCTATATAAAAATAATGTCAAATGTAAAAATATGTAAGTCTTTTCTAAAAAAAAAATGGTTTAATGTGTTTGTGGTTGAAACCACCAAGTTTGTGATTATGGACCTAAATTTGAGGAAACCTAGTCACCCTGCACATAGTATTAACCCTTGGGAAAAAAATTAATTCAAAAGGACACATGGATGTGCACATTTCTAGTGTAAAAAACACACCTGTGTTTCTAATGATAGTAACTTTAACACATGGTAAATGGATAAAATAAGTTTGGAGGGCTGGAAGAGTGAGAGAGGAATGATAATAGTAGGGATAAAGGAGATAAAGAGAGAAAGGATTATAAAGATAAACATAGTTTGGGGATGAGGAAGAATGAGTTGGTGGGAAATGGATGAAGTGGTTTGTGGTTGGTGGGGATGGTGAGAGAGGAGGTATAGAGGGTCTAATGGATATAAAGAGAAAATGAAATAGAGATAAATAGATATATGGATAAAGGAGGGGGGGGGGGTTAGGAAAAGTGAATTTATATGTGAGGGGAGAGAGTGATATATGAAAAGCGAGAGAGATAAGGAAAGTTACCAGGGAAGGGAGAGGGAGTTTTTTTCTTTTGGTTGAAATGGGGGGGAATAGAAATATAAAGTTAGAGGTGGATGTTTTGAATGATGGATAGAGAGGAGAGAAAGGGAGAGAGTGGAATGGGAAGACAAAGGAAGAGTGAGAGTTAGAGATATGAGATGGTGTAGGAAGATAATGATAGAGGGAAGGACTTAGGGAGGAAGATATAGAGGAGGATAAGTAAAGGGAGATAGAGAGAGAGTTGGAGCATGAAGGGGAGGAAAGAGAGAGATTTAGGGTGGGGTGTTTATGAAGAACATAATAAGTGAGAGATTAAGGGATAGATAAGTAAAGGAATGGGGGAGGAAGGGTAGAGAGAGGGGGATGGAATAGACAGTGATAAGAAGAGAGAGAAAGAGATTTAGGAGAGAGATAAGGGGAATTTTGGGATATAGAGACAAAGTAGAGGGGAGGGAGGGAAGGAGAGGTAGATAGGGTGGGAGAGATAAAGGATAATAAAGGAAATGAGAGACAAAGGTGGAAGTAGAGTGATATGGGGGTGCTTTTTGGGAAAAAAAAATAGAGTAAGGGTGATGGACGAGGGAGAGAGAGGGTGGGAGAGTGAGAGAGGATGGTTCCTGAGAGGGAAAGTGTGGAGGATGGAGTGAGAGAGAGATATATGGATATGTAGAGACAAAGAGTGAGGTAGGAAGGATAAAAATAGAGAGGATGTGATATATAAATGTTGTTGGATGGGGGAGAGAGAAGGAGAGAGAGGGAATAAGAGATAGAGATAGATAGAGTTGAGGGAGTGATAGAGAGGTATTAAGGACACTAGGATATGTGTGTATGTGAGAGAGAGAGTAAGGGTAAGGGAGAAATAAGAGAGGAGAGATAAATATGAGCATGAAATTGGGAAGGGTAAGGATGGGAAGGAGGGGGGGAGAGATATAGAGAGAAGGGGTGAATTAAAAAGAGTGGGAGGTATCAAAAGTCATAGAATGTGTCAAATAGGAAGGGAGAGACATAGGCAAGTAAAGAGAGAGAGAGAGAGGGAGAGAAAGGGAGAGATTTAAGAGGTGAGATACTGATATGGATAATAATGAATGGATTTAAATAGATAGAGATAGGGGCAGAAAAGGAGGAAGAGAAATATAAACAGAGAGAGGAATATGAAAAGAGAGAGTGAGATATGTAAAAGAGTAAGATATATATAATAAATTAGCATGGGAGAAGTAAATTGAGAGACAAAGGAGATGAGAGATATTGGAATAAGAGATAGAGTGAGAGAGGAGAGAGATAAGGATGGAGAGATTGGAGGGAGAGGAGAGAGGAATAATAAGAAAAATTAGGGGGGATATAGGAATGGAGAGAAAAGGAGAGGGAGAGAGAAGGGAGGGAGGGAGAGAGGGGATAGAGAATGAGATAGAGAGAAGGAGAAGTTTTGAGACAAAGATACAATTAAGAAGATAAGGAGGTATAAAGAGAGAGATCGGGACAGGGGAGAGAGAGAGAGAGGGAGGAGGAGGAGAGAGATATATAGAGAGATATAGAGACATATAGAGAGTTTAAAATAGAGATAGCAATGTGGGAGAGAGTGATAAATATGGTGAGGTATTTAGGGAGAGTGATATGGAGGGAGGGATATATGGATAGAGAGGGAGACACATAGTGAGTGAGTGAGGGGGAGAGGGAGAAGCAGAGAGGGAAGGATATAAATATAGAGATAGTCTAATAGATAGAGAGACATAGAAAAGGATATAAATGTAAATACATATATAGATAATTTATGGAGAGAAGGATAATGAGAGAGAAATAGAAAGATATGGATAATGATGTGGGAGAGAGGGAGAGAGATAGTAAGGTAGTGAGGGAGTGTAATAGAATGAGAGAGGGAGGTAGATAGAGACAAAGAGGGAATAAAATTTAGAGAGGGTCATATATGTAAATTGAGAGAGATATAGGGAGTGGGAGGGAGATAACTAGAGAGAGGGTAGGAGAGTAGATGAAGATAGAGATAGAGAGAATAAGGGAGGGGTGTGGATATAGAGAATGACATAGAGAGAGTCGAGAGGTAAGAGAGAGGATTAATAAGAGAAGGAGGTGAAAGAGGGAGAGAAATAAAGGGAGTGTGGGAGAGATGGGAGAGACAAATATGATAAATAGAAGGAGAGAGAGGCAGGGAAAGGAGAGAAAAGTAGAGAAAGAAACATATATAAAGAAAGAGAAATTTTTGGAGATAGTGATAGAGATTGAGGGGGGATATAGAGGATAGAAGGAAAGAATAAAGAGAGGGAAGAAGAGAGAGTGATGAGGGAGCTTGATATAGTATATAAATAGGGATAGATATTGGATTAATAGTGATATGTAGAGGGAAGAAAAGAGTGAGAGAGGTATATATAGAGTGAAATACAAGGAGAGGGAAAGTTATGGAGAAAGTGTAAGGGTACAAGAGAGAGAGAGATGGGAGGAGTGGTGGGAAATAGAGAAAGAGAGAGGGAAGGGGATAGGTAGAGAATAAAATATAGAGATACAAATACAAATATGTAAATGGGTATAAATAGATAGAGTGTCGGGGTAAGTGAAATATTGAGAAAAGGAAAGGAGAAAAGGAGAGAGGAGAAAGAGGAGAGGTGGGATATTGAGAGATGAAAGAGAGGAAGGCAAAGAGAGTGCTAGAAAAGGGAGGTAGAAAGGGAAGAAGAGAGAGAAAGAGAGAAGTAGAGAAAGAGAGTTAGAGAGGAGGAGAAAGGGATAGATGGTGATAGTTAAGGGGGGAAGAAGATAAATACCAAAATATATAGGGATATGGAGAGAGAGAAAGAGAGACAATGAGGGAGTTAGGGAGAAAGATATATATATATATAAAGAGCGAGGGGTTGACGTAGAGACAAATATGGTGGGGGAATATATATGGAATAAGAGAGAGAAAAATAGAGAATGATGGGTCGAGGCAAGGGGAGAGAGGGAGGGAGATATAGATATAGATGGATAAAGGATAGAGAGAAGAGAAAAAGAGAGAGAGAGAGAGAATAAGAGAGAAAGTACAGCGGAAGGAGAAAAGAAGTAGAAGTTAACAAATGTTCTATACTTCTCATTCGGTCATGCCAATGTCAAGTTAACGTGATAAGGTGAGATAGGAGGGTATGTAAGTATTAGGAACACGTGCATGTTAATTATAATTCATGTGCAATCCTAACTATGTGTGTTCTTTCCCAATATTTTAAGTACTCTTGTTTCACTAGCCTTAACCCCATATCCTTTCCAGCAACCTAGAATTTAATAGCTTGTAGTGTATTTGGTAAGGTATCTATCTTAACTATTTTTTCCTCCTTTTGTAGACAATTATTGAAATTTATTCCAAAATAATGTTATTTTCATTTGTGGTCTGGACCAATTTTATTTTTTAAATCATTTTGAAGCATTATTTCTTGATTTGGCTACTTCCTTATATCCTTGTCAAGCTAGAGTGAAAATATCAGCATCCTTTTCCCCATTCTACAACATCTTGACCACTTTGGAGGTTTTTCCATGACATTATATGTATTTCTAGATATTTATAATTCTGCCTCGTATATATCCCAAACTTTTTTTTTCTTACCTACATTTGTAAATGCCAAGCTTCTTCTCAATTTACCTTTTATGTAAATCACATTTTGTAGTTCACACATTGGAATTTGACCTAAGAAATATTTAATACCATGTAAATGAGAAATATTTTGATACCTTCTAAAATTGGTACAAACAATTTTCTTGATACAATGCATTAAAATCTCAGTCGTAGGTTTATCAGGAATTCCAATATACCTGAGGTCGTATTGTAGTGATTTTGGCTCAAGATGAAGTGAATTAGGATATTTTAATGAAATAGATTTAGAAAAATTCTATGGAAATGTGTTATTATGCAACGTTCCTTATGCATTATTCCTTTCAATAGTTATGTTTTATTTTTAAATTTTAACTATAAAAAAATATTCAAACGGTCTTAGACTACTAGATTTATGTAGCTTCCAATGTCTGGTCTAGAACATTTATTCACATTCAAGGAATGTAATTACATAGAAAATAATTCCATGAACCATGACTATATTGGACACTAAGTGGTGAATAATTCCAATATCAATTTAGGTGATGATAGGTGCCATGAATTAGCCTATATATAGCACTCCCTTCCATTTCCTTACAATCACATGTAGAATAATGATATAGAGATGGATCGACATTTGATTTGGTTAGATGGTTACATTGTCTAGATAAAAAAACTCATGTGTATTTTAATGTATATGTATGTCGGTGCTCCATTTTTTGTAAGGCACATAAATGGAGCGGTTTACCTAGAAATCCAACTACAAACTTTTCCAAGCAAAAACACATTTCCTCAAAGTTAATTCCCACCTAAATCATGAGAAATAAAAGAGTATAATTAGTGTTATAAGTGATTGAAATGGTATACTTGAACAAGAATAGGTAAATAGTTATTTATGGAATATGTTTTCTATTTTATATTTGTTATGTGGTATGTGGTATGCATGTTTTTAAATTAACTTATATATGACTCTGATTTATTGTTAATTAATGTGGCTAACTTTGTTGTCCTTTTTTTCCTAGGCTAACCAAATAATCATAGGAATATGGTTCATTACTTATGTGCATCACCTATTAGTAGCCCGAAAAACACAAAAATGCTAAGGAATTTATGCTTCATAGATATCACCTCAAGATAGACAATATATCACACAACCAAACTAAATCCCTAGTTTTAATGCCATAGTTATCATATCAATGATATCGCAAAATGGAAGTGTGACTATACCTTAACCCTCATTAGTTAATGTAGTTTTGTAGGAACATTTTTCATCTATAACTTCCACTTCTATCTGGAGATCCCATGCCAAATTCTATATTTGGGCTCATAGACATAAGAATAAACATACAAGAATAATTGTTTCCTAAATAGAAGGAATAATAACATGCAATATAGGATATATCCAATAATATGATCAAATTTCTCAAAAATTAGATATAAATTATAGAAGGAAATATCTTTTATTAATATCATAATGAAAAATGTATAGCAAAATATCCCTTATTTGTAGCACAAACTCCTATGCCATCCCTTAAGTCTACTTTTCCCTAAAATTACAAGAAAATTGGGCTCGTTTTACATGTATGTTAGGTCCCTATATTAATAGTGTAGTCCCTTATGATGTTACTGTAGCCCCCCTTATTGTTATTTTTGTACCCCTGTAACCCCAATATTGTTATTATTGTGCCCTTACATTATTATTGTTAGGTCAGCTAGGATTACATTGTGACCCCATGGACTCCTATATATAGAAGGAGGTTTTGGTCATTTGTATCATACAAGAATCGTTCATTTATGTAATGTATTGGAGGTTTCCCGCTTGAAGTGGCTTATTTCTAAGGCATTGATATCAGTTTTCTTCTATTTTTGGAGCTGGTTTCAGAACATTCGGTATCAAAGCTTTGGATTCTAGGGTTTCGCTGCACTAAACAGGTCATCGTGGAATTTTTTCTATAAATTCTTTTCTACGAAGGTTTAGAATAGGAAAATTTTAGGGCGCGAAGTTGAAATCCTAAGGAAACGTCTCACAACATTTTAGAGCTTGGTTCGCAACATTTTTGGAGATATGATCTGTGGAAGGTAGTGGTTTTTCAGGTTCCCGAATTTCATCTCAAAGAGGTGATCGTGGGAAACGATTCATAACTCTCTCTCTAAGCATCGGATTGGAGTTCTGTAAAAATTTGTCGCAAGTGCACAGACTATAGTTTCCTTGCTATTAGTTTCAGAGCTGAATGATGAAACAATGACACACAACAAGTAGTACAAGTTCACTCTACTGAACCAATCCATAATTAGGTCATGGTGGGAGATTGGACATAACTTTTCCTTGGAGAATCAAAATCATGTCAGACCTATGGCATTTGAAAGAGAATTCAGAGGGATACCTCAGTAGCAAATTTCAGATATTTAAGAGCCGCAATCACATAGATAATCCAATTTCCATATCAAGCTCCTCAAAAGCAATAAAAAGGTGTGTATTTTTTTTTTTCCGAATTGCATAAGTCTTGTTTGAAGAATCATTTTTAATTGATTACAAGGGTGTATTGTAGAATAGATATCAGTAATGGGTTCTAAAAAATGCACTGTAAAAATAATTCAACACCCATTAAGCCTTCAGAAGGCTCTACTATGACTCATGAAGATGAAGAATTGCAACATGATGTATCAAAATTACAAAAGCAAGTGCACCAAATTTCTCTCTCGCAAAGAGCAACAAAAAATGAAATGGAAGTTTTGAAGAAAGGTGTGGAAGCGAAGATGGATGGTTTGAAGAAAGGCATGGAATCTAAGATAGATGGCATGGAATTTGGCATGGAATCTAAGATGGAAGATATGGAATCTAATATTGATGAAAAAATGGAAAACATGAAGAATGATCTAAAAGCAAACATGGAAGGCTTGATAAAGTTGATACAAGAAATTTTTCCTAATGGTGAAAATATAGTAGAGGAAACTCATGATGAGAACAAAAGAAATGTTAATCGTGATTTCATAGACTCTAATGTTGGAGGGAAGAACCACCATATTCCAAAAATGGATATCAGGAAGTTTGATGGAAAGAATCCTATAACATGGATACTACAAATGGAGTAATATTTTGATCTCCATAATGTGCAAAACACACAAAAGGTACGCATTGAAACTTTACATTTAGAACAAAATACATTTGTCTGGTATCAATGGCTTTTCTCCCATAAAAAAATTGTCATTTGGTCAAATTTTACGGAGGAAATGATATAACATTATGAGGATACAAAGAGGAACACCTTCTTTAGCCAATTGATAAATCTCAAACAAAAGGGTTTAGTGGGGGAGCACATTGAGGACTTCCAAAAATTGAATATAAGGGTAACTGATATTCTAAAGGAACACATGATTGATCTCTTCATAGGTACTTAAAAGGATAACATCCAACATGAAGTTCACGTTTTGGAACCTAATTCACTGGAGAAGGCATTTAGGTTGGCAAGAAAAATTGAATGTAAAATTATGGCGACAAGGAAGCCTACCACTCACTTCTATAAAGAAGGAAGTGTTGCTACGCCTATATTTCCACAACTGACAAGGTTGACACCACAACAATTGGAAGAAAAAAGAGCAAAAGGGCTTTGCTACAATTGTGATAGAAAATACAATAAAGGTCATAAGTGTGCTAAGAAGAAGTTATTTTACATAGATTGTGAAGAGGAAGAAGAAAATGAACAAGAAGAGGATATACACCAGGAGCTAGCCCTAGAAGAAGAATAAATGAGTCCGACCATATCATGTAATGCATTGGGAGGAATTACCACTCCTCAAACTCTCAAGATAGAAGGAAATATCAAGAAGAAAAAGGTAATAGTGTTGATTGATTCGGGTAGTGCCCATAATTTTATTCATTATAAGGTAGCCAAGGAATTGAATTTTTTCCTATACCCAGCACCAAAATGTCAAGTGATTGTTGCAAATGGAGGAAATATAAATTTCTCTATAAAATACCTTAATTTAAAGCTAGACATGGGGGAATATGTATTGAATAGTCCAATGCTTTCCATCCCAATGGGAGCTGTTGATGTTGTACTAGGAGTACAATGGTTACAATCTTTAGGGACGGTAGCTTTTAATTTTCAAGAAATTTTCTTGAATTTTTTTCGGAAGGAAAGGAAATAGAATTATGGCATATCATAGGGAATCCATGAAATACAATAAGCTCTAATGTCATGAAAAAGCTTCTAAAGAAATAACAAAGGGGTGTAATTTCACAATTATGCTCAGTAGAAGTTCCAACATCAAAATCATCTATTTCTCCAGATCTCCAGAAATTCTTGGTCAATCATTCCAAGGTGTTTGATACTCCCAAAGGACTCCCACCAATTCATTATCATGATCATGCTATTCATTTTATTCTAGAAAGTGTTCCTCCAAACATCAGGCCTTACAAATATCCTTATGTCAAAAAGAGCAAAATTGAACGTATGATTATAGAAATGTTAGAGGCTAGTATAATTCAACCTAGTCAAAGTTATTTCTCTGCTCCAGTAGTATTGGTGGACAGAAAAGATGGATCATGGTGCATGTGTCAAGATTATAGGGAGCTAAATAAGCTAACTATTAAAGATAAATTTCCCATTCCTGCGATTGATGAATTATCGGATGAATTACATGGAGAAATTTATTTTACCAAGTTGGATCTTCGTTCAGGATATCATAAAATTAGAATGAAGACTGAAGATATTCTGAAAACAACATTTCGAACTCATGATGGTAATTATGAATTTTTAGTCATGCCTTTTTTCCTTACCAATCCACCTTCTACATTTCAAGGGTTGATGAATTCCATTTTCAAACCCTTCTTTAGAAAATTTGTGCTAGTATTTTTTGATGATATACTAATCTACAGAAGGTCTTGGAAGGATCATGTTCAACATGTTGAAAGGGGGCTCAAACTATTGGAGGAGAAACAATTATATGCAAAAACATCCAAATGTTTCTTTGGAGTACAAGAGGTGGAATATGTGGGTCATATTGTATCTCACGAGGGTGTTAAGGTAGACCCTAATAAAATTAAAGCCATTAAGGAACGAAAAGTCGCCACAACCATAAAGCAGTTGCATGGATTTCTTGGATTAACAGGGTATTATCACAAGTTTGTTAATAATTATGGGAGAATAGTAGCACCTCTAACAATAATATTGAAGAAATATGCATTTTCATGGACTCCCGAAGCAACTAAAGCCTTTGAACATCTTAAAGAGGCAATGTGCCAAGCACCAGTCTTAGCTACGCTAGACTTCACAAAAATATTTATTATGGAATGTGATGCCTCAGGAAATGGAATTGGTGTTATTTTAATGCAAGAAGGAAGAACCATTGCTTCTGAAAGTCGTTCAATCAAAGGAAAGTACTTAAAAAAGGCTACTTATGAGAAGGAAATGTTCGAAATACTATATGCACTGAAGAAATGGAGACTTTACCTAATAGGAAGACACTTCAAGGTAAAAACTAATCATGATAGTCTTAAAAACTTTTTGGAACAAATACTATCTTCAAAAGAGCAGCAAAAATGGGGAACAAAGATGTTGGGTTATGACTTTGAAATTGTCTATAAAAAAGTGAAGCTAAATTTTGTTGCAGATGCACTCTCAAGAAAGGATGAAGAGGTGGAAGCATTTCTTTGAGCCATTTCAATTATCCAACCAAATTGGATAATCGAAGCAATGGATGAATGGAAGAAGGATGAAGAAGTGTGGACTCTCATTCAAAAGTTGCAGCAAGATCCTCGTACATATGATACATTTAGCTGGAAAAATGATTCCTTATGTTGCAAAGATCGCTTATATATTTACAAAAAATCCAAAATAAAACAAAATATTCTTTTGGAATTGCACACTTCTCCTTTAGGAGGACACTCAGGATTTTTAAAAACTTACAAGAGGGTGAATAAAGAATTTTTTTGGGATGGCCTTAAATATGATATTCAAAATTTTGTGGCAGAATGTTTGGTTTTCCAGCAAAATAATATTGAGACAATTAAGACCTCTGGTCTTCTACAACCTTTATCCATTCCAAGTAAACTTTGGGAGGAGATTTCAATGGATTGTATCAAAGGTTTACCTAAGTCTAAAGGAAGGAGCGTCATCATGGTGGTATTTGATAGACTTACCATGTATGCACACTTCTGTGCATTATATCATCCATTTAAAGCGAGTACATTTTCTACTGTATTTATGGAAACAATTCAAAAGCTACATGGAAACCCAAAGATTATTGTAAGAGTCAGAGATCCCATTTCTATAGGAAATTTTTGGACGGAATTATTTTCTTATTTGGGTACTTAACTAGGTCATAGCTCATCTTATCATCGTCAATCCGATGGTCAAACAGAGATAGTGAATAAATTTTTGGAAGGATATCTTTGTTTTTTTGTATCTGATAAGAAAGCACAATGGGTCAAGTGGTTACCTCTCGTTGAATGGTGGTATAACACTTCCTTCCATACTGCAGCAAAAATGACCCAATTTATGGCACTTTATGGATATCATCCACCATCCATCACATCTTATTTAAGGGAAAATTCTAGGGTTCAAGCAGTGGAAGATCACATCGAGCATCAACAAGAACTTCTCCAACTCTTAAAGGATAACCTAAATTTGGCACAAAATCGAATGAAACAATAGGCAGATCAACATCGCAGTGAGGGAAGTTTTGATGTGGGAGACTAGGTATTTTTATGGCTACAACCATACAAACAAATGTCCCTCAAGCAAGCTAAGAAGGATAATAAATTATCGTCAAAGTACTATGGTCCTTACAAGGTTTCACAAAATATTGGTATTATGGCATACAAATTGGAGCTTCTTGCTTCTTCGTGAGTGCATCCAGTTTTCCATGTTTCATGCTTAAAAAAGGTTATAGGGGACAAAATTCTAGTTCAAACAATATTTCTAGAACTTGATGAGGAAGGAAAAACCATATTCAGATCTGAAGCAGTCACGGAAACAAGAACTTGACAACTACGAAATCAATCCATTTCAGAGTATCTCATTAAATGTAAGAACTTACCCACTGAAGATTCTACATGGGAGGATGAGAATTTTATACGAAAGCACTCGGAGCTACTGAAGCGTTGAGGACAACACTTTCTTTAAGGAGAGGGGCATGTTAGGTCCCTATATTAATAGTGTAGCCCCTTATTATGTTAGTGTAGCCCCCCTTATTTTTATTTTTGTACCCCTGTAATCCAAATATAGTTATTATTGTGCCCTTAAATTATTATTGTTAGGTCGGCTAGGATTACATTTTGGCCCCACTAGGATTACATTGTTGCCCCATGGAATCCTATATATAGAAGGAGGTTTTGGTCATTTGTATCATCTAAGAATTTTTCATTTATGTAATGTATTAGAGGTTGCCTCCTCGAAGTGGCTTATTTCTGAGGCGTTGATATCTCTTTTCTTCTATTTTTGGAGTTGGTTTCACAACAATGTAAGAGATGTATATACTAGCGATATTTCACCAACATAGTTTCTTTGTATCTATTTATTTGTACCCCTTAAACCTTGAGAGGGTATCACTAAATAGGCCTTTCCTGGAACTTGGAGGATGTATATGGACATCTAGGTCCATGGAATGTTAGGAAGATTATATAATAATTGACTGTCAACCAACTTAGGATAAGATGAGTCGAAATTATCTCCTTCGAAATGACATCTTGTGGAATTTTGACCTCCATTTCTCCTTGTATGAAGGAATTTTTTTGACCCATGTGATGTGTAGTATGAATACACTGAAGCAATTGGTAAAAATATGCTAGTTTAGTGGGAGAAATGGGATATTAAAACAACATAGGCAAGGGGAAAGAGAAAGACATTTAGGCCAACAACTGAATAGGGTTGGAATTATGCTTCTTTTACTAACATAAGGTGGTAAAAAAAGCTATAATGTATGGCCCATAATTCATGAGAATAGAAGAGAAATTCATGGCTGAAATGCATTATGAAAAATAAACATCAAAATGTGAGGAAGGAGTCAAAACTAATGAACTTTATAGGAAACACACTCACAACCAAATCTCACTCACAATAAGATCATCCATAAGGTAGGTATACCCATGCTTGGCATAATTACTAACTAAACATGGCCACGAAGCATACTATATGGATCTATGACATGAAATTATAGTAAATTTCCATGAGACATGCAAATTAATCCATGTAAGAGACCAAAAGAACATAGCTACCAACAAATACAATGTGGATCTATGTTATAATATATATCAGTAAGACTATGGACACACATAAGAAGGGTTACCAATAGAATCCCTCAAAGTACATAAGATTATACAAACTCAAAAATATCTCGGGAAGGGATTTATATCGGAGCGAGATGTCCCTAAACCAAATTTCTTATACTCAACATTGACGGTATAAATTTACAACATCTAAATAGACAAAATAATGTCGTTGATGGTAGAAATTGTCTAATTATTGGTGTTACACTGAAACTTGTCACCATGAAATTTTTAGTACTCCCTTGAAATTCTAAAATATCAAAGTTCCGAAAGTCAAGCCTTGAAACTAAGAGAAAAGCTCATAAAAGCCTTAAAAATCTGGTACTGCACTTTCTCCTAGTTTTGTCTACGGTCCTGCACTTTTTGGCTATAAATCATGCATAGCCAAATGCACTAACTATTTATTAAAAGAGCGGACCCATGTAAAATATTAGAAAAGGCGCAAGTAAAATCTAGAATCTTAGTTAAAGTCATTTTTGGAAGCTTTTAGAAACATTTATGCGGTGGAAATTACGCTCCTTTCATGTTCATGCATCCCATTCAATAAGGAGCTAACCCCTTGATGTAAGGAGCTAATCCCCTTGAAAGAGGATTCTATCCATTCTTGTATGGAGCTGTAACCTCCTCTTATCCACTATAAAAAGAGGCATAGGGCAGCCTCAAGGGGTTACAATTGATGAATTGAAGTTTCAGTATTGTTGGAGGCAAAGTGCTGTTGAAAGTTGAACCTTTTAGCTGAGATTTCATGTGGGAAGGATTACATACCTATATGTATCTCAGTTGGAAGACTGCAAGGCTAATCTGAGTAAAGGAAATGCTTGTTCCGGACCCCAGGAAGACATGTACAACATCAAGGCATACACGGTTGTAAGGCTCTTCCTTATTTAAGTTAATACAAATAAATCCGTTTTTCTCAATAAGCTTTCAATTGATTGGTTTATTTTATGGATTACTTGATCACCATAATAGATATGATTTATGAATATATGCTATGTAGGTGGTATTTGATGTTTCCTTGTTTGTGATTGTAGATCTTTGAAAATAACTCTTTCGGGCGACTGAAGGACTACTACTACAAACAAGCGTTGGATTAAAGGTAAGATCATTAAACCTTCATAGCATTTAAATTTGAATCACAATATATCTATAGAAGGATAGTTTTGTTTGTCCGTTTGTTGCTAGCTATGCGTAGGAAACTTGGGAGGTCTGTCTTGTCTGCAAGAACGACTTATCCTTCCAACAAAATGACAACTCTGCTGGGGAAGAATTTGAGCTTTGATTTCTTTTTCTTTTGATTTATGAATTTATGTTTCCTGATTTTGATTGATTATATTGGCTTAGGTAGTTAATCCCTGTAGGATCCTTGAGAAATCTTTTAGAATTTTTTGTTTATTCTCTTGTTTTCTTCTTTCCGCTTTTTTCCTTTAGAGATAGTGCGGGAAGTTCCGCACTTTTCCTGTACCCACAGTGCGGGACCACACTGGATTGCAGTGAATCCTGCAGACCCTATAAAAAGTTTTGAAAAATATTAAAATCCTCTTTTCTGAATTAGTTTTTTAGGTTCTTAGTGATTCCCAAAACCTGTATCTTCTGTTAGAAAGCCTTGGTTAAGATTTTTCTTCAACATTTTTATTTTTGATTGATTTTCTGAAATATTTGCATGTTATAATGATTTTTTCTTTGTCTTACATCCCACTCAAAGATCAGAAACCTTGGCATGCCTTTAGATCACTGGTATTATCTTGTTTTCTTTCTGACTCTGACATCATAGCAGAAATTGTTTTATGAGATTTAGATTTCATTTTTTCTCATTTTCAAATCGTTAAAATATTTTGTTAATAAGTTTGGAATTTCACTTAAAAAATGAAAATTGGATGTTTTTTCGAGTTCTTTTTAATTCAAATAAAGAATTTCTTAGTTAGATCACAAGCTAAGTAAGACATCCTTAAAATATTTGAAGTTTTAATTCAGATTTAGTCTTAGAATTTTTAGATCTCAAGTTTAATGTTTTTTTAGCTTTGAGTGCTTTTCTAGATATTGTAGCGTCTTTTGAAGAAAAAACTTAGTTAGCGGTTTCGATCTTGAACAAAAGGGATTTTTATTAAGCATAGATCATTTTGAGTTCTCATTGAAATTAGATTTCTTTTCATTTATTCTGGTTTAAAGGAAAGATTTGTTTTTAAAAGATTGTATTCATTAACTCTTCCTTTAGCTAGATTTCATTGAAAGAAAACAGATTGTTTCGAGTCACTTCATATCATCAGTTTCACTTTTGCACCTATTGTATTAAGAAACAACCTTATAAAATCAATTCTTAAATTAAAATTAATCTAGTAACTTTTATATTTCTAGGGCTCTTTTCACAAATATAACTTAAGCTAGTGTCTTGGAGTAGGGAGTAATTAACTCTCCAAGACAGTTAAAACAAACAAGTAGTTAATCTTGCGGTAGGGAAAAATCCAATAGTCGCTTGTATGTTCTGGGAAGCTCCTCTTAAAGGATTCAAGCATGAGGTCATATCTGAACCAGTGAGATAATCAATTCTATCTCATTGGGAATGATAGAATATTTGCGCGTATTAACAATGGTAAACCTCGGATAGACCATTGTCGAGGAGCTTGGGGTCACTTATCGATATACCTTGGATTATGTCAAGGAGCCTTCAAGGGGATTGAGCTTTGATACTCAGCCCTTGCGCGTATGTTGGACTGTAGGATCTTCCCCCAGGTATATAAGTTCCTATTGGTAACCATAGTAACCATAATCTTACGGTTTTTTCCTAAGGTGACAATGGTGGAAAGATCCCACTATACCTGGAGCAAACGTCGACTAGACTCACTTGGACTCTCCGGAGAGTTATCTTCACTCGATATGGTTTAAGTGGAGAAACTTGCACTGATCTGTTTCATTAAGCAGGTTGTCAGGGTAACTGTTCCAACCGCCCTTTCTGCATTAAATACTACGACGTTGGATTTCATCACCAACTAGTGTTTTTAGTCTGGGAAGTTACTGTTTGTGTGTGGTTTGATCTCCTAGATTTTTAAGCATGTGATTCATTTGTTTGTTTCCTTAGTGACTCTAGGAGTTTTCACTGAAATTTTCATTTGATTTCATGTGATTAATAAGTTTTAATCGTGGCTAAATTTCCAAGACAATCACGCAGACTTCAGGGGAAGCCCCCTGAATATACACCAAGCTAGCTTGAAGGGTTGCGAGCTCTAGTATTGCCTACTGACAGTAGAATTAGATCAACAGAAGCAGGAGAATCATATATAGTTATTCATCTTGATTATCAACTACCAACAACAGAACATATTAAAGAACCGTTTTCAGTTTTCGAGCTTATTGGTAGTATTTCTCCTTCCAGTGAATTCACTAAAGAACCTAAAATTTCTGAACTTGACACTGAACCTGCTGTTTTGGAACCATCTTCAGGATTTGTTACTCCAACTTCTAGTGATCCTGGTTCACCTAGGGTAAGACATATTATTACTTAAAATCTTCCTTATGACCTCATTTCCATTGAAGAACTTGTCGGTCCAGACAAAGAAGTAACTCTTCCCGAAACCCAACAGACTTTGAATCTTAGGGAGCGTGAATCTATATTCTACAATCCTTTTAGAAGTGACCCTTGGTATTTGTCATTGACATATTTTTTAGAAAACTTGGGTCTTATTTTTTCACCACCCTCAATTCCTTTTCATCCTATGCCAAGGGGCTATTATCCTTCATCAATCATGTCAAGTGAGTCATCTATGTTTTCCCTATCACCAGAAACATTTTTATACAGTGTTCCTTCTATTCTTTCAGGGTACCAGTCACTTTCTAGTACTTTCTCAGGAGCACCTCCTCGACCAACTAAATAAATGTTATCAACTAGTTGAAATGGAATTTAAACTGAAAAATCGAACGTAGAGAAAATTTTTATGATGTTTGGTAATATTCCAAATCCTCAACCTCAAGGTATTCAGTTACCGCCTGGGGTACAACCTCAGGGTAGTCAGTTATCACCTCGGGGGTAGCCTCAATGTAATTTTCTACTAGGAAAAAATGTAGGATAGTATTATCTACCTGGATAACAACCTCAAGGACAATACATACCTCAAGGTTATCAAACACAAGAATAGTACATACCCCAAGGTCAACCCTAGACTCAGTATATTCCTTAAGGTCCTTTTCAACCCTAGATTCAGTACGTGCCTCAAGGTTATCAGGCTCAAGGTCAGTACCCAACTCAAGGTTTCCAACCACCTTTTGATCAATCATTTTTACAAGGAGCTGGAAATTTACCACTTAATTATCAACCCTACGTTTAATCAAGCTATGGTCCTTCATATGCACAACCTTCTATGGGTCAATACCCCGAAATGAACATTGTGTGGAATCCATCACAACTTCAATAGAATATGCAACCTAATGTGTAGCTACCTAATGAACCAGGACAACCTTTAGTTTTTGGTCCAACCCAGCAACCTGTTCAGCCTACTGTTCAAATCCCTGCACCTGGTTCTGTTTAACAGCCTCGGCCCAGTACACTTCAAACTCCACCTCAAACTGTTGCAACTACTTCAACCTCTGTTCAACCTACAATACCTCTTTCCGGAGTATTTGTAGCTTCAGTTTCTTCTATCCCTACATCAGTGAAAATTCATCAAGCCTCTGTACCACAGTTGGGACCTACAAGTCAAACTATGGCCCAGATTCATATGGGACAAGCTGGTACAAGTACGATTGTCTCCAGTAAACCTAATTTTACTTATCAACTGTACCAGGGAAAATATCAAATTGGTCAAGCTACACAAAATCCAGCGTATGAGTATCAGCCATACCCTGGGTATACTTATAAAATACCTCAACAACCCCAGTATGGTCCGGTTAATCCTGGTTACCTAGGAGGTTTCATGATTCCAAATGCACATCCGATTCCTGGATATCCTAGCTATCCTCCGCCTGGCACTAGTTTGATCACTCAAGGTTATCAAGACCCTAGCCATCGGTTACCATTCATAGCAACTTTAGATTTACCGGATCCGTCGCTCCTTACGAACGATCCCATTTTTTATCTTCCATATTGGTCGTCGATGCCTAACAAGGTGCCCAGTGATATTCTAAAATTCGAAGGTAAGTCGGGAGAGGATCCATCTAATCAAGTTATGACTTATCACCTCTGGTGCACACCCAATTCACTAGTCGATGATTCCATTCGATTACGTCTTTTTCAGAGAACTCTCATTGGTCCAGCTGCCAAATGGTACATTGAGTTACTACGTGGATCTTTTAATAATTTTAATGTGCTAGCTCCTACATTCTTAACCCATTTTCAGTTTCCTGTCAGATACAACAATGACACTGAATTGCTAACTTCATTAAAGTAGTCTACGTCTACGTACATATCTGATCACATTCATGAATGGAGACGTAGAATGCGTTTAGTGAAAGTCTTTATTGTCGATCAAATTTTGGCTGAATGGTTTATTAAATCATTATTGCCCAAAATTACTTAAGATGTGGATAAAGGAGGCGTTGTTACGGAAGAGCAAGTTATTGCTCAGGCTCAATACCTTGACCTTGTCTATACTCAGTCAGGTACTCTGTATGATAAAATCCCCGATTTAATAAGATCTGGTCAATTAAATGAAACTCCTTGTGGCTCTCATGTCGCTAATGGTGTAATTGGTTTTGTTACTACTGGTAAGAGTAAGAAGAAGTCTTCCAAGACTACTTCTCATGTTATCATTTTACCCAATTCACCCAAAGGAGATTCTTCCCTTGAAACTTCCACCGATATCCATGTTGTAGAGACATCTATGACCAAATCTAAAACCGGTAGTAAGAAAAAAGGTAAGAATAAAAAGAAGAAATATTCAAAATAGAAAACTAATACAATTGAACCAAATGACCAAAAATGCAAACCTCGATATCCTTGTCGTATCTGTGACCAGGATCATTTTACAAAAGAGTGCCCGCATAGAGACGAGGTATAAAAATTTGTTAAGGGTTTGCCTATACCTACTATATTGAAGGATCCCTTTCCCACTCAAGATAGTAACATGGTTGGATCTTCCTCCAATCGTGTTGAGAATATTTTCATGGTTGCGACATGATCGCAAGATTACGATAGTAAAAATACTGGTAAAGTAGTAGAAACATCCAATTCTGCATCGACTACATCTCCCTTAGTTTTTGATCCATTACAGATCGAGAAAAGAAATCCTGACCTAGTGATTAAACCGCTTGTAAAAGGTGTGCTTCGTAAATCATCTTTTAATCCACATGCGAGAGTTGTTCAGAATTACAATATTGTTGAAGATTTGTCAATTTCCCCTTCAACAATGTCAGCTTTGGAAGTATTGGAATCATGCCCATCCCAAAGAAAATTACTTTTGTCAGCCTTAGGAGTTGTAGATCTCTAGGATTCGAACCTCATGATCTTTGATTTAGAAAATTTTACACCACGCCTACCTCATCAATTGGCTTTTCGGATTTCGGTAATAGTAAAAACAAGCATATATTTCATACTGTTGTTGATGAAGGGGCTTCTACATGTATAATGTCGATAAAATGTTGGAAATCACTTGGTTTTGCAAAAATTAACCAATCACCAACTATTCTCAAAGTTTTTGATGGAAGAGGTTTTTAGCCATATGGTATTTTATATGATCTACCAGTAGAGGTTGAAGACAAAGTGGTTAATCTAGATGTGGAGGTGGTTGATGCCCCTCTAGATTATAACCTTCTCCTGGGTCACAGTTGGTCTTACGCTATGACTGTTTTTGTATCATCAATCTTTCGTCTCATCATGTTTACTCATAAAGGAAAGAATGTTAAGATAGATCAGCTCTCATATTATTCATCCGGCCCAGTCTCTACTGATAGTATCCAACATATCGGAAAATTGACTATCCCTTATAATGATGTTGGAGTAGGTTTTACTAAAGATTCAGATTTACTGGGAATTTTTTCCATACCTCTTCCCAACGTACAAACTCCTCTTGCTAATATGAATATGAGTACATCAAGTAGTATTTCCTTTGAGGATCCTTGGATAGTACCTTCAGAATTAGAATTAGATTCTTTCGAAGGCCCAATGCCTTTGAGTCCTTTTGAGCTAGCATATCAGCAAGTACAGTAATTTTCTGATACCCCTTCAACCGAATCTAATCCAGTGAATGTGATCAATCAGGAGTCATTTTCAATATAGAGTTTATCTTCGACACCAATTCCAGATCCTCCTTAACAATTTTTCCATACTAATGAACATATTTGTGAATTCTTGTCGGTAGATTAATTGCCATGGGAAGATTTACACCATAGGTCTTCATTTTTACCTGATCTCGATCATTTTGAAAATTATTTTTCCTTCATTTTTACCACTGATTACGTCAAAGAACCTCAGAATCCTCTCTCACATGTTTATTCTGAATTGAATTTAGAAAATATTTAAATGAAAATTCCTCTTGACATTTCAGTAAAACCTGGAATTGTTGAAAACATTCAAATAGGTGCTTCTTGTACGCCTGAAGAAATTCAAGCGTATAAGGCCCTGTTTTAGGAATTCCATGACATCTTTGCCTGGTCATATGAAGAAATGCCATGAATCGATCCGTCAATCATTATACATGAAATTAAGACATACCCAGATGCAAAACCAGTAAAAAAGAAATTACTTTAGATTCATCCGAGAAAAGTTGCCGCTATCAAAGCAGAAGTTGAAAAATTACTTCGTGCAGGTTTTATTTATCCGATCCCATTAACGGACTGGGTATCTAATATTTTTCCAGTCAATAAAAAGAAATGAACAATAAGAGTATGTATCGACTATAGGGATATAAATCGAGCTTATCCTAAAGACAATTATTCAACCCATTACATCGATCAAATTATCGACTATTGTGCTGGAAGTGAAATGTTTTCGTTTATGGATTGATTTTCCAGCTACATTCGAATAAAAATACTCCCTCTAGATCAACCTAAAACAACTTTCATTTTTCCATGGGGAGCTTTTTCTTATCGCAAATTACCTTTTGGCCTTAAGAACAATGGCACCACTTTTCAAAGGGCCATGTCTTATGCATTTCACGACATTAAGCATATTGTGCAACCCTACCTCGATGATTTTCCTGCTCATTCTTCATGTAGAGTGGATCATATTACTCATTTACGAACCATTTTTATACGATGTAGGCACTATAAGATTCGTTTGAATGCTCACAAATGTGTTTTTTGCATAGAATCCGAATGATTATTGGGATTTACTATCTCAAAGGTAGGCATTCGTGTCGACCCATCGAAGGTTGAGGCAATAATCAATTTACCCCCTCCTTCTACTCTTCACCAACTCCAAAGTTTTCAAGGGAAAGCAAACATTTTATGTCATTTCATTCCTAACTACGTCGAGTTAACGAAAGGTTTCACTAGGTTGTTGAAACAGAACATTCCATTCTTTTGGGACGAGGTCGCTAATAGATCTTTTGATGCTTTGAAAAACACATTGACCCATGCACCGTTACTACTTCCTCCCAACTACAACCAAGATTAATTTTTTTACCTCGCTGCTTCCGATTCCATGATAGCGATGGTTTTAGTTTAGGAAGATAAATTCCATAGTGAGCATGTGATTTAATATCTTAATCGAAATTTGTATCCGACTGAGATCAAATACTCACATGTGGAGAAATTGGACTTGGCAGCTATTCAAGTTGTCCAACATTTTCGTCACTACATACTTTTACACAAAATGACAATGATCTCTGATTGCAGCCCTATGATGTACATCTTGACCAAAAAATTGCTAGGGGGAAAATACTCTAAATGGATTGCCATCCTGTAGGAGTTTGATTTGGAGTTTGAAAAGTCCAAATCCAAGAAATCATTGATATTTGCTGAAATTATGTGTGATTTCCCACGTACTGATACAAAAACTGTGGCAAAACAACCAATCACAAATGAATCCTTGTTTTTTATTAGTACCATTCATCCATGGTATGGAGATATTATTGTATATCTTCAAACCTAATATTTTCGGCTTGAGATTTCACGGTCACAACGATGAAAAATTCGTTTTTAGTCTCAACAATATCACATTGTTGGTGATACACTCTATCGTCATGATGTGGACTCGGTTTTTCAACATTTTCTAACTCATGAGGAAGATGAAAAATTTTTAAATGACTATCACTCCAGAGCATGTGGCGGTCATATGTCTAGCTACGCCACAACCTAAAAGATATTGCGCGCAGGGTATTTGTAGCCTTCTATGTTTAAATATTGTGTTTACGCGGTTTGAAAATGTCATAATTGTCAAATCTTTGATCAAAAAACGTGTGCATCACCTGCTCCTCTTCACCCCATAATTGCTGTCAGTCCTTTCGAAAAATGGGGCATCGATTTCATTACATGTAACCCTCACTTGATCAGGAAGCATGGGTATATTATTCTAGCAGTAGACTATTTCACCAAATGGGCCGAGGCAATGCCTACATTTGTGGCATATGGAAAAACTGTAGCTACTTTCGTATTCAATCATGTGATTGCTCATTTCGGTGTACCCAAACGATAATTACTGATCAAGGGGGCCATTTTCGAAATATCATGATGACCAAGTTAACAGAAAAGCTTGGCCTGCGCCATGACAATTCCACACCATATTATCCATAGGCCAATGGTTTAGTTGAAGTGATTAATAAATTTTTAGTCACCATGATCAAACGAATCATTGGAATTCATAAGTCAAATTGGCATACCATGCTCTTTTCAGCACTTAGGGCATATCAAGCCTCAGGGAAAACATCGATAGGGTTTACCCCTATTCAACTAGTCTACGGTTTAGAAGCAGTATTACCCATTGAATGTGAGATACCATCACTCCAAATAGCCATAGAGTTACTACCAGATACTTCTGAAGAGGAGAAACATTTTTTATTCTTGGCTCAATTATATGAGAATCGGCGCACCGCTGCATTAGCTACCGAGGCTCATGTGAGAAGAATGAAAGCTTAGTATGATAGAAGTGTTCCCCTCATAATTTTTAGAAGGAGACCTAGTTTTGATTTATGATCAAGCCAACGATAAATTAGGGGTTGGGGCATTTGAACCCATGTGGTATGGTCCTTATATTGTCAAGCGAAAACTTGAAAAAGAGGCCTACGAATTGATTGATTTTGACGGGGTCTCTTTGGGTAGACCCAGAAATGGACTTTATCTGAAGATATATTACGCTTGACTTCATGTGGAGATATTCTCTATATATTAGTTACTTTTTATCTACTGTGCTATAGATTAGAAACATGTGCCTAGCATAAGTGTTCTCTTACTATTATTCCTGCTTATCTAGATACTTTTGATATCACAGATGTCGACGTCCTTTCAAACGTATATTGGTTTTGCTAATGGCACTTGTTGTAGTACATAGAACATCTCGTCCACAGCTTGGGTTATTTACTCACCCACTGACAAGTTAGTATCAATGCATGGGGTAAGTCTCAGTCAAATGATGAACAATATTGACGAATATAGTGCAGTTATTGAATTATTATCGGAATCCATTTCATTTGGAATTTAGAGTTTGATCGTTAGGTTAGATTTTGAACTCATTGTATTACAGTTAAATCGAGTATATGCCATTAGAAATCCAGTATTATTAAGATTATTTTTAAAGGTTTGTCTCTTGGAATGAGAGTTCGATTATATTGAATATCAACACATTTCAAGAAATTTAAATACATTAGAAAATGCAATTGCTTCTAACGTTATAAATAGACATTTGCGATAACAAAGTAACAAATCAACATTTCATAACATGATTGAATAGGTAAATTGAAATAATAGTATATCATGGTATAAATGTAGTGTTCAAAAAATAGTACATCGTCTTCGATCCTGGACTCAAAATGCCTTACGATTGGCAAAAAAGTGATACAAAAATGAGTCTACAAGTCAATCATCCACTATCCGTGGTGATGATCAGGATAATACACCACTGCTCATGTCACCCTAGTCAAAAACCTCCTGAATAGACTAGGAACACCTATGACATATCTCTGTAGATGGAGCGAGATATCGTCTATAGAAGTCTCAGGAATATATATAGTGAGCCACTCCAGATGGTGCTCTAAGTCAGTCAGGATATCTGCAGTCTGATCCTATGGTGGTGGTGGTGGTGGTGGTGCATCCCTTTGCCTACGGTCAAAGGGGCAGAGATTGGCTGGTCGAGTTGGACGCACATCTGCATTTGAAAATTTATGTTCTCAGTTTTGGACGATTAAAAAACAAAATAAAAACTAGAAATTATAAAATGTCAAAAGATATTTTTACCTGACTCGTCCCATTGAGCTCCTGGAGGAAGGGGTATCTCCCGGTAGCCAAAAACGTCCATGCCAGCATAAGGAAAATCCTCTATAACAAAAATTTTTCATTCCAGCCAATGAAAATATGTAGAGGGAAATTGCACAATCTCCCCACCCTCACTGTGGCGGGCCATCAAAGAAACCCAACGAACCATTCTAGGCTCTCGAGGCCGGCCAACATCGACAGGAGTATGCTGCGGGGCTAACATGGGGATCCTCTCTAGAGCAAAGGTGACTACAATGGATCCATATCCAAAGTTTTTTAGCTTCACATTCTTTTCTCTGGTAAGTTCGCCTTTCACATTTTCCAAAACTTCCTCGCACCAGTTGAATATTGTGCCTCGAAATAAATCTACTGCTATGCGCATCTGAGAACCAGTGGCTACATGAAATGCTGCACTTCCACACAACTTGACAATGGTAAAAGCAATCACTTTCAGCTGTGGATAGATGATAGTTTTTATTTCAATCCGTCTTTCCCTGGATTGGCCTCATCATTGCAGAACTCTAATTGTAGGCTGGCGACAGACTGGCCACCTGGCCTAGCCCCAAATAGAGATAATGGTTCACCTATCTTGGACAAACCAGTCAAAAAATAGATTTCTTCTAGCTCAATCTCAAGTCGGTGACCTTCGATCACAAAACAGTGGTCCTGGACATCCCATTTACTTACCAGCCATGTAAGAAGATCCACTTGAGCTCTCATGCCACCGATAGCCCAAAATTTTTAAAGCCCACATGCTCCTAAAGCTTTCAAAGTTGGTTGATGATTTATCGCTACTTCATCTACCTCTTCATGCTCCCGTTCTCGCCAAATAAGCATTGTAGATATGGTACAACAAGTAAAATGAAGGATTAGAATCATTTTCAAGCAAAAAAATTAGGTAATTTAGGAAGAAAATATGTTTTTTAATTTGTCACGGTGCCTCCGCACTTTACGCTCAAAGATAGTGCATAGATACGCATGGGCCCTGTCTTAAAATTGCGGGCATTAGGTGCGGACCCCCAAGGGTGAATGTTTCGGCATATTTTCCTCCCAAAAATGAAATTCTGACCCAAAATTAAAAAAATTGAACGGATGAAATGCAAGATAAGGAGGTTTTGGATTACCTGAAACAGACGGTTTTCAATTCCGACGGTCAGTTTGCCTAGAATATTCTCCTAAGCGTTTTTTGCCCAGAGCTCTAAAAACTTCACTCCAAACTCAAAAGGTAAGAATGAAATTGAAAAACTCATTTTTATAAGTTTTTTCGAATAGATGAATTTTGAATTTGTTTATTTTTCACTTTAAAAATTAGTTTTTCAAAATATTTTTATTATTCAAATAGGTGTCTTTAATTTTTAGATTTTTTGTGCAGAAAACATATTTTTCAGGAAAAATGGTCATTTTTGACGAAGAGTAAACTTTTATCACTTTTTCAGGCTCTTTAAATTTAAAAAAAAATCAAAACCATGGAGTCCTCTTTTAAGCCCTTTTTAGACTCTCTAAAAATGAAAATATTTCCGAGTACTTGACTATTCGAACTCGTTAAAGTAAATGAACAGTCTTCCCTTCAATATAATTTTACCCCTTTTCCGGACTGAAATGGACTATTTTCGAAAAAGGTATACCTTGACTAATCATGGTCAATAGAGTTATCTCTTGCATTATTTTGTCCTTTTTCAAGCCCAAGAGACTAAATTTACAAAAAATAATACCCATGGAGTTTTGTTAAGTTTTTTCTTCTAACTCCCTAAAAATGAAAAACACTGAGTTTCTCCTATACTAGACTCATTAAAATTTAACAGTAAAGAATCTGTCGATTATAAACAGGAACGAACCACTCCTTCTTAGGGTTCGATTTTTAAAATAAGTTGGACTCATCCGAAGGATGAGCTTATAAACAAGCAAATGTTATCCTCATCAAGCTTGTCAAAACTAAAGAGGTACTTGCTAGAAATGGTGGGGGAAAAGAGAGAAAGATAGATTCATTTGTTATACCCTGATTTGTGAAAGCAATACACCACTCTTGAACATGACACTTTTGGTCACACTTCTACCTTGGTTGGGAAATCCTTTACCTATCAATTAATCAAACCACATTGAAAGTATTTAGCTAGTTTCTAGGTATTAGCTTAGGGAAACTATCACCAAACCATATACAATGTCGTTATGTGTTCAAGAGGACAGTAAAAAAAACCATGCATCTGCAAACACTTGTCTCCATTTGTGTTGACCATCCCTAAGTTAGTCCTTGAAAAAACTTTCTTCAAAACTTGATCTATGGTTTCATGTCATGAGCTTGCTTGCGACAGATCATTTTCTATCGACGATAGCTCATCATCTAGGAAGCTGATCTAAAATCCGTCTGTACCTTTGAATCTTCATGCCTTAATGGCAAGTTTCTCACCTTCGATGATAGGTTACATCATTAAATTTGATCGAACGATTCCGTGAAATGTTGGACTTCAGATCACTTATTCGAATTTCGTGGATTGTACTGAGTACTTTGAGAGCCATTGTCGTTAATGGTGGTTTCTCTCACACTTGTTAACAGTTAACATCATTGGCTAGTAATCAAGTGGTTTCTAGCATGTTCGACTTCAACACATTTAATTGCATGGATATAATCGTACTAGTTCGGGAAGCAGAAATCAAGACCCTGGATCTAATTTCCACCATCTAGGCTGCGAGGAGTTTTATTATTCATTATACAATAGACGATTCATTACAGATGGTTGTGTCCATGTTGTGTCTAAATTATTTATGTAATATTAAAATCCTTTCTGTATCAGAACAAGTTTAGTTAGTTTTTGATCTAAGTATGGAAACGCCTACCTCATCGATGATATATATATATATATATATATATATATATATATATATATATATATATATGTTGTGTTGAATGCTTTTACAGGGTTCTGACTGGGGTGTCCACAGGCTATTCCTTGAAATGATAAAGCACACCACTCTTCGAATATTCTTAAATTTTGCACTTTAGGGGGCAATTTGTTACACTAAAATTTGTCACCATGACATTTTTAGTACTCCCTTGAAAGTCTACAATATCAAAGTTCCCAAAGCCAAGCTTTGAAACTAAGAGAAAAGCTCATAAAAGCCAAGCCTTATTCTATCCCTTCTTGTATCGAGATGTAAACTCCTCTTCACCACTATAAAAAAAGGCATAGGGCAGCCTCAAGGGGTTACAATTGATGAATTAAACTTTTATTATTGTTGGAGGCGAAGTGCTGTATAAACTTAGACCCTTTTAACTGAGATTTCATGTGGGAAGGACTACATAGCTGTATGTATCTTAGTTGGAAGACTGCAAGGCTGATCTGAGTAAAAGAAACACTTTTTCCGGACCCCAGGAAGACCTGTACAACATCAAGGTAGACACCGTTGTAAGGCTCTTCCTTATTTAAGTTAATACAGATAAATACATTTTTCTCAACAGGCTGTCAATTGATTGGTTTATTTTATGGATTCCTTGATCACCATAATAGATATTATTTATGAATATATGCTATGTAGGAGCTATTTGATGTTTTCTTGTTTGTGATTGTAGATATTCAAAGATAACTCTTTCGGGAGACTGAAGGACGACTACTACAAACAAGCGTTGGATCAAAGGTAAGATTGTTAAACCTTTATAGCATTTAATTATGAATCACAATATATCTAGAGAAAGATAGTTTTGTTTGTCCGTTTGTTGCTAGTTGTCCGTAGGACACTTGGGAGGTATGTCTTGTCCGCAGGAACGACTTATCCGTCCACCAATTGGTAAATCATATCTACGACTAAAAAACATGATGGGATCCATCAATGACGAAAATAGACCACAATGTACCTAGCACAACCAACATATTTCAAATAAATGTGTTTGTTTCAAAATATTTTGGATTCGATAAATGAAGAGTTAATAAGTTAAAACCACTATCAATTGCAAGGTGGCCTACACTTGCAGACCACAAAATTCAAGATATTATTGGCTATAAATTCAAGTTCCTCAATAATTACTTGAATTTGATAGGATAATATCCATCAAATGACATCATTAATGTGTCTCCCATCAATCTAATTGGAACATACCAAGAGATTATGTGAATGGATGAAGTTACTAATTACAACCAACACATGGATGAATGGCATTAAACGTTAACAAAGACTAAATATGTATAACTAAGGTTTACACTTTCCTTAAAAATGTGAGGACATGACAAAAAATTTACTTCTTATCATTGACTAATGAGCACCACATGATATTATGCACAAAAACAAGAAGCATTGAAGAATGTGACATAAGGATTGGAAGAGTAACTAGTTGGAGCGGAAAAAGGTATCATATATATGGTATGGATCCTATGGAATCAAAAACCCAATTTTAAGGTATGGATGAAAAAATTTCCCTTTTCAAATTTTACGAGATTAAAGTTACCAGTTTCATTGTGTTGATGGTGCTAAATTCCACCAACATGTAAGCAGATCTCCTCAATGTGAGGTCCCAATTATATCTCACATTGTTTTCTGTAGGAGTCCCATCTAGATGTATGCTCTGACTACCTTTTTAAACGTTTCAAATATGTTCCTTGGTTACAAAACATACACAAAATATCACAACACCTCTTTGGGGTAGCAGGTATGTAAGCTTTCTGTTATGCCAAATGTAAGATGCAAAAGGAACATCCATGGCTGGTAAGGTAAAATGAGCCTCCAGTTAGGGAATTAGTAGTACTATAGTAGGGGAAAGTCAGGAGAGAATAAAAAGGCTTTTTGATTACTTGCAAACTATTTCACATGATAAACAACAACCATGAAAATAAAACAATGTCTATTTAACAATACCCATATGTTAGAAATGAATCAGTTCATTAGAATTAATATGTAATTAAAATGATATATACCACAAACATAACAAGAATAATCCTACTATATCCATGATACATGCATGAATAAGTCTTGGCTCATATAGCTTCTGATTATAAATGAAATATCCTAATTACATTGTTACATAGATGAAACGCTAGATCTAGTAGTGGAACATGAAGCCATAAATTGCTTCTCCAAAGAATGTTCTATTTCTTATGCACTAGAAGATAAGCCAGGGAAAGAATCTAAGAATACAAGACCTATAACTGAGTTATAAGGAGATATTTATAACAAATCAAAATGGCCTTTAGGTTTTCTCATCTCTCTATAACTTCTACGACCTATGGGATTCTATATAGTTTTTTCATATTGTATACATGACATTTTACATTTGATGGGTGTATTTTCACATCCCACACGTGTCTCTTATATTTCATTACATACAAATTATTACAAAAGACACCTTACATATAATATGGTGGCTATATGAGAAAAAAATATTAATAGGACTAAGTACTATCAAATGTACAAGTCATTTTCTTCCTCATGGAACTCATTGATAATGTATGTGTGCCATTCTCTAAAATTCGTTGAGATGACTTTGATCCAAGTCAATAATTCCACAACACATTTCATCTTCACCTCCAGTTCTTTTCTTAAGATGATCTTCGAGCTTGATCATAAAATATTCCACAATCATGTCAGTTTCATGTGAGCTTTGACTAGTGTGATGACATATTGTAAAATAATGTCTTTAGTGATCTCCAAGTCTTAATGTTTTTATGTTTTATTTATTTTTTATATGTACTTCCTATTCTCGTGGAAGATGATTTCCATGCCTCTTCTTTATTCAAGTTATTCTACTGGAGGTATCCCATGCTTCTGTGCTAGACTGTCAAAGCCATTATATAGGTGACTATAAGAAACAATAATGTCAGTTTCTTGTTCTCCAAGATGGCTGTAATTTTGATGGGGGAGTCTCATATGCACTCGATCCATTTTAGTGGTAACATTGTCCTATCGTACCAATTATTGTGGAACATTATGATATTTAGCATTCCATTCTTGAAGTTTATCAACCACTCTACTTATCACTTTCAGAAGCTTCAAGAATTCTTGTGATTTCTTCTGAATTCCATTGAGAGGATACACTACTTGTTTTAGAAGTATCATTTCATCATATAACCATGCCATGATATCCTCCACTGGACTCAGTTCCTCCTATATGGGTGATTTCCATTCTAATCTATTGAAATTGTGGGAAGATAATCATTTATTCTCAACAGAAAGGTGTTCCCCTTATTGCTTTACCACAAATAACTCTCTCCTTAATATAGAATTCTGATTCAACAAATATTCTAAGGTACCATGTGCTACTTTATACAAAGCAACATTTCTGGCCATGATTTCCCTCAGATTCCTTCTAGTATTTACAGTTATCACCTTTCTGTAGATACCAAGACTTGGTTCTAAAGTTAATTTAAGAAGTATATTCAATTTTTTTGGAAAATCCTCCCCTTGATATGACAAAACATAAATTTGACAAGTCCATGAACCTATCTTTAGGTGGAGGTGTGATTCCCATTTCATAAAATGGGAAAATTCCACTCATGAGAGGAGGTTCTTTTGGAGAACCTGTCTCATCATATCTGGGCTAGATGGTATCTTCCTCAAAATCTTCCTTTATCTCGTGAGTGAATTGTTCTCCCTCCTGTCTCTATGTTTCTACTTCCTCCTCGGACAGACTTTGTTGCTCATCTTCTTCTCTCCTTATATCATCTTCTTCTTCTTCTTGCTTCATGACTAACTCATCTTGCTTCCCCTTCTCATTCTCTTGTAATTATCTCATTTATTTTTTAGCTTGAGTATCTCATGTTTTCAAAGAATTAACCTTCCATTCCTAATGATTTATTTAATCAAATTACACTTGATCCTTTTTCTAAGATCTACACCCTTTTCCTGAGGATTTTTTTGTGCCGCCTCCTGTACCTGCAATCTTGAGTTGGTGAAATTTGCAGTGAACCAAATTTGTTTCCTCGATATGTTTTTCTAACTGCATTATACTAATTCTTCACCTTCTCATCTTTCGCAGTAGATAATGATGAATATCCCCAAATGAAACCAATACTTTCACAATGTTTCTTACAAAATATCCTAGGATCATATCCAAGAAAGTACATAACTATAAATTACAAGCATTGTGGCTCTTATATTTATTCATTTGTCACATTATGGAACTTTATTTCATATAATATAATCCTAAAATTTAAGGTGGGCCAAGGGTCTTCCTTCCTTATGTGAAGAACTTCTCAAAACCCTTTGCCCAATTGATATGCTAATTGCAAGACCACCTTATTAGACACATCAAAACATGAAATGAGGGGAGGTATAGCATCAAAATCATCCGATATATGTACCCACATGTGATGCAAACCAATCCATGATATCACATAGTGAATCCTTCAATTTACTGGTCATGCAAGGAGGATCTATCTCATATATCATATGGAATATGACTGCGAAGAACGATATGCTACATTACCATATCACCCTATAAAACATGATTTTGTCACAAGGTGTCTTTGATGTCATTCCATGTGACCTTAGTAGACTTATATCTGAAGCATTTTTTATCTACATAGATGGGAATGTTAGTCTTTGTAACTTCAAATACTTCTTTATTTCTTTCCTTTTATTCTTCTTTGGAGTCCACATGACATGTAATAGGAGGCCTGGTTCCAAAATATGAGGAAAGAGTCACAATACTTGCAACTCGAACACTTATTTGTGGAAGCACACTAATGGAGACAATGATTAGCTTTATAAAATATCATAATTATTAAAATAAATTGCTTATAAAATCATATTATAAAAACTATCAAATATAAATTATAATGAAATTCTATTAATGATGACATGTAGCTACTTTCATGGGACATAAATCTGCACTAAAACAAGGATGTCACACTTCCTCAGCATGAAGGAATTCCATCGGTAATTTAGGGATTTCAGGTGCACTCATACAATTAAGAAATAGAGAGAAAGCATCAAGGGAATGTGGTGCACTCAAAAACCATGAAGGAGGCTCATCAGAGCCTTCCATATGCACTAATTCACTCAAGGAAATTGATAGGCCATAAAGGAAAAATCCGAAGAGATGAAGGAGTGATGATTTGAGCTTTCAGGACTTCAAGGTGTGCTTATGTGGTCAATAGGAAAAGGATGGAACACTGGCACATTCTGGAGGGATGAAGGGAAAACATTCAATCCTTTGATGTGTGCTCATATGCTCAAGGAGGGCATAGTTCAACATGAAAAAGGAGTGTTCTCTTGAGGGAAAATTTTAGTTTCTAGGTGCATTTTTCTGAGTTAGATGGAAATATATTCCTAATATCCCACAGAATATTCCACAAATATGGGATAAAAATAAAAACCATTAAAACACATTCTAAATAATATAAGTACTAAAATAATAGAAATAGTTCAACTACCATAGCACATATGAAAGAAAAAATGAAACACAAAAAATCTGCAAAATAGTCCTAGAAACATTGGTAGTCCATGCATGAAGGTTGTGCAAGCCTCGAAAGGCTTTGTTTTGTTGGTGGAGCCAAGGTGAAAGTCCTTTGCTCATACAATGAGGGAGTAGATATAATGAAGGGTGACTCTTTGACTACCATCATGATTATTAGACTTCCTATGACTTTTGGACTTACATGATTGTTTACATTTCATGTGTGTCCTTTGGACTTCCACTTTACAATAAAGTTTGAATACAAGTTACATGGTCCACAATAGTGATGTGGCATATGACCACTATGACATGAAATGACATGAAACTACTGACATGGCCAATTTGATGGCATGGAAATGTTAAGCCACTACTTGCTGCTAAGAGTTTAGTGTCTTCGTGAAAGGGTCTTCCTTTTCACATGTTAGAAAATTATATATTACAGAGAAATGGAACACATAAAATATATAGAAACGTAAACACATAAAACACGTAAAAAAAGAGAGACACAAATATACGTGGTTCACCCAATTTGGGCTACGTCAATGGATAAATAGACAATACTTAATTTTATATTGTCCAAAAAAAAAGAGGAGATACAACCTACATTAGATCCATTGTAATTTTCTCTTCTCTTGCACATAGTGTCCTCTCCCTTTCTCACTTGAAATACACATAATAGACAATCTCAATATAATTCTATCATATAAACTAAGGGGTTTCCTTGTAAAAAATAAAATAAATTAAACATAACTTCTACTTTCATACCATCCACCTAATGAACGACCCAGATTGACCGCCTCGAGAAAAATCTTAGTTTCTCCCTGGTTAAAACTTGTGTTAATACATCTGCAAGATTCTAGCTAGTATGTGTTTTTCCCAGCTTCAACTTTCCATCTTACAACATTGACCATATGAAATCATACTTGAGATGTATATTTTTAGTCTTGGGATTAAATGTTGAGTTCCTTGTAAGATGAATGGAACTCTGGTTCTCACTGTATAATATTCCCATCTCCAACTTCTTACCCAATTCATCCATAACCGTTAGAACCAAATCATTGCTTTACTAGCCTTTATAGTAGTAACATACTCTACCTCTATTGCTGAAAGTGAAACAACACTTCATTTTTTAAATCCAACTGGAAGATGTTACACCTAAATTAAATACTTACCCTATAGTGCTCCTCCTATTTTCTCTATCACCTTCCATATCTGCATCAAGATATGAATGTAGAGAAATTTTTAAACCACCAAAGCATAATGCTTAATTTGTGGTACCTATCAAATACCTCAGAATCCATTTCACAGCCATCAAATGTTTTATTCCTCTATTTTTCATGTACCTAATTAAAAATCCCACTGCATGTGCAATATAGGGCCCTATGCAGACCATTGCATACACTGAGTTTACAGTTGTCGATGCATATGAGACTTTAGACATATGATCCATCTCTTCCTTAGTCTTTGGAAAAATATCCTTAGTTTGAAATGGCTAGCTGAAGTTGTAGTAACTGGTTTAGTATTCTACATATTAAATATTTCCAACACATTTTATATGTACTCACTCTAAGACAATGTTAATTTGTGAATTTTCCCATCTCTATTTATTCTCATACGAACGATTTGTTTTGTGGCACCCAAATCCTTCATTGAAAATGAATTTTCCAATTTCTATTTGAGTACATTTATTTCCTACATGTTAGATCCTGCAACAAGCATTCAAATACTTACAATAACAATATAGTATATTTTCCATCAGTTTTTCTTTCGAGATAAACAAGATGATCAGAGTGGCATCTAGTATAAAATTGTTCAGACATAAACCTAATAGATTTTAGATACCACTGTTGTGGAGCCTATTTTAGGCCATATAAGCTCTTTTTCAACCTACACAGTAATTTATCCTTCCCTTTGACCTCATATCCTTGTCGTTGCTGCATATAGATCCCTTCCTACAAATCCGCATGGAGAAAGGTTGTCTTTACATATAACTGTTCAAGCTTCAAATATTTTATTACCACTAGACTTAAAATAGTTCTAATTGAGTTCATTTTAACAACTAAAAAATATTTCATCAAAATCTATACATTTCTTATGTGTAAACCCATTCACTACAAGTCTAGCCTTGTACCTCTTCTACCTTCATCTCCTTCCTTCAACTCATAAACCCATTTATTATGCAATGTTATTTTACATCCAGGAAACATGACTAAGTCCCAAGTTTGTTTATGTACCAAGGATTCCATGTATTCTTTCAAAGATAGCTCCCATTTCTTCTTGCTTTTCACCTGCATTTCTTCTTAATAACATTATGGTTCACCATAATCAGTCAACAATACAGAAGATAATGAGGAAGAGTATCATTCAAGGGGTCTACTTAACCTGGTAGATATTCTAACACCACTTTCAGGTGTTTGTGGTACTTGTTGATATTATGGTTGATTTTTTTGTTGTGGTTGTTGATCATTATGATTTTTAGGCACCTTTACTTGTTCCACAATCTCATCAAGCACTGTGTATTCTACGTTTTATTTTTCCATTTCCTTTTCCTGAATCTAATAATTTTACAAGACCTTTTAATTGAATATGTCATCTATACTCATGATGATTTTGTGATTTTTATAATCATGTAAGCGATAAAAAAAAATTACTAACAAATTATCCAATAAAGGTACATTTATTTGATTTTTGTTGAAGGTTTTCTCTATTTTCATTATTAATGTCAACAAAGGCTTCACAACCGAAAATATTTAAAAATGAGTAGTTTACCTTTTTACCTCTCCATGCCTCCTATGAAATACCACCATCCAAGGACCTTGAAGGCCATTTGTTTATTATATATAAAATAATATCTACAACATCTTCCCAAAATTGTAAAGGTAATCATGTATGCAATCTCATGCACCTTGCGTACTCCATGATTTCCATGTTCATTCTTTTTGACACACCATTTTCCTGTGGTGTTCCTAAAACTATCTTCTCTATTTGATTTGCATGATCTGAAACATACTTATGATATTGAAAGTATATAATACAACAAATTTATTCTGAATACAATTAATGCATTTTTTCGTGGTTGCATCATCATTAAAAGTAACATATTAACAAGAGACACTGAGAGATGGTACCTAATAAGTTCCCCATACATCTGTATGCGGAATATCTAATTGTTCACTCTTCTTTCCTTGCCCAACTCTAAGAAATTTGACTCTCTTTTCTTTTCCATAAACACAAATCTCACATAAAACTAAATCAACATGGTTCTAACTTGGCAAAAAATTTATTGAGTGAATAATTTGCATTCCCTTCTCACTTATGTCCCAAGCCTATGATTCCATAATGTTGTATCTGATCCTATGGAGGTTAAATAATTAAAAAAATTAGAAATACCATTGCATAAATACAATGTACCAACCCCTTTAGTGACCTTCCAGGTTTTATCTGTAAAATTAGTCATGCAACATCCACTACCTAACTGCCCTATTAAGATTATATTTTTATTCAGATAGGCAACACCCCTTACGTCCTTTAATAGCCATTATTTTCACTTACTGTGGTATCCTAAACCTACCATTTTCTCCTGTTGCTCCCACTCGAACCATAAGCCCTTCTTTCATGTAATTTTATCTGCGAAATATACATTTGTCTCTGATTCGATTTGTTAGAAAATTGTATAATATAGAGAAATGGAACACATAATATATGCGGAAACAGAAACACATAAAACACATAAAACAATAGAGACACATATATATTTGGTTCACCAAATTTGGGATACATCCATGGAGAAACATCCAGTCATTCCTTTTGTATTGTCCAACAAAACGAAGAGATACAACCTACAATAGATCCGTTGTAATTTAATGTTTTATCTCGCACAATATCCTCTCTCTCTCTCTTGCTTAGAATAAACATAATAGAAACCCACAATACAACTCCCTCATATAAGCTGAAGGGTTTCCTAGGGAAAAAACATCTATTTTTAGCTTCTGGGGCGCTTCCACCTAACCGATATTAGCCCCCGGACCCCCATGCTACGGGATGGTCCCCCCAAAACCCTCGCACAACTCCCCCCCCCCATGTGGAGGATTGTACAATATTCCTAGGGTATACATCGAGCTAAAAAAATTACATTCAATTCAGGAAAATAATCAAGATCCACAACCAAAAACACCTCTATGTGCCTTAGTGAGAAGGAGTCTTCAATGATTTGAAGTCTTAGATAGTGGTCGAAAACTAGTGTCCTTTCAATTTCTCTTCATCAAACAACTTGTAAGTTCATGTGCAAGTGTGTCTTTGAGCATGATTCCTTCCTTGTTCTGCTTCTTCAGCATATCGCCATGACATGATAGAGTAGTTGTTCCTATAATTTAGCCATGAAAAGATGACATTAATCTGAAAAATGCTAGCCTAAGACGACATATTTGGTTCCATGAACTAAGCTCAAAACATGTGACATGCTAGGCAGGGAGGCTCTGTGATTGCGTAGTTGCAAATTTTATGCAAGAAAGGGGAAGCCTTGAGCCTTGAGACTATGGAGTATGAAATTTAAGCTCGGCTTAGGGACCATATTCTGTAGTCTCCGGAGAAAGTGGGACAGGCAGAAGAAATGGGAACTACAAAATCTTACAGCACGATGGTTCGAAAAGGGATCTTAATATATGTTGTTGTAACAATAAGTTATGGCATCTTATCTGCATCAAATTTATATTTCAAATAAACTAGAAATACAGATAATTATTTTGGAGGAAGTAATACTAAGAAGAAGAGAAGATATGGTTATGTGTTATATCTTGGCATATATTATAGTAACATGAGAATCATGGAAGAAATCCATTATGAATTGATCATATGCTAATGAATATTATGTTGGTGAAGCAGAAGCAGTGTGTCAAATTTTGTGGATGAGAATAATTTTGATTGAGTTGTTTCATGAATAGAAAGAGCCAGCTCAATTTTTTTGTGCCAACAAATAGGCAATTGTGTTATCAAGAAATCATGTTTTATATAAGAAGAGTAAGCACATTGATGGAATAAATCACTTCATTCAAAATTTGGTTAAAAACAGTTAAATTTTTACTTAGTTGTATAGATCAAAATACTAGTTTGAAGACCTATTCGTAAAACCCTTAGAAAAATAATTGTTGAAAACTAAGAGGAAAAATATAGATGTAAGGTGTAACAACCATTTTGAGTGTAAAAAAAATTTGGTATAACAACAAATGTTTTTTTTTCAAAATAATTAATGTGGGAAATTTCATAGATATTAATTATTTCATGGGTGAAGGAGTAGAACTGCCTCACTCCCCCCGCCCATAAAAAATAAAACATGCATCATCACCTCAACTCATTGAAATAGGAAGGGACAACAACTGCCAAAACTCATTTAAACATAAAGAGATAAATATATTTTTTTAATCCAATTAGATGAATTAAACTTTTTTATAAATATGGATCATCAAGACAAAAGAAAGATGCAAATACATACTAGCATTAGAGTATTTTTTTTTAGTTGTAGTCGTTAATTGCCACAGTGCAACTATAGTTGTTTGTTTCTAAAACTATGTTGCAACAACTCCAATTTTATACTAATGAAAACCTATTGCTTATAATGGTTGTAATAATCTTTCCACATTACAAAAACTCACTTCTTCACATTGTAGAAAATCCCTAGTACATTGTGGCAACTTTCTTGTAGCTTGTTGATAAAGAAAAGCATTGTATTTTTTGTGGAAACTTGTGTTTTACATGATGTAAAATTTATTTGTGCTCTATAATTTTTCATGCTTGTTTATAAGGTTCGAAGTTTTAGTTGTGTATTTTGGTACACTTTGTCTCTCATTTGTATATTCTGAAGGATCTACACTCAGTTAAAGAATTATCATTACTCATTTTTTTCATTTCCATTATTTTTTAAGCTAAATTTTTGTCGATCAGATTCTTACTTAAAATTCTTATTTCCTTTCATGTAACAAAGCATAATCTTAAATTATATTACAATTCAAATATTATATATGATGAACTATTTTGGTCTATCTATTTTTTATATAAGGATGAACACAATAATGCTACACAATATATATGTGATATTTGAAAACAATGATCATGGTTCCTAGGAAGGAAATTATAAATATTTTTAAACTTAAATTTAAAATTTGTACAATACATTATTACATTAAATATATTAATATTTTATTATCTATATTCATGTTATGATACAACTTTATATAACAATAACATATAAATCTATAAAATTACACATTATATCAATCATTAACCTCATAAACATTGTTGGTTTAGTGCATTGACAAAATGGAATGACTAATCTCTCATAAAAAACATTTACTAGTTTTGAGGTAACTCTTATAGGTATTTTCTTCCCTTACTCATGCCTAGTGATACCCAAACTCAAAGTATAACTTGGTGAATTACTTCACTTTATTCAACTTATCTAGTAGGTGATCCATTTTAGGTAGAAAGTACCTATTCTCGAGTGCATTTTTTTCAACACTGTGTAATCTATACACATTCACCAATTCCCATCCTTCTTTAGCTCAATGATGATGTGTAACCCCCATGGTGATTTACTCAATCAAATGAAAGCATGGTCCAATAGTTGTTGAAACCATTTCTTCTAATCACTTTCTTCTCTAATAGACTACATATACAACCCGATGTTTGGAAACGGGGAGTCATGAAATAGTCATATCTCATGCTCCACTTCGTTCTTAGGTGGCATAGCTTTATGATATCATAACATGTACATATATGCATAGAAAAATTATTCTAGTTGTTCGCTATTTTTGTTATTACACCTCTCTTGAGATTACTTTCCCGAACTAATTGTTCTGTAGACTGATTTTCTCTTAAAATCAATAAAACATACATCTTTCTATAATTTATCAATTTCATGGTCTGGGTGGCATCTATTGGTGAAATTTTTAACTTTCCTTTGTGTGCATTCATGGTGAATGATTTTCCAATATTTATGAGTTGATACTGGTGGCTCTATAAATTAATATTGCATCCAACATGTACATGTAGTGAATTTCAAACACAACTACATATAGATGAAGGCAAAATACATCTACTTATACTTCGTCAATAAAATCAACACTGATAGTCAATCTAATTTTGCACTAATTTGTTACCTTTATTTCAAAATCGTTATTTACCCATCCCAATGGATATGGGGTTGGATGACCATGAAATTCCAGTGCCAACTTTTTCAACATGTTTGTTGCAACAAGATTCTCCTAAAATCCAGAGTCAAGCATAGCATCGATATTTGTCATATTGAGTTTTATCTTTATGTTGAATAATTTGATCATTTCCTTCTCTTCTTCTTGTTGAAGGCTACTAAAAATTTCCCAATACATTTATGTACATATAATCCCATCGTTCATGTTTGATTTTATTTCAACCTGGTTTCTCAAATGAGTGGCCATGAGATTCTTCTTTTTATTATATTTCTTTTTGTTCTTTGAGTTAATATTTGGATGAAAATTTTGACACTTATCCTCTATATGACAATAAATGTTATATTGGTTAGATTGGTTGTTGGGATCTTTGCACTAGTGGATTGTGGCCACCACTTTGTATCTTTTCCACCTTTCTACTTCTTCTTCCCCTAATTAAAAACACTCCAACACTCCTTCTACTTCGATCCAGATGATTTCCCCTTTCTTCAAGACTATCTTCTCTTGAAATTGTGCTTATACATAAGCCTTTTCCACTAATATGGGTTTGGAAAACATCACTTGATTCTACAAATGGTTTTTTAGAACCCCCATGCACTTGAGGAGTGCATGTGGTTTCTTTGCATATACACCTAGATTTATGGAAACATTTCTAAATTTGGTGGTGTACTCCTATACAATCTACCCTTGTGCCTTCATGGAGTAGTGCCACAAATACACTAATTCTCTACATACTAAATACGTGAAAAATTTGATCTAATGATTATTTTAAAGTATTCCCACTTATTCAATCGAGGATATCCATCCAACCTAAACGTCTTCATGTGAATTTCCCACTAGGTCAAGGGTATGTCCCTTTAATTTCAACTGTGAAATGAAATATTTTGGTATTCTTCTATATGATGAGCACTAAAATTAACTTCTAATTGTTGCAACTAGTGATATAAATTCATAATTTTGATTTGACCTTGATATGGCTTAATACCAACCTTGGCCCCCATTTTGAAAAAGTATTGTGAATGGCTCACAACACTCGAATTGGGTTGATCTTTTTCGTTCCTATCTTCAAATCCTTCTCATTTTCTTCTGAATCTCAAAATCTCCCCTTTGATTAGAAATTTGTGCTATAAATCCCATATTATATAAATATCCTAATCTTATTGTCCAAGTATTCCATGAGGAGATTCATGTTACATTTTATATTTGCAACTTGTGCTTCGATCCATGAAAACCTCTGCTTTGTGGGATTAGATTTTATTCACATATTCGTTGAAAATGACTAGGGTTTTATAAATATTTTCTCACTTGATATAGATACCTATAAAATATCAAAAATATACTGAAATAATCCTACTCTTAAAAAAATATGATCTATAAATTACTATGGACATTCTACGAGATAGAATGTCACAACAAATCTGGTAAATTATACTTAAGACATGTAGAATCTACACTATGCATGTTTATTTATCTTTAGATTCAGTAATATATACAGTATTGTTTATTTCCTATCGATGAAAATTATGATTATGTATAAAACATATAACAATAAAATAAAAATTGAGCAACCAAAATTGTTACAAGATATATCCTAGGAAACCCTTTCTTGAGAAAACCTATTCGAAAGGTGAGGATTTATGCTATGTTTTTCTAAATAGAAAATGGACACAAGTAGAAAGAACTAAGGCTTGTGGCCCATGGGCTACTATAGCAAAACAAATTTAGTTATGTTCTCTCTCCCTATCCATTTTTCTATTCTTATTTTATATCGAAAAAAATCCCCTCGAAGAGAATGGAACCCCTTTTCCTCCCACTTTCTCGGTTATAACACAACTTGATGGTGTACTAGTGGTTAGGTTTCAATAATTAAACTCTTGTACTATACTTACAAGATTTAGTCTTCTAGACACTTATTCACCATGATCACGTGGTTGCCCTATTTTCCATGACTAATGGGGGTTGACATGGGATCCTTTTGAATTATGGTGGCAAAAATAGGAAGGTCAACTTCCGAGTGGAATGAAATTTGCATATGGACTCTGACTGGGGAAATTCTTATTTTTTGAGGAAGGTATTTTTCTATAGAATAGTAAAAATTGGTGTAATTCTAATTTAAAAATAAAAAACAAAAAATTACACCAAATAAATCTAAATTTAATGCCTCGAAGAGCTCCTAGATACTTTTACAACCTAATTTTCCAAATTAGGTCTCATTGGGAGTAATGGTCTTGTGAAATTATTTCTCCACTTTTTCAACTGCAATAGCATTGGCATAGATGAAAAAAATATAATAATACAATGAATATTACACCTTCCCATTGTGTGAGGCTTTTGATCCCCAAAAACTTTTCCAAAATGAGGTGAGGAGATTCTTCCTCCAGCTCCTCTCAAGTATACCATTGAGCCTTTCTTGGAATTTATACTTCAACACAATTTTTAAAGATCATGCTACCCTTGTCTTGTAAATTTTCATATCTTAGAAAAAATTGTATCCCTTTTAACTCTCCCCAAGTATCTGGGGAAAAATTCTCTAAAAGAGAAGTATTGATTGCTCTTCTTGGTGTGACTTGGAAGGCTCATAGGTCTTCAAGTTATTGTGATATTCAGCACTAGGTAAAATTTCATGTATGTGGGTAAATTGAGTCTATAGGAATTGTCTCCCAGCATTTTTAATATCTTAAATTTACCATATTGGAAAGCCTTTATTTTCTTACTAGGATCATGTAGCCTCTCCTTGTTCAACTACAACCATACTCTATCACCCACCTTGAATTAATTCTCTTTTATATACTAATAATGTCTTCATTATATTTTCCTCTAACTTTTATAATGTATCCTATACCTATATATGAATTTTTTATATCTTCACAAAAAAAAAATACTCCCTTAAGGCATCTGCTATAATATGCTCCATCACTCCTCCTTGCTTCCCATATGCAATATCCAAAGGAAAAAATTTAAGTTATCCAAAACAATCTTCAAATTGGAACATTCTAATGGAAGTATGGATTTATCAATTATAAGATTCTTGCATATATAACATTTTTTCATCCAAACTATTTGGATGGTTTTGATTGTAATTGTTGAAAACTATCCCAACGTCCTATTGACCACTTCCGTCTTCCCATATGTTTGAGTATGGAATGTTGGATACCCCTTTATCTTTGTTTCCATATTCTCCCACATTGTATTCCAAAATTCATTGATAAATATTGTATCCCAACCCAAAATTATTCTCCTTGTTATTGATAATTACACCCAAACCTATATAACGAGCAATTTTTATAGTTTTTTCCCACTGATGGTATTTATATATGTCATCAAAGCATACATCTTGCTAAACCTGTCAACTAAAATGAATGGGTAGTTGCATCCCTTCCTAGTTTTTGGAAAGCCTCCCACAAATTCCATGGAATTAATTTCCCAAGGACATGTGGGAATTACTATTCTTGTTGGTATAACGAAACATCCATCCTCTTATAAACCTATCTACTCTCTCTTTCATCTTGGGCCATTACACATACCTATGCAAGCTTGACATTTCCTTCCCTACACCGAAGTTCCCTGCAACCATGGAGGTGTGAGTCTCTATAATTAGTTGCAATTGTCCACCTTTGCGAACATATAAATTTTATATATCCTCTAGAGTAACTCATCCTAGATATGGTATCCCATTCATCTTGCACATTAATATGGCTCTTGAACTCTTGAGACAAATCCTTCAAGTTGTCATCCTCTATATATGCCTCTCCCTATGTATCATGGGTTAATGAGTGCATGTTCATTAGAGTTGTAAGGGTTGTGATATTTGATGTGGTTGGAATTAAAATAATGCCGCATAACATGTTTATGATACACATACTATACCTTATCATTAAATTAATTTTTTATATAAACCCCGTCCACTTTTAATTCATGGTCTATTATAGATTATTTTGGGCTGATAGGTATTATAATGGTTGATGATTTGTGTGGATTAATATCTCTTTTCCTGTTAGATAATGTTTCTACTTCTTCACAACTTGCACCAAGGCATAAATATCCTTGTCATAGGTAGGATAGTTAACAATTTCCCCAGGAAATAATTCATAAAGGTAGCATGAAATACTTCCTCCTTGCATAAATATAACTCCCATATCATACCCACATTCGTTTGTCTCCACTTCAAAGGGACACTACAATTTGGGTAATGCAAGAACTGGTGATTGAATAATATTCTTCTTTAGTTCCTCAAAGGCCCATTTCTAACCCTTTCCACACAAGAAAATCTTGCCATTTGTGATTACAACATGGAATGATGCCTCTAATACTCAAAATAAGGCTATTAATTTCCTTTGGAACTATGTAACCATAATGAAACTACTAACCCTGAAAACATTAGTAAGAATTTTCCACTTCCTAATGGATTCCATATTGGCAGGATCTATTTTAAACTCTCCTCTACTTATCACATACTGCAAATACACTAAATGCTACTCTGCAAACTCATGCTCTTGAGCTCTACTAATATTTGGTTCTTATTTAATGTCTCTAAAACCTATGTCAAATGTTATATGTGCTCCTCCTAGGTAACATTGTATACCCATATAGCATCCAAATCAATAGTAACACATGAATAGAGGCAATGAAATTGTATATTATTCATTAATCTCATGAACATAGGCAACACAACTTCCACCACATATCATTTGTATGATTGAAAATGTAAGAGTGACTGTTGGGATATTTTCAGTGGTGTGTTTTAGCCACCATATTTTACATTCACCCCCTTTCTGCTTCTTATTCACCTCCTTACAAGTGGCCTAGTTCTCTTTATTCTCCAATCCACTTAATTTCCGTTTATTAGGCTTACGTACTACAAGCATTGTTCCTGTACACAAGTCTCATCCATATATTTGGCTTGAAAAACATCATTTTAATTTTTATATGGCTATGTATACCCCCCATATCCTTAAGGACAATGTATGTGTTTTTTGGGAAGATATCCATAAATATTTCCACCTTTCTAAATTATGTGTTGCACTTTTGTATACATTTCCCCTTCTTCTCTAAGAAGTAGTTCCATTGAATCCACTGATCACATATATACCCAATAGCATAAATTTTTTACTTTATGAGGGCTTCAAATTTATCCCACATATTCAATTGAGTATCTCCCTCCAACCTCAAGGTATTTCTTTTTCTTTCCCAATAGGTCACGGCATGACCTTCTAATTTTAGCCTCATAAATGAATTATTCTCTTCTTAATATACATGATGGACACATAAATCAACTTCTAATTTCTGAAACCATTGATTTTGTTTCAAAGATCACCTTGATATAGGTTGATATGATCCTTCATTTCCATTTTGAGTATGGACCATCATTGGTTCATGACAGTTCAACTTGGTTTATATTCTTCGGGTTCTTTCTTCGACTCCAAGTTTTCTTGCCGATCTCCCCTTTGATAAAAGATATGCATTGTAACCCCTGTATTCTCCAAATATACTAATATTATTGGTCATGGCCACCATGAGGTGATTCAAATTATGATCTGTATATGCAACATTTCGTTCCAGCCATGAAAACCTCTATTTGTAAAATTAGGAGGGTTATTCATAAATTCATCAACCATGAATAAGGTTTTATGTATTTTGACTTAGCTAATCATGGTACCCTACAAATCCATAAAATATACCCAAAGGAACATACTATGATACCAATACTATCTATAAATTTTAATGGATATTCCAATAGATAGTTTATCACAAAAAATGGGTAAATTATACTTTAAAAAAAAATCCACACTATCATGGTTTATTTCTCCTTATCTTTATTGATTTTTTATTATTATTTATTTCCTATGCATGAAAATTGTAATTATGTAAACAATATAGAAACATAAAATTTATATCTAACAGACCATAACTGATACACTATATATTGTGTGAAACATTTTTAGGAGAAAACCTTATTGGAATTTGAAATTGCTCTCCTCTCTTTATATGAATAGAAAATGGTTGCAAGGATAAATAATTAAGGCTTATATATTGAGGCATACTAAGGTCCAAAAATACTTTTTGTGTCCTCTCTCTGAATACCTCACGGCTACTATGATCATTTATGGAACAAAATTCCATAAATATTAATGGAACCCCTTCTCCTCCTTGTGGCTCAATTATAACAGAGCCTCAATATCCTACTAGAGGTTAGGTTTGAATCATTTAACCTTTTATTAGATTTAAAAATTTGATTCTTATTTTGTATTCTTCATCATAATTACATGGCTAAACCCTTTTCCCTAAGGAATAATCGTTGATGTGTCATCTGCCGAATTATGGTGGTCAAAATAGGAAGGCCAAATTATGAGTGGCATAAATTTTGCATATAGAATTTTATTGAGGTGATCTTGCAATTTTGGAGGTTATATATGTGTAGAATGAGATAAAATGGTGAATAGATAAATAAATTAAGTTTTACCCCCAAAAATTTTCATCTATTTCCTAAGAACTCTCCCAAACATTTTGAGACTCTAATTTCCCAGATTAGGTTCCAGTGGGGAAAAAGGTATTGTGAGTTGATTCCTGCTATTTTTCCACTCAAAAAATATCAATATGGATGGAAACCAATATAATGATTTAATCCATATCAATATAGAAAAACATGATCTTTTTTCCGATGAATCCATTCTAATTAGGATGTCATAAAATATCAATGGAATGATAATAAAATATGGAAATATGTGCACTGCATTAGGGTTTATGGAATATTTCGTAACAATTTTATTCATTCCTCCATTGGCTGTCACTAGATAAATGATCCGTGATTTTTCAAGATCACTTTTCGTTGAATGAAATCTATCCACTATTTTAGAATCAATGTACTATATGGATTTCTCTTGAATTAATCAAAATTGAAACACACTAAATTATTAACTTAGAATCCACTTCTATCATGTATCAATCCTCCAACGCTACATATATTCTCCCAATTATTTTCCCATGTATTCCACTATTTTATCCTCTTATACGTTATCGAAATTCCTGATTTTTTAATCTCTATGAGTGAAATGTCTATGCAAATGATCTCCTTTACATCCCAAACACTTGAGTGGTGGTATTCCTTATTTCTTCGAATGGATTTTCCATTTCTTATAAGCATTATAATTTTTTTCATATCCTTCAATAATCTCCCTCTTCAAAGAAATATTAAATCGCTTCGTTCTCCGATATGAATTTTCCTTCTTCTTATCCCCACATGTCTTTCAAAAATTCTAGTTTTTTTTTTGTTTCTCATATAGGTACATATCTTTTCTAATCTTTTTACCAGAAGACCTAGCTTCATCAAATTGATTTCTATCCCTTCTAAAAGTTGGGAGTTCATTTTAAAACTAATGAATATTCATTTTCTTATCCATTATGAAGCCCCCATACCTCAAAAATTGCAAGAAATTTATCCTCTATCCTTCCATGTTTATGCTTCCAAATTTGTGTTCAAGGAATGCTTACATATTATTTTAATATTAGTTCCATAAAATATATTTATGCTCAAAATATTTCTTTAATTTCTTGCAAGAATTTCTTTTCTCATCAAGATTCTCTTTTGAATAATATATGGTCGTGCTAATTCTAAAATTATATGACTAACTATGAAATTGAAAGTACATTATAAAACCATGTAACCATGTCCTAAAATCATCTTAATTTCTAATTTTATCATCAAATGTAAGTGTCTTGAGATTATAAATCTAACCATGAAATATATCAAATTCATAGCTCCCTCTTTGATATATGATAAGTAACACTTATGGACTACTTCTACCATCATTATATGCTTGTAACCTAATAAATGTATGAATGGGTGAGTGAGAATGTATTTTAGATATATTAGCACTTCTTGATTGTCTATATACCTTGCAGTCATTCCTTCTTCCATGCCATGACATCACCTTCTTTCATGATTCTTGATATTGATGCATTCCCTATCTTTCTATATAATTCATTAATGTTCTTTCTTAGTTAAGTGTTTGCAATATTATTATCCAAATATGTCCTTATTATTATTTTATTACTATATTTTTATATAATCACCATTACCTTCAAACTTCCCATACTCTCCACCAATTCATTTATTTCCACTATACTTATATGTACATTAGATTATGTCTTCACAAGGCACAAACTAATGTTTAGGCCTTTGGGTCCCACCTAATGCATATAAAATATTTGTTCCTCCTCCATATATTTGATTTGTATTACTAAGATAACCATCTTATTTCAATACCCCTGGCATTTTAAAATGTGCATATAATTAAATTCTATTAAATAAGAAAAGAAATTGTAAAATTCCAAGAATCATATGAATGATTTTTCTTCCTTAAAGACATTAGTGTTCCTCTATTATTCTAACAATTTATAATATGAAAATAAAACTATTTTAGTGTACCATTGGATCCTTCTCTTTATTAACTTTCCAATAACTATTCATATGGTTCATTTTAAATATTAAGCTAAAATTTATGGTTATTTTAAGTTTGGACCACTTTCCCTTATAGTACTAGAGACATGTTTTTACTAATTTCCTAAATATTTGGTTGCTGAAATTATTTACTATGTAAGAGCCTTATATTGTTTACTCACCTACGCTAGTGAAACTCTAAGTTAGCAGTTATGCCACCTAGAAGAAAACTCCTACCTTATTTCTCCTCCAACATATTTTAGATCTAATTTTATCATACTAGCTCCAATTTGCAATTACGATATATCATTGGGAAATCCTTCCCAAAATATTTTATTTTAACAACAAATATTTCGTTTATTACTACTAAATATACTTTGAATTGTATTTGAACATTTACAAATGTTGCTTAGGCCTTCGTGAATTCCCTTGAAGTAAAAATTTATACAATTTTAGACAAAATTGTTGATGTGGACTAGATATCGGGCATGCGATTCTATATGGCATTAGGATATGGTGCTAGGACCTACCCAATGGTCATATAAACTCCTTACCTCTCCTCCCTTACCTTTTTACTTAATCTACTTCATTGTTTTCTTTTTCTTTATTATATTTTCTTCATTTCTTTATCTTTCTTATGTATTATTTTATTTTATTTCTCTTTTTAATTTCCTCATCTTCATCTCCACCTTACATGCCAACAATTCCTACTACCAATATTGTCCTTTTTTCCGATTTTTCCTTGATCCATATTTTTCTTTTTTATATACCACATATTTATTTTCAAACTTTTTCTCCTGCTTGACTATAGAACATATGTATCTTGGGAAGTACCACAACTCACTAAAATCACATAATGTGTGGACCTTAACAGATTATATACAATATCCTACAACTATGGCATGTCCATGATAGCATTTCCATGTCATCACTATTGAGAATTTAGTAGGGAAGTGTTTAATTCAATTCTCTAACTTTTTAAATGTTTGTGTGATACTCCTTATGATTATATTACTTAGATATTATCTTCATTATCTTATTATGTCTTTCATCAAGTCAATTATCAAAACAGAAGAGACACAAAAAAAATTGTCTTCAAGCGAGGTCCAAAACCTTTCCTTCTTAGAGAGGAAAACCTGAAGGTAATCCTTCTTATAGATATTCAATTGACAAGTACCATGACCATGACACAGACCCTTGAAACCAGTATGTTTCCAAGATCTTTGTCACTGCTCTTGTAGGCTCCTTTTGTTGATCTTCCTTTTCTGCACTATACTGCACCAGTACTATCAAAACTCACTCCCTTGTGTAATAACTCTTAACAATATGCCTCTTTCCAATTATCCTTAGATCTAGGCTCAACCTTCTATAAAATATTCTTTTTTCCTTCGCTCTACATCCTTGAACATCAAGACCTAGGTCTCTTCCTTGCTGTGGAAAACCTTCTTCACGCTTTGTATAACTTTGATCCTTTTCTGAGATATATGATATCAAGATAGAGACTTATATTGTCTCTCGTTTCAAATCTTGCAGTCCCTTTTCTTAATTTTTATAGTCTTTCTACTTCGCATAGATTTCGTCACTAGAATGTAGCCTAGTCTTATACTATAGCAACCATTGAACTTTTTCGCACTCGATCACAAACTTACTTTGCACTTCTTCCATAGAAATTGATAGAGTATACCTAAAACATAGATAGACTATCCATTTTTTGCCTTCATTTTTCCCCTTCTATTTCATACCAGTTGTAGCCCTTAATCTGCACTTTAATCTCATACCATGATCTAAATTTATGCTCTCCAAATGAGGCCACGGTCTCTTAACTTACAGAGGCTATATCCTATTTCCTAGGCCAACATAGTCATATGAGGGTAGGCTGACCTTACAAAGGAATATCTTCAACATATTTTAGCCTACTTTACAAGGACCATCTCCAACATATTCTAGGCCATATTCAAGGAGTACTTTAACAAGGTCTTTGGAGCATAAAATTACATCAATGATTGTCCTTTATAAGTGTAACAACACTTCATATACATGACACTAAATTATATATTTATGAGAAGGTGATGAACCCCTAAAGAAATCTAGAAGAATTCTTTCAATTATAATAAAAACTCCATTCTCATGAAATGCATGAGTCAAGCATTTGCAAACCATATTTTATTATATATTTCTTCTTCATTAGATAAATTCAAAATTACAAGTCATTATGACAACCGAACATAGTTACACTTTCCAACGTTCCCTCTTAACTAGGGAGGTATTGATAATGGTACATGTTCACTCGTAATCTTAATAATCTCATAATAATAATTCCATTGTTAATCCATATGTTATAGAATAATACTAACTAGTATTGGTACAGTGAAAATAAATCCATCCCTCCACGAGGCAATGAGAAACACTGTTTTTGATACCAATGATTATAGACACCTTCATCATTGTCTCCAAGGTACATACTCCACCCGAGTGTTCACTGAGTATGACCTTATCAAACTATTCTTACCACGGTAGCTATTCCTAAAAGGAAATCCATACTTTCATCACTACTCTTTCCATGGATTCCCTAGTACATCAAAAAATACTATTGGATGTCAAATTATTACCCAATCCCGCATTTTTTATTCCATGTGAACATCATAATTATGTGTCTATTTCCCCCTCTCAACTAGGGAGGACATATTTCACAAAGTAACGTAACTAAGCTTCCATCTTGGCTTAGGTATTATAGATTTTCTTCAAATTAAGAAACTTATTAATGGTGTCTCTCTTAATCAGGGACCTACAGAAAAAATTATGAAAGCATCCAACTTCTCATGAAGAACTCCTTCCCTTGATTTCATGAATTGAGGAGCCTTCAAATTTTGGATCTCTTTATAGGGAAAAAAATAATCCGTCACTTTCATTCATGAGTCATATATTCAGAAAGTGATCCATGCATCTTCTCATATGGTCTAGCTTCATGTCATGTTGCTATTATTTGAATCATATTTCTTTCAAGTATATTTTATTCTACCACATGGTTATCAATTGTGGAAGACAAGTACTTCCCTTTGCAATCCCTATGTAAGCTCATAATATATTGGTTAATTATAAATATTAACTTTTAAATCAAAAGTTACCTTAGTCATGATCTTTCACCATGACATATTCTTGTAGACATTGACATCCTAGCTTGAAACATCTCCTAAGAATATGTGTTATTAAGGATCTCCATCTTTTCCATACTTTTGTGAGAGTCTACATATCTTCCCAGTATATTTTCTAGTCAAGTCTTCTTGGCTTCCTTGGATGTTGACTGCTTCTTTTCATGGTTGTTCGTACCATGATCTCTTCCCTTTTCCTTCTCCACACAGTTTTATTTCATTTCTAGGAACTTCAAATGTGCAACTCCTTTATAATATACAATCAGCTCATATTCCATATGAGGACATATTATGATGATTTCATCTGGTGTGGCGACCTATGAATCAAAATATTTTCTACTTTATTTTATCATACTTCTAAAGATATAATTATACTACCTCCAACCACATGCCATGACTAAATAGCATCGAGTGTCATCATATATATACATGTACCTCATTAGTTTTCTTCTAAGTCATCCTACAAAATGTTTCCTTAGAATGAATAATCTCATTCCCTTGACATGATTTATCAATATGTCATCATATCTTAATCCCAAAATTCTGCAAGATATAATTCACAAAGAAACCTTTTTCTTTATTTCTAACTAGTGAATACAAAGACAATTCCATTAGAAAATTTCAACACCTATTTCCATATTGATTTTTGAATGATGATCTTTGATCTAGATGTCTTCCTTTCATAAATGTTGTTTTTAGTGAGGTTTCTTAGAGCCACTTTTATAGAATATATGTTACATAGATGTTTTAGGCATCCTCCTATGAAGAGTGATCCTTCTACAATTCTTCCATCATGTTGCCAATTATAAAGCGATGCATCTATCTAATATACAATGTTTCCTAGCATACTATTTTAAAACCTGATAGATACTTCTTAAAGAGGAAGATGATGTGAATCATAATATAGATATTTCACTTCTTCCTTTTCAAGTTTCTTTGAATCGGGCTCTACCATTTCTCTAATGATATGGGCTTATTTATTTTTCCTCTTTTCCTCATTAGACTTGGACAAATATTTCATTACATCTATATCATCATATCTTATCCATGATTCTCCTTTTCTTCGGAGGACCAAACTGACGAAATCTTCCCTTTCTCCTTGACATGCCAAAATAGACTTGATACTCTTAATTTGATCCTATATCCACTTTATATTTTAACCTTGTCTCTTCTCTCTTACAAAGAGACAATAGATAATAGAATGTTTTTGCTTATTTTTTCCCAGGGATACTTGAAGTGAATTTTTATCCATCCCTCATGTAGAGCATTTGACACCTCTGTATTACATTCCCCAATTCATACAGTTGATCTTGTACTTCATAAATTATGAAGATATTCGTTCTCTTGACATATTCAACGTATATAATTCTTATCTTATAGATATTACTTCTCCTGCAGTACTCACTGAGAATAGCTCCACCAATTTATTGTATATTTATTTTGAGGATTCTAGATTCGATACATAAGGGATGAGAGAGTCCTTTACGGATTCTATAATAATCTTTCGAGCCTCTTATGTTTGCCTTGATAATTTTATTTTGAACTTACCAAAATTTTGATATAGTCCATGACTTCATTATTTAGATCTATCCTTTTATTCCATGCAATAAATTTTAAAACCCTAATAAGTTCGTTGCTTTCTCCACAAAAATATATTTTGACAGATTCAGATGAGGTCGTAAAGAAACTTACTTGAGTAGATGATTTTATTCTTCTATAAAATTCCTTGATGATGATGTAGATAGCAGTAGGATCTCCATCTTAGATTAACTTCTTCAATAGAGTTGAATAAGAGCTAGATCACCTTGAATCCTTGATGATGACTTCAAAAAAATGTTGACTTGGTTTTAATCGTGATATAGATTTAGATGTTGTTATAATATTTGATTTTATATATTATATTCTTGATGTGAAGGTTCTTTGAATAATGTTGTTGATCTTATTAATATGGATTTCCAATTTCTGCAAATTGCCTCTTTAGAATCTAAAGATAGACTCTTCAATATAGATCTCTAACTTTTTCTTTGTTGCCTTATAGAAAACTAATTCTTGATATCTTGGTACTTGAGTGTCTTCTTTTCAAATATCCCTTTGTAGCAACATAGCTCTGAAACCATGTTGAGAATTTTGTAGTGAAGTGTTTAATTCAATTATCTTACTTGATAACTGCTTCTATTATACTTGTTATGCTTATATTACTTAGATCTTACCTTCATTAGATTAGTATGTATTTCATAAAGATAATTATCAAAACACAAGAGAGATCGAATTTTGGCTATTCAAGCCAAGGCTAAAATATCTCCCTCTTGGAGAGGAAAACTAGAAATTAATTCTTCTTCGATAACATCAATTGAGAAGTACCATGACCATGAAACAAAACCTTGACATCGGTATGCTTCCAATACCCTTGTAACTTCTCTTCTATACTCCTTTTATTGATCTTCCTTTTCTACATTGTACTCCAGTAGTACTAGGTAAAGTTGGTCCCTAGTCTAATAACATTTAAAAATATGCCTCTTTCTAGTTCTCCTTATATCTATGATCAACCTTCTCTAAACTCTTTCTGGTCCTTCTTTCTTCACCCTTGAGGATCAATGCTGACATCTTTTCCTTGTTGTGGAAACTCTTCTTCACGCTTTGTAAAACTCTGATCCTTTTCTAGGTGATCTGAGATCAAGTTAGAGACTTATATTGTCTCTTTGTTCACATCTTGCATTCCATTTCCTTACATTGTATAACCTTTCTACTTTGTGTTGATTTCAACACTAGAATGTAGACTGGTCTTATAATGTAACAAACGTTGACCTTTCTCGCACTGGATTACAAAATATACTTCACACTTCATCCACGAAACATTATAGAGAGAGATTTGACCTAAAACAAATAGATATTATTGATTCCTTACCTTCACTCTTTGTCCTTCTATTTCATATCAATTGTATCCCTTAATCCACACTTTAATCTCAAACCATGATCCACATTGATTTTCTCCAAATGAGGCCACAGTCTCTCTTTTTATAGAGGCCACCTCCTATGTCCTAGGCTGACATAGCCATATGAGGGTAGGTTGATTATACCAAGGAATATCGTCAACATTTTTGAGCTAAATTTACAAGGAGCATCTGCAACATCTTCTAGGTCATCTTCAAGGAGTACTTTGACAAGGTATTTGGAGCAAGCACATCCCATTTTTTTCACAATATAGGTATTAATTTCCTCTAGTGCACCATAGTTATAGGGGAAATAGAGAAGGGATGTGCTTAAATATTTTTATATATTCCAAGAAAAAAATGTATTTAAAATATTAAAAACCTATTAATTGTCTTTAAAATATGATATATTTAGAACCTACACATACGATTCTATATGTTTATGTAGTTTCATCAATGACATACATCTCTAGCTTATATAAAGATAATGTTAAATGTAAAAATATGTAAGTATTTTCTAAAAAAATTGTTAATGTATTTTTGGTTGAAACCACCAAGTTTGTGATTATGGACCTAAATCTGAAGAAATCTACTCACTATGCACATAGTATTAACCCTTGGGAAAAAAATTAATTCAAAATGAAACATGAATGTGCATGTTTCTAGTGTCAAAAACACATGTGTGTTTCTAATGGTAGTGACTATAACACATTGGAAATGGATAAAATAATTTTGGAGGGTTGTAAGAGTGAGAGAGGAACGCAAATAGTAGGGATAAGGGAGATAAAGAGTGAAAGGAATAGAAACATAAACAGATTTTGGGGATGAGGAAGAACTAGTTAGTGGGAAATGGTTGAAGTGGTTTGTGGTTCAAGGGGATGGTGAGAGAGGAGGTATCGAGGGTCTAATGAATATAAATGGAGAATGAGATAGAGATAAATATATAGATAGATAAAGGAGGGGGGATTAGGAAAATTACACTTATAAGTGAGGGGAAATAAGTATAGTTTAAAAGTGAGAGAGATAAGGAAAGTTATTGTGGAAGGGAGAGGGAGGGTTTTATTTCAGGTTCAAATGGAAAGGAATAGAAATATAAAGTTAGTGGTGGATGTTTTGAATTATGGATATAGAAAGAGGGATAAGGAGGAGAGAGAGGGAGAGAGTGGAATGGGAAGACAGAGGAAGAGTGAGAGATAGAGATATTAGACAAAGAAGGAAGATAATGAGATAGAGGGAAGGAATCAAGGAGGAAGATATAGAATAGGATAAGGGAAGGGATATAGAAAGAGAGTTGGATCATAAAGAGGAGGAGAGAGAGATTTAGAGTGGGGTTTTTATGAATAACATACTAAGTGAGAGAGTAAGGGATAAATAAGTGGAGGAATGGGTAGGGAGGAGGGGTAGAGAGAGAGGGATGGTATAGAAAATGAGAGAAAGAGATGTGGGAGAGAGATAAGGGGAATTTTGGGATATAGAGAAAAATTAGAGGGGAGGGATGGAAGGATAGGTATATTGGGAGGGAGAGATAAAAAATAATAAAGACAATGAGAGACAAATGTGAAAGTAAAATGATATGGGGGTGTTTTTTGGGATTAAAAAATAGAGCAAGGCTAATGGATGAGGGAGAGAGAGGGTGGGAGAGTGAGAGAGGATGGAGCCTGAGAGGGAAAGTGTGGAAGATGGAGTGAGAGAGTGATATATGGATATGTAGAGACAAAGAGTGAGGTGGGAAGGTTAAAAATAAAGAGGGGGTGAGATATAAATGTTGTTGGAGGGGGGGGAGAGAAGGAGAGATAGGGAATAAGAAATAGAGAGAGAAAGAGTTGAGGGAGTGATATAGAGGTATTAAGAACACTAGGATATGTGTGTGCGTGAGAGAGAGAGATTAAGGGTAATAGGGAGAAATAAGCGAGGAGAGAGAAATATAGGCATGGAATTGGGAATGTTAACGATGGGAAGGAGGGGGAGAGAGATAGAGAGAGAAGGGTTGAATTAAAAAGAGTGGGAGGTAGCGAAATTCATAGACTAAGTAAAATATGGAGGGAGAGAGATAGGTGAGTAAAGAGAGAGAGAGAGAGGGAGAAAAAGGGAGATATTCAGGTGGTGAGATAATGATATGGGTAATAATGCATGGATTTAAATATATAGAGATATTGGCAGAGAAGGAGGAGGAGAAATATAAAAAGAGAGAGGAATATGAAAAGATAGAGTGAGAGATGTAAAAGAGTGAGATATATATAATAAATGAGCGTGGGAGAGGGAAATTGAGAAAGAAAAGAGAGGGTAGAGAGTGGAAGAAGAGGGATAATGAAGGAAGAATATATAGAGTGAGAGAGGAGAGAGAGAGGGATGGAGAGAGTGGAGGGAGAAGAGAGGGGAATAATAAGAAAAATGAAGGGGGATATAGAAATGGAGAGAAAAGGAGAGGGAGAGAGGAGGGAGGGAGAGAGGAGGGAGGGAGCGAGTGAGGGGAAAGAGAATGAGAGAGAGATAAAGAAGAAGATAGAAAGAGAAGTTTTGAGACAAAGAGACAATTAAGAAGATAGGGAGGTATGAACAGAGAGATCTAGACAGGTGAGAGGGAGAGAGAGAGAGGGAGGAGGAGAATGGAGATATAGAGAGAGATAGAGAGCTGAAAAGAGAGATAGCGTTGTGGGAGAGAGGGATAAATATGGTGAGGTAGTGAGGGAGAGTGTTATAGAGGAAGGAATATATGGATAGAGAGGGAGACACATAGTGAGTGAGTGAGGGGGAGAGGGAGAAGCAGAGAGGGAAGGATATAAATATAGAGATAGTATAATAGATAGCAAGAAATAGAAATAAATATAAATGAAAATACATATATAGATACTTTATGGAGAGAAAGACAGTTAGGGAGAACTAAAAATATATGGATAATTATGTGGGGGAGAGGGAAAGATATAGGAAGATAGTGAGGGAGATAGAGACAAAGAGGGAATAATATTTAGAGATATAGACATATATGTAAATTGGCAGATATATAGGGAGTGGGAGCGAGATAACTAGAGATAGGGAGGAAGAGTAGGTGAAGAGAATAAGGGAGGGGTTTGGATATATAGAATGGGATAGAGAAAGTAGAGAGGAAAGAGAGAGGAATACTAAGAGAAGGAGGTGAAAGGGAGAGAGAAATAAAGGGAGTGTGGGAGAGAGGGGAGAGACAAAAATGATAAATACAAGGAGAGACAGGTAGGGAAGGAGCGAAAATTAGAGAATGAAATATATATAGAGAAGGATAAAGTTTTGGAGATAGTGATAGAGAGGATAGAAGGAAAGAATAAAGATATGGAAGAAGAGAGATAGATGAGGGATTTTTATATTGTATAGAAATAGGGATATATATTGGATTAATAGGGATATGTAGAGGGAAGAAGAGAGTGAGAGAGGTATTTATATAGAGTTAAATACAATGAGAGAGAAAGTTATGGAGAAAGTGTAAGGGTAGAAGAGAGAGAGAGATGGGGGGAGTGGTAGGGAGTAGATGAAGAGAGAGGGAAGGGGATAGGTAGAGAATAAAATATAGGGATACAAATATAGCTTTGTAAATGGGTATAGATAGATAGAATGCGAGGGTAAGAGAAAGAGAGAGTGAAGGAAATGAGACAAGGTGATAGGAGGAAGAGGAGAGGCAGGATATCGAGAGATGAGAGAGAGGAAGGGAGAGAGAGTGCTAGAAGAGGGAGATAGAAAGGGAAGAAGAGAGATAAAGAGAGAGGCAGAGGAACATAATTAGAGAGGATGGGAGAGGGATAGATGGTGATAGTGAAGGGGGAAGAAGAGAAATACCAAAAAAGATAGGTATATGGAGAGAGAGAAAGGGAGACAATGAGGGAGTTCGGGATAAATAGATATATATAAAAAAACAGGGGTTGATGTAGAGACAAAGATGGTGGGGGAATATATGTGGAATAAGAGAGAGAAAAAAAGAGAGTGATCGGTAGCAGTAGAGAGGAGAGAGGGAGTGAGATAGAGATATAGATGGAGAAAGGATAGAGAGGACATACAAAGAGAGAGAGAATAAGATAGAAATTACAATAGAAGGAACAAAGAGGTAGAAGTTAACACATTTTCTATACTGCTCATTCTGCCATGGTAATGTCAAGTTAACGTGGTAAGGTGAGATAGGAAGGTATGTAAGTTTTAGGAACACATGCATGTTAATTAGAATGTATGTGCAGTCCTAGCTATGTGTGTTCTTTCCAAGGAATTTAATTACTCTTTTTTTTCTAGCCTTAACCCCATATCCTTTCCATCAGCCTAGAATTTAATACCTTGTAGTATATTTAGTAAGGTATCTAGCTTAACTATTTTTTTCCTCCTTTCGTAGACAATTGTTGAAATTATTCCAAAATAATGTTATTTTCATTCATGGTATGGAGTAATTCTTTTTGTTAAATCATTTTAAAGTGTTCTTTCTTGCGTTGTCTACTTCTTTATATATTTGTCAATATGGAGTGAAATTATCACCATCCTTTTCCCATTCTATAGAAACTTGACCACTTTGGATTTTTTTCCATGACATTATATGTTTTTCTAGATATTTATAATTATCCCTCCTATATATCCCAATTTTTTTTGTTTACCTACATTTGTGAATGCCAAGTTTCTTCTCAAATTCCCTTTTATTTCAATCACATTTTGTTGTTCACGCATTTGAATTTGACCCAAGACATATTTAATACCATGTAAATGAGACATATTTTGATACCTTGTAAAATTTCTACAAACAATTATCTTGATACAATGCATTAAAATCTCAGTCGTAGGTTTATAAGGTATTCTAATATACCCAAGGTCGTATTGTAGTGATTTGTGGCTCAAGATGATGTGCAATAGGATATCTTAATGAAATAAATTTACAACACTTCTATGGAAATATGTTATTTTGCATCATTCCTTTTGCATTATGCCTTTCAATAGTTTTGTTTTATTTTTAAATTCGAACTATAACAAAATATTCAAAGGGTCCGAGACTCTACTAGATTTATCTAGCTTCCAATGACCTGTATAGCACATTTATTCCCATTCAATGAATGTCATTACACAACAAATAATTACATGAACCATGACTATATTGGACACTAAGCGGTGAATAATTCCAATATTCCTTTAGGTGATTATAGGTGCCATGTCTTAGCTTATATATAACATTCCCTTCCATTTTATTACAATCACATGAAGAAGAATGATAAAGATATGGATCAACATTGGATTTGGTTAGATGGTGAGATTGTATAGTTAAAAAATTCATGTGTATTTTGATGTATGTGTATGTCGGAACTCCATTTTTTGTAAGGCACGTATATGAAGTGGTTTACCCAAAACTCCAACTACAAACTTTTCCAAGCAAAAACTCATTCCCTAAATGTTACTTCCCACCTAAATCATGAGAAATAATGGAATATAATTAGTATTATAAGTGATTTAAATGCTATACTTGAGTAACCATACGAAAATAGTTAGTTATGGAATATGTTTTCTATTTTATATTTTTTATGTGGTATGTGGTATGCGTGTTTTTAATTTAACTAATATATGAGTCCAATTATTGTTAATTAATGTATCTAACTTTGTTGTCCTTTTTTTTTCCTACGTTAACCAAATAATCATAGGAAGATGGTTTGTTACTTATGTGCATCACATATTGGTAGCCCAAAAAACACAAAAATGCAAAGGAATTTATGCTCCATAGATATTACCTCAAGATAGAAAAATGTGACACAACCAAACTAAATCAATAGTTTTAATTCCATAATTATCATATCAATGATATTGCAAAATGGAATTGTGATTATATCTTAACCCTCATTGGTTAATGTAGTTTTGCAAGAACATTTATCATCTAGAAGTCCCACTTATATCTAGAGATCCCATGCCAAATCCTATATTTGAGCTCATAGACATAATAATAAACATACAAGAACAATGCTTTACTCAATAGAAGGAATATTAACATATTTGAGCTCATAGACATAATAATAAACATACAAGAACAATGCTTTACTCAATAGAAGGAATATTAACATGCAATATAGGCTAGATGCAATAATATGATCAAATTTCTTAGAAATTATAAAGAAATTATAGAAGGAAATATCTTTTATTAATATCATAATGAAAAATGTATAGAAAAATATCCCTTAGTTGTAGCAAAAGCTCCTATGCCATCATTAAATTCTCCTTTTCCCTCAAATTACTAGAAAATTGGGCTCATTTGACATGTAATAGAAGTATATACCAACGATATTTCACCAACATAGATAGTTTGTCTTGTTTCTTTGTACCCCTTCAACTTTGTGAGGGTATCACTAAATAGCCCTTTCCTGGAACTTGGAGGATGTATATGGACATCTAGGTCCAAGGAATGTTAGGAAGATTATCTAATAATTGACCCTCAACCAACTTAGGATAAGATGAGTCAAAATTATCTGCTTCGAAAGGACCTATTATGGAATTTTGACCTCCATTTCTCCCAGTATGAAGGAAATTTTCCGACCCATGTGATGTGTAGTATGAATACAATGAAGTGATCAGTAGAAAGATGCTAGTTTAGTGTGAGATATAGGATATTATAAGAGGATGGACAAGGGGAAAGAGAAATAAATTTAGGCCAACAACTGAATAGGGTTGAAATTATGCTTATTTTACTAACATAAGGTTGTAAAACAGGATATAATGTATTGCCCCTAATTCATGAGTTTACAAGAGATATTCATGGTTGAAATTCATTATGAAAATAAACATCAAAATTTGAGGAAGGAGTCAAAACCAATGAAATAGATAGGAAACACACTCACAACCAACTCTCACTGACAATAAGATCATCCACAAGGTAGGTATACCCATTCTTGGCATAATTAGTAACTAAACATGGCCACAGAGCATACTGCATGGATCCATGACATGAAATTATAGTACATGCCCATGAGACATACAAAGTAATCCATGTAAGGGACCAAAATAACATAGCTACCAACAAATACGATGTGGATCTATGTCATAGTATACATCAATAAGACTATGGACACACATAACATAAGTTACCACTAGAATCAAGTACATAAGATGATACAAAATCCAAATTAGCTCAGAAAGGGATCTATATATGAGCGAGATGTCCCTAAACCAAATTTATTATACTCAAGACTGACGGTATAAATTTATAAAATATAAATAGATGAAATAATGTCTATCATGGTAAAAATTGTCTAATTATTACGAACTCATGTCTACCACAAAAAAAACATGATGGGATCCATCAATGACAAAAATAGACCCCAATGTACCTAGCGCAACCAACATAGTTCAAATAAATGTGTTCACTTCAAAATATTGTGGATTCGATAAATGGAGAGTAAATAAGGTTAAACCACTATCAATTGAAAGGTGGCCTATAATTGAGGACCACAATATCTAAGGTATTATTGGCTCTAAATCAAGTTCCTCAATAATTACTTGAAGTTGACAGGATAATATCCATCAAAGAACAACATTAATGTATCCCCCATCAATCGAATTGGAATGTACCAAGAGATTATGTGAATGGATGAAGTTACTAAGTAAAACTGACATATGTATGAATGACATTAAACATTAACAAAGACAAAATGTGGATAAATAAGGTTTACACTTCCCTTAAACATGTGAGGACATGACAAAAAATTTACTTCTTATCATTGAATAATGAGCACCTCATGATATTATGTACCAAAATAAGAAGTATTGAAGGAAATTACATAAGGATTGGAAGAGTAACTAGTTGGAGGAGAAAAAAGGCTCACATATATGGAATGGATCCTATCAAATCTAAAGCCCAATTGTAAGGTATGGATGAAAAAAATTGCCCTTTTCAAATTTTACGAGACTAAATGCCACCAACATGTAAGCAGATATCCTCAATGTGAGGTCCCAATTATATCTCACATTGTTTGGTGTAGGAGTCCCATCTCGTTATATTCTCTAACTACCTTTCAAAATGTTTCAAATATGTGACTTAGTTACAAAACATACACAAATTATCACAACACCTCTTTGGGGTAGTAGGTATGTAAGCTTTGTGTGATACCAAATGTAAGATGCACAAGGAACTTCCATGGCTGGTAAGGGAAAATGAGCCTCCAGTAAGGAAATTAATAGTACTATACTAGGGGAAAATCAGAAGAGAAGAGAAATTGTTGTTGATTACTTGCAAAGTATTTCACGCGATAAACAATAATCATGAAAACAAACCAATGTCTATTCAACAATACCCATATCTTAGCAACGAATTAGTTCCTTAGACTTAGTATGTAATTAAACTGATATATACCACAGAAATAACAAGAATAATCCTACTATATCCATGATACATGAATGAATAAGTATTGGCTCATATAGCTTCTGACTATAAATGAAATATCCCAACTACATTTTTACATAGATGAAATACTAAATCCAGTAGTGGAACATGTAGCCACAAATTACTTCTCCAAAAAATGATCTATTTCCTATGAACTACAATAGAATCCAAGGAAAGAATATGTTAGTGTGAGTCTTGTCATACTGCCATCAGTGATCAAATTTTCTCTTTTGCATTTGCATAGTAGGAGTCCCATACCATAAATTTTCATCATTCCATTAGGACATGGATTCATTTATGGTAGTGGTATTTCATCAGTTTTCCCTCATCTGAAACTTGCTTATTACCCTCTCTATGGTCTTCAGTCATAAGTCACTTTCACTTTGTAATTCATATTATTAGGTCATAGGGTTGGTCTCATTAGGTTCTAGGATCTCATCATGGTCAAATTAATGATTCAAGTATCAATAAATATCAGCAAGGTCATGAGGAGGTCAAATAAACTCAAAGGCATAGTATCTGGAAAAATCAAAGAGTTGTTCTATTGAGCTTGATGTAATTTTCACCTCAAAACCATGTTTTGAGGTGAAAACATGGTACTTTTCTTTATTATCATCTTTTATGTAATTTTATGTCTTCATATGTAATAAGTTGAACTTCACAAGTTGCTATCTCCACCAAGCCACATCCCTGCCTTTTAGAGGTGTTTTCCATAGAATTTTCAGTGTAAAATCATGTTCTAAGTACGTCCATCAGAACGAGCCTAGAAAGAGCTTTCCAACGGTATATTATACTCTCAAAACTGACTCCTGGATTGAAAAATATGCCTAAGTGAACAAGGGTCCCCAATAGCCTAACTTTATCCCTTTTCTCATTTGTCCCTTAGACTTTATTTCATGTACTTTTAAAGTTTTTTTATTATAAAACTCTTTCCCTCTGATCCGATCACACCCCTTCTCTTTCGATATGATTGCACCCCTTCTCTTTCGATCCGATTGCATCATTGCAATCGCATAGTTCTGATTGACCCACCTCTGATTCACCCTTCCCCAATTGAAAATCCTTGATGCGATTCATCGTAAGTCCCCTCCTCCGATCCAATAGCTTATCGAATTCCCTTGTTCCAATCACCTGATTGCATCGCATATTCTATTTCCAGCACTTAACCTCCGCTCCACTCACCCTCTGATTCCCGATTGCAATTGGTTGGGTCCCACCATAAAGCCTTCTACCTTTTCAAAAGAAAATGGTGTTTCTCTATGTAAAGTGGAAATTTCATTTTTTGTTTTTTTTGAAAGAGTTTCTTCCGATCCCTATCTTTGGTCTATACCCAATCACATCAAAAATATTTTCAGCACTTGCCCCCACTCCACTCCTTCGCTGATTTGCGATTGTGATTAGTTGGGTCCCACCTTAATGCATTCCGCCTTTTTCAAATGAAAAAAAGGTTTTTTCCTTTGTAAAGCGGAAAACTAATTTTCATTTTTTTTATAAAGACTTCCCCTCCATTTCATCGCTCCATTGTAAAATGTTCGCTCCCATTCCCAATCGCTCCATCGCAATCGCATTTCCTTCGCTATGTGTTAAACCCGCTCCCTTTTACCTTTGCGATTGCGATTGGTTGGGTCCCACCTAAAGTCTTCCGCCCTTTTCAAAAGAAAAGGGATTTTCCCTGTGTTAACTCATTTTTTCATTTCATTTAAACTTTTCCTCTATCCCAAGTTTTTTCCCATTGTAATTAGCGATTCCCATAAGTTTAAACCCACTCCCCTTTTTGTCCTGATTGCGATTTCCTTATACTCTATGGCATCGTAAGTTTCCAATCGCTCCATTATATGATACATCCCCTCCCCTCTTGCGATTGCAATTTACGATCGCACCATAGGCCCACAATCCTTTCCTTTGTTCTTTTCACCAAAAGGGGAACTTTTCTTCATTTAAATGGCAGATTTGATTTTTATTAGTTTCAAAGGCATTTCTCGGCATAAGGAAATTCTCAAACCAAAGGAAAGAAGCAGTAAAAGACGAAAGTTAAACACAGAGATCATTATAGCACTATAGAAATGATGGAAAAGGGATCTGTTCCTCAGATTTCCTATTTTCATTCATTGGGTGTAACTACAAATTATCCAGATTGTCAAAATGTATTGTTTCTCCTTCTTTTCAGGGGCAGATTGTTGGTTTTCTTCATATGTTTGGATTTCAGTGAAACAACTCCCTTTTTCTGTGGATCTACTTCCCTCAATTTTTATCTATTTAATGTAATGTATAAGTCATTTGTAAAGGGGAATAAAGTTTGGAATTAGTTGGAAATCACTGAGGACGCTCTGCGCTCCATTTGTAACAGTTTGGCAGGGAATTAATAAAGATATGCAGCTCTGATTTGTGGGATCCATGTGGTATGGATTTTAGCGTTATTTTTCCCTTTGTGTTCATTTGTTAACTTTTATGTTCACCACTCATTCATTCACATTTCTGGTTGAATGCTTTCAAGATATATAGGTAGAATCCATTGTGTAATGCTCTGCCTTGGGAAATTATTCAATGCTCTACGTTTTTCTCTGTTTGAAAAGGATCCATCTCCTATGCCCGTTTCAGCTTCTCACAAGTCTTACCATTCCATCATTATTTAAACTTGATTGTTAAAATCCTTGCCTACCTTGCCCCATGAAATACCTTGTATCTCTGATTTAATTCCCAGATTCAAACGGCTCCATTTGTTCTATAGAACCTTGAAATTTATAAAAACATCCCAGTTATTATACCTAGCCTAAAATCAGTTTACAGTTGTACTTCATTGAATATGTTTCCCAGAGAGAGCCCTATCATGACCTTGTAGGGCTAGCTACAAGGTTGAGTGTGGTTTGATGTTACCCTGATTTTCCTTCTTTCAGCCTAAGGTTCAAATTAGGTGATAACATTTTTGGCGACCATACTGGGGAAAAACAATTTAGTATAAAATAATGATCACCCCAGTAATATCTTCAATATAAATTCATGGACTCTGGATGACGAGGTTTAGAGTTTGATAGGCTGAATAAAACATTTTAAACTAGAAATTTGACCACTGGCTTCAAGGAGATACACAAGGGCCAATCCAGATCCAAATCCTCCTCCTATGTTTGAAAATCCAAATCTCATTCCAAGGATAATCAGAGAACAAGAAGGTTCACTAAGCCTTAGACATATTTTCAAATCCCACACATGGCCCAGTGAGTGGTTTTTTATATAAGACCTTCCTTTTGACGAGTGTTTTGAGCTTTCTCTATTCAGAAGTAAATCTGAAACATCACTGGATGACATAGTTTTAGATCCAAAATTTCTGGAAGATATCGAAATTCAAAGGGAAAATACATCAATTGATGACTATATTCTGAATTCCCCTCAGACATCTATAATTGTAACCAATATCCCTGAGCCTTCAGAGTTATCAGAAATAGCAGTTCCTCCCCTTAACTCATCACCATTCCCACCAGTTTCAGAATTCAATTCTTAGCTTTCGACTCCTCCATCAACAGATCCCTTAAATCCTAGTAGCACAAACACTGTTATAAATCCACCTGGAGTCATGACTGCCCGAATATGCATCCCTAGTTTTACCACAGAATTTGAAGGATATGCCTGTTGATTACAAAAGTAAAATACTTATCTTCTATGCCACTCAAAGCATCACAGCCTAGCAGTATTTTGACAAGATGAATGACTTTTTCGACCTTCCCGAGGTAGAGGAAGAGAAAGTGACCACAAGATTGTTTTTCCAAAGCTTTGGCGGTGAAGTTAGAAAGTGTTTTAGAGCATTACCAGCAGGCTCTATCCACACTTTGGAAGATTTAAATAGAAAATTCTTAGACAGGTGGGAGGTAAAGGAAAACCCACTTCAAATCTTGTCTGAATATGAAAATATTAAAAGTAATGTTGGTGAAACGGTACAGGATTATTTTGTGAGATTTAATGTTGTATATAATGCTATACCAGCCAATCTGAAGCCCCCAATGGGGTTATCTTTACTCAAGTTTCCAGATAGTTTCAATCCTGATATGGCATATCAGCTACGAGAAAGAGATCATACCACACTTGAAGACATGCACAAGATAGCTGTGAGCATTGAAGAAAATTTTTTGGCCAGAAGAACTCGTGTAAAGGCCGAAAAGAGGGTGACTATGAAAGAAGAAGACTCTCCTTCAGACAGTAAGATGGATAATTTGATCCAGATAGTGGAAAATATGGTTGATCGATTGAATATTTCAGATAGACCTATAGCATAGATCAGGAATCCGAACTTCAGAGGACACCAGTAGCCTCAATTCCGAATTAAATAGAGAGAACATAAAACGCAAGACCAAGCTACGCCACAACAACAGATCAAAACTCCATTGTAGCAAAATTATGTTTAGGGAATGGAGACAGACGATGATGATGATCCAGTAGTCGAAGCCAATCATTTATTCATAGTTGATGGTGTGCCCATCTTTCTCATAGAATATGAGGAATATACAGCGACTGCAGACATTCAAAAGTATGAAGATTTCATATTGGCCAATGATGTAGTGTTAGAAGAAGATTCTGATGATTATCAAAGAGCATACATGTATGCTTTGTCAGCGCAACAGAAACTGTATTCTTTGAGGAGTAGAGATGTTTCGATCAATCCCATTCAGAAGAGAAAAGAGCTGCAATCAAAAAATGATTCTACAAATACTCAAAGAAAAGGGAAAGAGCCTACTGATCCTTCCCTAAGCAAGGCATCTTCAGCAATTAATACTGTAAATGAAAATAACCAGCATAGCACAACAAAGGAGCAAGTAGAGAAGAAAGATCCTCCCGTCAAAGAGGTAGAAAAAGTTCCTTCTTTTAATTTGGAAAATTAAATTTCTAAATTGAAGGTGTCCATTCCCTTGACTGAGTTGGTGAAAAATAGTACTTATAAGCATCAGGTGTCTAGAATTTTGCAAATAGACTTTGTATCAGATATGGTAAATGTTGAAGATGATTATCTTGAACTGATTTTTGGTCCAGCCATAGAAGGTTAGTCTGAAGAGAGTGAAGTCCCTCCCTTTTACCTAAGTCTTAGATTGCATGAGTTAATTCTACACAATGCTATGTTGGACTCTGGAGCCTAGCATAACTTGATGCCTAAGGCCATTATGGAGAAGTTGGGACTTGATATTACACGCAAATACCATGATTTTCATTCTTTTGACTCTATTAGGTTCCATTGTATTGGTCTTATCAAAGAATTGGTAGTATCTTTAGACCAAATCCCAATCAAGAATGTTTTGATGGATGTAGTTGTTGCCGATGTTCCACCACGATTTGGAATGCTTTTTTCTAGGTGATGGGGTGAAAAACTAAAAGGAACCATACAGCTTGACTTCTCTTATGCCACCATTCCCGTGTTCGGTCAGTTGAGAAAATTATACAGGGAGAAGAAAATGAAATACATGATCACTAGCAAAGAGAAGCCAGTTAATCATCCCATTAATGCAGTCCACATAGATTTAGAGTCATTTGTATTATATTTAGATGGTGGTTTGAATGATGAAAATATTCAGTTGGTAGAAGTAGATGAGATACCTGAAATTTCATAAAATTTTAAGGAATTCCTTAAACGGGAAGAAGACAAAGCAACAAGAATTTATGAGCTTCCTTCCTACCAGCAGCAACAGGACAATGGAGGGTAGAAAGATGCAGAAATCAATCCAGACAAAGTAGAAAAAGAAGCAAAATTTCAGCATCTAGAAGAAGAAGAAGAAGGCCTTTGGAGCATGGATTTTGATGGAGCTGTTGGTAAGGACGGTGGTGGTATAGGAATATGGATTCAGAGCCCTATTTTCCAGCTTGAACAAGTTCCTAATAATGTTAGAGTATGTGCTTACAAGTTTGATTTTGACTGCTTTAACAATGAAGCAGAGTATGAAGCTTTGATTGCAGGTTTGAAAATTTTGAAGAAGCTAAAAGCAAAGAGGATTTCTGTCTATGAAGATTCTGAATTGATAATCAAACAGGTAAAAGGAGAGTATCAAGCAAAGAATCCATGATTGAGGGCCTACAAAAATGTAGTTCTAGACATTTTGAGGGCATTTTCTGAGTACACTTTGACAGTAGTACCTTGAATGTAGAATCTTATTGCAGATTCCCTTGTCACTACTGCAAGAAATTTGAAGATTCCAATGAATTCCAGCAACAAGTTTGAAATTTATGTCAAACATCGGCCTACTATCCCGGATAATATAAGGTATTGGAAATTTTTTTGGGATGACAATGAAATCAATGCTTTTTTGCAGAATGAAGGAAAATTCAAGGACACTCCCATAGAAGGTGATTATAATGTTGATGATCAAGAAATCAAATCAAATCAGATGGACATATTGTAGCTGAAAGAAAATGTAATTCCTAGAGGTCTCATACCTTTAGAGGAGCTTTTTGATCACGATGATGTTGCAAAGAAGCCAAGATTGGTGCTTACTGATAAAGGAGTTGAAGATGTTAATCTTGGAACAACCGACAAGCCTAAGCTTTTGAACTTATCAAAATCATTGTCCCTTTAGGTAAAGGAATAGTATGTTAAATTACTTTCCAAATTATTTGATGTGTTTGCATGGGATTATTCATATTTGAAGGTGTATGACAAAAATATCATTCAACATACTATTCCCATCAAGCCGGATCAAAAGCCATTTAGACAAAAGCTGAGAAGGATCAACCCAAAGCTACTGCCATCCATTGAAAAAGAGGTAAACAGATTGTATAAAGCTGGTATCATTGTCCCAATTAGATTTTCTAACTAGATTTTAAATTTAGTCTTGGTATATTAGACAGGAGAGATAAGGTTGTGCATAGATTTCCGAAATCTGAATAAAGCATCCTTAAAGGATAACTATCCACTTCTGAAGATGGACCATATTCTATAGAGAGTAGTTGGAGCATCAAGGATGTCACTACTCAATGGTTACTTAGGCTATATTCAAATTTTTGTGCATGAAAAATACCAAGACAAAACTGCTTTCACAACATCCTGGGGAACTTTCTAGTATGCCAGGATGCCATTTGGACTGAAGAACGCTGGAGCTACTTTCCAGCGAGAAATGGACGTTGCTTTTGCCAATGAAAAGGATGTTTTTCTTGTTGTTTATTTGGATGATCTGAAAATATTTTCTGGTTCTGATGATGAACATTTGCACCACTTGAGGATTGTATTCCAGCGATGCAGGAAGTTTTGGATTTCTCTCAATCTCAAGAAAATTTTGTTTGCTATGGATGAAGGCAAGCTGTTGGGGCATATCATCTCTAAATATGGTATTCACATTGATCCTTCAAGAGTGGAGGAAATTCAGCAAATAGACCTCCCATGTAACAAAAAGGAGATTCAAGAATTCAATGGTAATATGAACTTCTTGCACATATTTATACCCAATTTGGTTGAAAATTTAAGAGAAATGACTAATATGTTGAAAAAGGATAGCACTTTCAAATGGAGTAAGGAGGATATCAAGTCATTTAATCTGGTAAATTTTTCTCTATCCAATGCCCCAGTCTTGATTACTCTTGATTACACTCAAGATTTCATTATATTTTCATTTGCATCGGAGCATACTATAGCTACGGTTTTGATGCAAAAGAGAGATCAGATAGAACAACCGATTGCATTTTTTAGTATAACCATTCGAGATGATGCCTTGCGGTATAATATCATTGAGAAACAAGCATTGGCCCTTATAAAAGAATTGAAGGATTTTAGAGTATACATTATGCATTCACATACTATAGCATATGTTCCTAATGCAGCAGTAAAGGATGTGTTGATGCAAACTGATCTAGAACGAAGAAGAGGTAAGCAGATAGCAGCAATGTTGGAATATGATTTGGAGATTAAACCCACAAAGTTGATCAAAGGACAAGGCTTGGAAAAACTAATGGCCCAATCAAACGTACGCGCCCTGGATATTAATCTCAAACAACAATTTCAGAGGATGAAGATGAAGTTTTTCTTGTTCTAATTTCAGACATTTTTCTCCAATCCCCATGTTATTCAGACATAGTCTATGTTCTTCAGCATCTTTCACCACCTCTCGGGATGTCTAGAAGAAAAGGTAGATCACTGAAACTTATGTCTGCTAAATTATCTATTTTAAATAGTTCTCTATATTGGCAAGATCCTGGAGGTATTCTACTTAATTGTTTGGTTGAATATGAGGCTCAGAAGGTGATGCACGATTTTCATAAAGGTGATTGTGGTGGTCATCCGTTTTGGAAAACTAAAACTAATAAAGTGTTGAGAGTAGGATATTATTGGCCCACCTTATTTTCAGATCTGTACAAAACATTGATGAGTTTCCATGAGTGTCAAGTTTTCAAAGGAAAAATGAAATTGCTTCCTCTTCAATTGAATCCAGTTTCAGTAAATGCTCTCCTTCAGTAGTGGGGTCTTGATTTCATAGGGGAAATCCATCCCACATCATTGGCACAACACTAATGGATCTTAATAGGTACCGATTACTTCACCAAATTGATTGAGGCCATTCCAGCAAGGCAGGCCACTGATACGGTAATCATTCAATTTTTAGAATCAAATATTTTGTCTCGCTTTGTTTTCCCTCACAAAATCATAACAGATAATGCAACAATGTTTAGATATAAGAATATGGTAAAATTCTGCAACAAATACAATATTGTGTTGGGCCATTCAATAGCGTATTACCCATAAGGCAACGGCCTAGCAGAATCATCAAATAAATCTCTGATAAACATAATCAAGAAAACGCTGGAAGCAAACAAGAGAAATTGGCATCGAAAGCTCATCAACGCATTATGGGCAGATAGAGTCAGCAGCAAGAAATCCATAGGTATGTCACTATTTGAATTGGTTTATGGTACTGACGTTGTTTTGCCTACATCACTCACAGTTCCGTTCATCATATTATTGCAATAGGTTAGTTGTGAAGAAGATGACAATTAGCAAAGGATCGATCAAATGATCTACCTTCAGTAGACAAGAGAGGAAGTGTCACAGAACACTATTCAGTTGTAGGAGAAGATAAGGAAAATATATTACTGTAAGACCAAAGCAGAAAAGTTTCAGCTGGACGATGTGGTGTTGAGATGGGATGAATGAAATGAGGACAAAGGGAAGCATGGTAAATTCGACAACCAGTGGAAATGACCATACAAGATTTCAGCATACAAGGGACAAAATGCTTTCTTGTTCTCATAGATGGATGGCCAAGATTTCCCTGGAGGACCAGTGAATGGTAGGCTTTTGAAGCACTACCACTGTTGAAGATAATGGATCAAAAAACTGTGTCACAATCATTGTATATACCATTTCATTGTTGGTTAGATTTCAATTACACAGTCATTGAATTTTGGGGCCGGAGGTGAAGGCTATAAAACTTGAATGATATGTGTAAGGTTTGTTTGTTTTATTTAATTTTTCAGTCACAGTTTGAGTCAGAGTCAGTTTGCATTGTGTCAGTTTTCAATATTTATGACCATATTTTCCCAATGGATAACGCTACTTGGTCTACGGTGTTCTTGGCACCTCCAAGGAGCTACCATCCCCATTGGAGCCAATTTTAGTATCAGTCTTGTCGTACATCCATCAGTGATCAAATTTGCTCTTTTGAATTTTCATAGTAGGAGTCCCATACCATAAATTTTCATCATTCCATTAGGACATGGATTCATTGATGGTAGTGGTCTTTCATCAGTTTTCCCTCATGTGAAACTTATTGATTCCCCTCTCTATGGTCTTCAGTCATGAGTCACTTTCACTTTGTAATTCATATTATTAGGTCATAGGGTTGGTCTCATTAGGTTCTAGGATCTCATCATGGTCAAATTAATGAGTCAAGTATCAGTAAATATCAACAAGGTCATGAGGAGGTCAAATAAAATCAAAGGCACAGTATCTGGAAAAATCAAAGAGTTTTTCTATTGAGCTTGATGTAATTTTCACGTCAAAACCATGTTTTGAAGTGAAAACATGGTACTTTTCTTTATTATCATCTTTTATGTAATTTTATGTCTTCATATGTAATAAGTTGAACTTCAAAAGCTGCTATCTCAACCAAGACACCTCCCTACCTTTCAGAGGTGTTTTCCATAGCATTTTTAGTGTAAAATCTTGTTCTAAATATTTCCATCAGAATGAGCACAGAAAGCGCTTTCCAACGGTATATTATACTCTCAAAACTGACTCCTGGTTTGAAAAATATTCCAAAGTGAACAAAGGTCCCCAATAGCCTAACTATACCCCTTTTCTCATTTTTCCCTTAGACTTTATATCATGTAATTTTAAATTTTTTTTATTATAAAACCCTTTCCCTTTGATTTGATCGCACCCCTTCTCTTCCGATCCAATCGCACCCCTTCTCTTCTGATCCGATCACATCATCGCAATCGCACAGTTTCGATTGACCCACCTCTAATTCACCCTTCCCCAATTGCAAATCCCCGATGTGATTCATCGCAAGTCCTCTCCTCTGATCCAATAGCTTATCGCATTAGCTTGTTCCGATCACCTGATCTCATCGCATATTCTATTTCCAGCACTTAACCTCCGCTTCGCTCACGCTCCGATTCTCGATTGTGATTGGTTGGGTCCCACCATAAAGCCTTCCACTTTTTCGAAAGAAAATGGTGTTTCTCTGTGTAAAGTGGAAATTTCATTTTTTGTTTTTTTTAAAAGAGTTTCTTCTGATCCCTATCTTTGGTCTATACCCAATCACACCACAAATATTTTTAGCACTTGCCCCCGCTCCACTTCTCCGCCGATTTGTGATTGCAATTGGTTGCGTCCCACCTTAATGCCTTCTGCCTTTTTAAAATGAAAAAAAGGTTTTTCCTTTGTAAATCGGAAAAATAATTTTTCATTTTTTTATAAAGGCTTCCACTCAATCACATCACTCCATCGTAAAATGTTCGCTCCCATTCTTGATCGCTCCATCGCAATCACATTTCCTTCGCTATGTGTTAAACTTGCACCCTTTTACCTTTGTGTTTGCGATTGGCTGGGTCCCACCTAAACTTTTCTGCCATTTTCAAATGAGAAGGGCTTTTCCCTGTGTTAACTCATTTTTTCATTTCATTTAAACTTTTCCTCTATCCCAAGTTTTTTCCCATCGCAATCGTCAATTCCCATAAGTTTAAACCTGCTCCCCTTTTTGTCCTAATTGCGATTGTGATTTCCCTATATACTATCACATCGCAAGTTTTCAATCACTCCATTATACGATACATCCCCTCCCCTTTTGCGATTGCTATTTTCAGTCCTACGCAGGCCCAACATCCTTTCCTTTGTTCTTTTTACACAAAAAGGGGGACTTTTCTTCATTTAAATGGCAAATTTTATTTTTATTAGTTTCAAAGGAATTTCTCGGCATAAAGGAATTCTCAAACCAAAGGAAGGAAATAGTCAAAGCTAAGAGCTAAACACAGAGATCATTATAGCACTACAACAGCGATGAAAAAGAGATATGTTCCTTGGATTTCCTATTTTCATTCATTGGGTGTAACTACAAATTCTCCAGATGGTCAAAATGTATTATTTCTCCTTCTTTTCAGGGGCAGATTGTTGGTTTTCTTCCTGTGTTCGGATTTCAGTGAAACAACTCCCTTCTATGGATCTACTTCCCCCAATTTTTGTCTATTTAATGTAATTTCTAATTCATTTGTAAAGGGGAATAAAGTGTGGAATTAGTTGGAAATCACTAAGGATGCTCTGCACTCCATTTGTAACAGTTTGGCAGGGAATTAATAAAGATATGCAGCTCTGATTTCTTGGATCCCTGTTGTATGGATTTTAGTATTATTTTTCCCTTTGTGTTCATCTGTTAACTATTATGTTCACCATTCATTCATTCACATTTATGGTTGAATGCTTTCAAGATAGATAGGTAGAATCCATTGTGTAATGCTCTGCCTTGGGAAATTATTCAATGCTCTATGTTTTCTACTGTTTGAAAAGGATCCATCTCCTATGCCTTTTTTAGCTTCTCACAAGTCTTACCATTCCATCATTATTTAAACTTGATTGTTAAAATCCTTTCCTACCTTGCCCCATGAAATACCCAGTATCTCTGATTTAATTCCCCAGATTCAAACTGCTCCATTTGTTTCATACAACCCTGAAATTTATAAAAACATCCTAGTTATTATACCTAGCCTAAAATCAGTTTACAATTGTACTTCATTGAATATTTTTCCCAGAGAAAGCCCTCTCCTGGCTTTGTAGGGATAGATATAAGGCTGAGCATGGTTTTTGGCTACCTTGATTTTCCTTCTTTCAACCTAAGGTTCAAATTAGGTGATAACAAAATCTAAGAATACAAGCCCTATACTTGAGTTGTGAGGAGCTATTTATAAAAAATTAGAATGGCCTTTAGGTTTCCCCATCTATCTATAACTTCTATGACCTATGGGCTTCTATACAGCTTTTTCATATTATTTACATGACCTTTTACATTCGATGGGTGGATTTTCACATCCCATGCATGCCTCTTAGATTTCATTACATACAAATTATGAAAAAATAATATTACATTTAAGATGGTGGTTATATGAGAGAAAACTATTAATAGGACAAAGTACTATCAAATGGACAAGTCATTTTCTTCCTCATGGAACTCATTGGTCATGTATTTGTGTCATTCTATGAACTTCGTAGAGATGAACTTGATCTAAATCAATAATTCCACAATGTATGGAACCTTCACCTACAGTTCTTCTGTTAATATGACCTTAGAGCTTGATTGTAAATTATTCCACAACCATGTCATTTTCATGTGAAATTTTACTAGTGTGATGGCATATTATAAATTAATGTCTTCGGTGATCTCCAAGTCTTCATGTTTTGATATTTTCTTTATTTTTTATATGTACTTCCTAATATCATGAAAGATGATTTCCATACCTCTCATTTCTTCAAGTTATCCTACTGGAGGAATCCCATGCTTCTGAGCTAGACACTCAAAGCCATTGTGTAGTTTATTATAAGCAACAATAGTGTTAGTTTGTTTTTCTCCAAGATGGTTGTAATTTTCATGGTGTAGTATTAGATGTACTCGATCCATTTTAGTGGTAATATTTTCCTTTCTTAACAATTATTATGGAACATTCATATATTTAGCATTACATTATTGAAGTTGATCAACTACTCTACTTGACACTTTCAGGAGCTTCGAGACTTCTTGTGCTTTCTTCTGAATTCCAATGAGAGGATCCACAACCTATTTTAGAATATCATTTCATTATATAACCATGCCATGCTATCCTCAATTGGCCTCAGTTCCTCCTACATGGCTGATTTCCATTATACTCTATTGAAATTATGGGAATATAATTATTTATTCTCCATGAAAAGGTGTTCCCCTTGTTGCTTTATCGCAAATAACTCTCTCCTTAATATACAATTATGATTCAACAAATATTTTAAGGTATCATGTGCTACTCTAGACAAAGAAACATTTGCGACCATGATTTCCCTCAGATTCCTTCTAGTATTGGCAATTATCACCTTCTATAGATATGAATACTAGGTTCTAAAGTTAATTTCAAAAGTATCTTCACTTTTCTCTGAAAATCCTCTCCTAAAGATTACAAAACATAACATTTTACACATCCATAACCCTATATTTAGGTGGATATGTGATTCCCATTTCATCAAATGGAAGATGCCCACTCATGAGAGGAGGTTCTTTTGGAGAACCTATCTCATCATATATGGGATGGATGGTATCATATTCCTCAAAATATTGCTTTATCTCATGAGTCAATTGTTCTCCCTCCATTATCTATGTCTCTACTTCCTCCTGGGACTAATTTTGTTGCTCCTCTTCTTCTCTCCTTCTATCCACTTCTTCTTATTGTTTCTTCTCGACTAACTCATATTGCTTCCCCTTATCCTCTTCTTGAAACTCTCTCCTTTCTTATTTACATTGAATATATGAAGTGTTAAAAGGATTAAGATTCCATTTACTAATGCTTTCTCTTATCAAATTACACTTGATCCTTTTTTTATGATCTACACTCTTTTCCTGAGGAGTTGTTTGTGCTGCCTCATATACTTGCAATCTTTAGTTGGTGAAATTTGGAGTGAACCAAATTCATTTCCTCGATGTGTTTTTCTAACTGCATTATACCAATTCTTCACCTTCTCATCTTCTATAGTAGACAATGATTAATATCCCCAAATGAAACCAATCCTTTCACTATGTTTCTTGAACAATATCCTAGGATCATATCCATGAAAGTACTTAACTATAAAGTGCAAGCAGTTTGGCTCTTATATTTCTTCATTTCTTTCATTAAGGACCTTTAGTTCATATAATATAATCCTCAAAGTTAACGTGGGACAAGGATATTCCTTCCCTCTGTGAAGAACTCCTCACAACCCTTTGCCCAATTGATATGCTACTTCTTGCAAGACCACCTTATTAGACACATATCACAACATGAAATGAGGGGAAATATAACATCCAAAGAATATGATATGTGTACCCTTAAGTGATGCAAATCAATCCATTATATCACATATCGAGTCCTTCAATTTATTGGTCATGAAAGGAGGATCGATCTCACATATCATATGGAATATGACTGCGAAGAATGACACGCTAAGTTGCCATATTTCCCTCTAAAACATGATTTTGTCAGAAGGTGTCTTTGATTTCATTCCATGCTACCCCAATAGACTTATATATGAAGCATTTTGTATCTTCATAGATGGGAATTGTATGCTTTGTAACTTTAAATAATTCTTTAGTTCTTTCCTCTGAAGCTTATTTGGAGGCCACTTGAGATGTAGTAGGAGGCATGGATCCAACGTATGAGGCAAGTGTCACAATACTTGCACCTCAAACACTTATTTGTGGAAGCACACTCATGGAGACAATGATTGGATTTCTATAATATCATCATTATTAGAATAAAATTCTTAGAAAATCATATTCGAAAAACTATCAAATGTAACTTATAATGTAATTCTATTAATGATGACATGTAGCTACTTTCATGGGACATAAATCTACACTAAAACAAGGAGGTCACACTTCCTAGGAACGAAGAAAGTCCAATGGTAATTCAGGGATTTCAGGTGCAATCATCTAATTAAAAAATAGAGAGAAAGCATCAAGGGAGCATGGTGCACTCACAAAGCACGAAAGAGGCTCATTTGAGCCTTCAATATGCACTAATGCACCCAAGGAAATTGATAGGGCATAAGGGAACACTCCAAAGAGATGAAGGCATGAAGATTTGATTCTTCAGGACTTCAAGGTGTGCTCATGTGGTCAACAGTAGAATGATGGAACACTGGCACATTCTGGATGGACGAGGGGAAAAAATTCAATCCTTTGAGGTGTGCTCATATACACAAGGACGACATAGTTATACATGAAGAAGGAGTGCACTCTTGAGGGGAAATTATATTTTTTGGGTGCATTTTTCTGATTTAGATGGAAATATATTTCTAATATCCTGAAGAATATTCCACAAATATGGGATAACAATAACAACCATTAAAACACATTATCAATAATATAAGTACTTAAATAATGGAAATAGTTCATCTATATTAGCACATGTGAAAGAAAAAATGAAACACAAACATCTGCAAAATAGTCCTACAAGAATTGGTAGTCCATGCATGAAGGTTATGCTGCCCTCAAGGGTGTATGTTATTAAGTAAAAGTTCCAAGACACATATCTACAATAAGAATCACTAGCTCCTATAGTGGAGTATTGGAGCCACTCCTTTCTCTACAAAAGAACTAGATTATCTCTCTAATGTTCTGCTGGTGGAGAGAAGGTGAAAGTACTTTGCTCATACAATGAGGGAGTATGTATAATGAAGAATTACTCTTTAACTACCATCATGATTATTAGAGTTCCTACGAATTTTCGACTTACACGACTATCCACATTTGATGTGTTGCCTTTGCACTTCCACTTTACAATAAATTTTGAATACGAGTTACATCGTCTGCAATAGTGATGTGGCATATGAAAACTCATGACATGACATGACATGAAACTACTGACATGGTCTATTTGATGGTATGGTAATGTCAAGCCACTACTACTACTGAGAGTTGAGTGTCTTCGTGAAAGGGTCTTCCCTTTGACATGTTAGAAAATTATAGATTACAGAGAAATGGAAGACATAAAATATGTTGAAACAAAAACACATAAAACACATAAAACAAGAGAGACACAAATATATGTGGTTAACCCAACTTGGGCTATGTACACAGCGAAATAAACAACACTTAATTTTATATTTTCCAAAAAAAAGAAGAGATACAACCTACATCAAATCCGTTGTAATTTTCTTGTCTCTCTCGCATAGTCTCCTCTTTCTTTCTCGCTCTGAATAAACATAATAAACAATATCAATACAATACTATCATATAAGCTAAGTGGTTTCCTTCTTCAAAAAAATAAATAAATTAAACATAACTTCTATTGCCATACCATCCACCTAATGAACGACCCAGATTTACCGCCTCGAGCAAAATTTCAATTTCTCCTTGGTTACAAGTTTTGTTAACACATATGTAGGATTCTAGCTAGTATGTGTCATTCCCAGCTTCAACTTTCCATCTTACAACATTGACCATATGAAATCGTACTTGAGTTTTATATTTTTAGTCTTGGGATGAAATTTTGAATTCCTTACAAGATGAATGGAACTCTGGTTGTCACTCTCTAATCTTCCCATCTCCAAATTCTTACCCAATTCATCCATAAATCGTTGGATCCAAACCATTGTGCTACTAGCCTCTATAGAAATAACATACTTTTCCTCTATCGTTTGAAGTGCAACAACACTTTTCATTTTTTAAATCCAACTGGAAGATGTTCCACCTACACTAAATACATACCCCATATTTCTCTCCTATTATCTCTATCACCTTCCATATTTTCATCAACATATCCATGTAGAACAATGTTCGAACCACCAAAGGATAATGCTTAATTTGTGGTAACTGTCAAATACCACAGAATCCATTTCACTTCCATCTAAATTTATATTCCTATATTTTTCATGTACCTACTTACAACTCCCACTGCATGTGCAATATAAGGCCATGTACAGACCATTGTGTACATTAAGTTTATAGTTTTTGATGCATATGAGACTTTAGACATGTGATCCATCTCTTCCTCAACATTTGGACAAATATTTTTAGTTTGGAATGGCTAGATGAAGTTGTAGTCACTGGTTTACTATTCTACAATTAAATATTTCCAACACATTTTGTATGTACTCAATCTGAGATAGTGTTAATTTGTGAAGTTTCCCATATCTAGTTATTCTCATACCAAGGATTTGTTTTGCATTGCCCGAATCATTTATTGAAAATGAATTTTCCAATTTTTTTTTAGTACATTTACTTCCTACATGTTAGATTCTACAACATGCATGTCATATACTTACAATAACAATATAATATATTTTCCATCAGTTTTCCTTTCGAGATAAACACAATGATCAGTGTGGTATCTAGTATAAAATTGTTCAGACATAAACCTATCAAATTTCACATACCTGCACACTAATTTATCCTTCCCTTTAACCTCATATCCTTGTGGTTGTTGCATATAGATCCCTTCCTCCAAATCCCCATGGAGAAAGGTTGTCTTTACATCTAATTGTTCAAGTTTCAAATCTTCTGCTACTGCTACAGTTAAAATAGTTTTAATTGATGTCATTTTAAGAGTAGGACAAAATATTTCATCAAAGTATATACCTTTCTTATGTGTAAACATATTCACCACAAGTCTAGTCGTGTACCTCTTTCTACCTCCATATTCTTCCTTCAACATGTAAACCCATTTATTCTTCAATGTTGTTTTACATCCAACAAACATGAATAAGTACCAAGTTTGTTTATGTACCAAGGATTCCATGTCTTATTTCAAGGATAGCTCCCATTTTTTCTAGGTTTCCACCTGCATTTCTTCTTAATAACATTATGGTTCACCATAATCATTCAACAATACACAATATAATGAAGTAGAGTGTCATTCAGGGGGTCTACTTATCCTGGTAGATATTCTAACACCACTTTCAGGTGTTTGAGGTACTTGTTTATATTATGGTTGTTTTTGTTATTGTGGTTGTTGATCATTATGATTTTTATGAACCTCTACTTGGTCTGCGATCTCATCAAGCACTGTGTATTCTACGTTTTATTTTTCCATTTGTTTTTCCTGCATCTAATAATTTTACAAGAATTTTTAATTGAATATGTCATCTGTACTCATAATGATTTTGTGATTTTCATAATAATATAAGCGATAAAAAAAATTATTAACACCTTTCCAATAAAGGTATGTTTATTTGATTTGTGTTGAAGCTTTGTTGTATTTTCATTATAAATGTCCAGAAAGGCTTCACAAAAAAAAAATCTTTAAAAATGAGTATTTTACCTTTTTACCTCTCCATGCCTCCTATGGAATACCACTATCCAAGGACCTTGAAGGCCCTTTATTTATTATATATACAAAAATATCTACAACATATTCCCAAAATTTTAAAGGTAATCCTACATGCAATCCTCTGCACCTTGCATACTCCATAATTTTTATGTTCATTCTTTTTTACACACCATTTTCCTGTGGTGTTCTTAGAAATATCTTCTCTATGTGAATTCCATGATCTGAAACATACGTATGAAATTAATTGCTGCAATATTCACCTCCATTTTATTATTTGAGACACTTCAACTTCTTTCGTGTCTAATTCTCAACCAAATATTTTCATTTATTGAAAGTATATAATACATCATATTTATTCTAAATACAATCAATGCAATTTTTCCTGGTTGCATCATCTATAAAAGTAACATAATAACAATATACATTGAGAGATTATGCTTAATAAGTTCCCCATACATCTGTATGCACAAGATCTAATTGTTCACTCTTGTTTCCTTTCCCAAATATAAGAAATTTGACTCTCTTTTGTTTTCCATAAACACAATTCTCACATAAATCCAAATCAACATGCTTCAAAATTGGCTAAAAATTTCTCCAGTCAATAATTTGCATCCCCTTCTCACTCATGTGCCCAAGCCTATGATTCCATAATGTTGTATTTTATCCTATGTAGGTTAAATGATTAACAAAATTGGAAATACCATTGTATAAATGCAATGTACCAATATTTTCTACTTTTATTATTACTAGGGATCCTTTAGTGACCTTCCAGGTTTTATTTGTAAAAGTAGTCATGCAACATCCACTACCTAACTGCACTATTGAAATTATATTTTTCTTGAGATCGGTAACATCCCTTATATCCCTTAATAGCCATTATTTTCCATTATACTATTTTATCAAGACTTTACCCATTCTAATTATTTTATAGGGTTTATCATCGCCCAGATGACTCTGTCCAAAATCTCCTTGAACATAGTCATGAAATTATTTCCCATCAGGTGTGGAATGGAATGAAGCCCTTGAATATACCACTCACAAATAAATAATATTTCCTAATGAAATAATGAAATAATCTTGTAAAACTTCAGCTGTCACATTCTCTTCATGATTATTTTCTTTATGTGCATCTCCTTCTCTTCCCTTTCGTCAGTTACAGTTTTTCTTCAGGTGTCATTTCTTCTTTCATTTGCAACACATTATCCCTGATATGGACTTGGATTTTCATTTCCTTCACTTAATGTGGTATCATAAACCTACCATCTTCTGATATTTCTCCCACTCGAACCACAAACCCTTCTTTCTTGCGAGTTTATCAGTCAACTATACATTCGGCTATGATCCGATTTGTTATAGAATTGTATAATATAGAGAAATGGAACACATCATATATCTAGAAACACAAACACATAAAACACATAAAACATAAGAGACACATATATATGTGGTTGACCAAATTTGGGCTACATCCATGGAGAAACATCCAGTCCTTCATTTAATATTGTCTAATAAAATGAAGAGATAAAACCTACAATAGATCCCTTGGAATTTAATCTTTTATGTCACAAAATATCCTCTCTCTCTCTCTCTCTTGCTCAGGATACACATAACAGACACTCACAATAAAATTACCTCATATAAGTTTAAGGGTCTACTTCTAGGTAAAAAACATTTTTTTTAGCTTCGGGATCACTTCCCCCTAACCCATGTTGGCCCCTGGACCCCCATTTTGGGGGGATGGTCCCCCAAAAACCGTGGCACCCCCCCACCCCCACATGTGGAGAAGTTTACATTATTCATGCGATATGCATTAAGCTAAAAAAAATACCTCTGAATCACAAAAATAATCAATATCTACACCGAATAGCACCTCTACATGCCTTAGTGATAATGAGCCTTCAATGATCACAAGACTTAGATAGTGGTCACAAACTAGTGTATTTTCACTTTCTCTTGGTGAATCCGCTTGTAAGTTTAGATGCAAGTGTGTATTTGAGCATGATTCCCTCCTTGTTATCCTTCTTCATCATATCACCATGACATGATAGAGTAGTTGTTCCTATAATTCACTCATGACAAGACGACATCAATCTAAAAACAACTAGACTAAGAAGACGCATTTGGTTGCATGAAGTGAGCCCAAAAAAAGTGACATCCTGGGCAGGGAGGCTTAGTGACTCCACAGTTGTGAATTTTATTCAATAAAGGGGAAGCCTTGAGCCTTGAGACTGCGGAGTATGCAATTCAAGTTGGGCTTAGGGACCATATTGTGTAGTCTTCGGTGATAGTGGGACAGGCAGAAGAAATGGGGACTACAAAATCTTACTACACAATGGTTGGAAAAAGGATCTTAATATATGTTGATGTAGAAATAATTTATGGCATCTTATTTGAATCAAATTTATATTAAAAATAAACTATAAATACAGATAACGATTTTGGAAGAGGTACTAATGATAAGAAGAGAAGATATGGTTATGTGTTATAGCTTTGCATCTAGTATAGTAACATGGGAATCATGGAAGAAATCCATTATGAATTTATCATATGCTAATGAATATTATGTTGGTGAAGAAGAAGGAATGTGTCAAATTTTGTGGATGAGAATAATTTTGATTGATTTGTTTCATGAACAGAAAGAGCCAGCTCAGTTTTTTTGTGCGAACAAATATGCAATTGTGTTATCAATAAATTGTGTTTTACATAAGAAGAGTAAGAATATTGATGGAAGACATCACTTTATTCAAAATTTAGCTAAAAATAGTTAATTTTTTAATGAGTTCTATAGATCAAAACACTAGTTTGTAGACCTATTTGTAAAACCCTTGGAAAAATAATTGTTCAAAACAAAGAGGAAAAATATAGATATAAGGTGTAACAACAATTTTGAGTGTAACAAAATTTTGGTATAACAAAAAATGATTTTTTTTTTGAAATAATTAATAGGGGGCACTTAAAAGATATTAACTATTTCATGGGTGAATGAGTAGAACTACCTTACTTCCCCTGCCCATTCAAAATCAAACATGCATCATCACCTCAACTCATTGAAATATTAAGGGAAAACCACTATAAAAACTCATTTAAACATAAATAGATAAATATATTTGTATAATCCAATTAGGTGAATTAAAAGTTTTTATAAATATCGATGATCGAGATAGAAGAAATATGCAAAGAGTCATTAGCATTAGACTACTTTTTTTCCAGTTGTAGTCGTTAATTTCAATGGTGGAACTATAGTTGTTTGTTGCTAAAACTATGTCACAAAAACTCATCTTTTATACTGATGAAAAAATATTGCTTATACTGGTGGTAATCATATTTTCACGTTAAAAAACTCACTTCTTATTCATGTTGTATAAAATCCTCTGTACATCGTGGCAACTTTCTTGTAGCTTGTTGATAAAGAAAAGAATTTTATTTTTTATGGAAACTTGTGTTTTGCATGATGTAAATTTTGTTGTTGCTCTATCATTTTTCATATTTGTTTACAAGTTTTGAAGTTAGAGTTGTGTATTTTGCTACACTTTGTCTCTCATTTCTAGATTCTGAAGGATCCAAATTCAGTTAAAGAATTATCATTACTCATTTGAGGTTAGATTTTTGTCACTCAGATTCTTAATTAAAACTATTATGTTCTTTCATGTAAGAAAGCATAATACTAAATTAAATTACAATTCAAATATTATATATGACACACTATTTTGGTGTATGTACTTTTGATATAAGGATAAACACAATAATTCTACACAATATATATGTAATATTTGAAAACAATGATCATGGTTCCTAGAAAGGAAATTATAAACATTTTTAAACTTAAATTTTAAATTCATACAGTACATTATTACATAAAATATATTACTAATTCATTATCTATATTCATTTTACGATACAAATTTATATTAAAATATCAAATAAATCTATAAAAGTATACATTATATCATTCATTAACCTCATAAACATAATTGCTTTAGTGCATAGAAAAAATGAAATTACTAACCTCTCATAAAAAGCATTTCCTAGTATTGAGGGAACTCTTATAGGTATTTTCTTCCCTGACTCATGCCTAGGGATACCCAAACTCAAAGTATAGCTTGGTGAAGTACTTCACTTGATTAAAATTATCTAGTAGATGATCCATTCTAGGTAGAAAGTAACTATTCTTGAGTGCAAATTTTTCAACACCATGTAATCTATAAACATTCACCAATTCCAATCCTTCTTTGGCACAACGATGATGTGTAATCCCCATGGTGATTTACTAAATTAAATGAGAGCATGATCCAATATTTTTTGCAACCATTTATTCAAATCACTTTATTCTATAATAGACTACATATACGGCCGAATGTTTGGAAACAGGGAGTCATAAACTAGTCATATCCCATGCTCCACTTCCTTCTTAGGTGGTAGACCTTTATAATATCATAAAACATCCATATATGCATAGAAAACGTGTTCTAGTTGTTCCCTATGTTTGTTAGTACCACCACTCTCGGGATGCGTTTTCCCATACTAACTCTTCTGTAGACTGATTTTCTCTAAAAACCAATAAAGCATACATCTTTCTAGAATTTATTAGTTTCAAGGTGAAGGTGGAATCTACTTCTGAAATTTTAGCCTTTCTTTTATGCGCATTGATGGTGAATGATTTTCCAACATTGATGAGTCGATATTGGTGGTTCTCTAAATTAATTTGCATCCCACATGCATGTAGGGAATTCCAAACAGAACTATATATACATGAAGGTGAACTACATATAGTTAAAATTCATCAGTAAAATCAACACAGATAGTCAATCTAATATTGCACTAATTTATTACCTTTATCTAAAAATCCTTATTTACCCATCCCAATGGATATGGGATTGGATGACCATGAAATTCCAGTCCAAATTTTTTAACCATATTTTTTGCAACAAGATTTTCCCAAAATCCAGAGTCAAACATAACATCAATATTTTTCATATTGACTTTGATCTTTATGTTGAATAATTTGGTCATTTCCTTCTCCTCTTCTTGTTGAAGGCTACTCAAATTTTCCTCACACATTTATGTACATATAATCCCATCATTCACATTTGATTTTCTTTCAACCTGGTTTCTCAAATCAGTGGCCATAAAGTTCATATTTTTATTATATTTCTTATTTTTCTTTGATTTAATCTATGGTTGAAACTTTTGACACTTCTCCTCTATATGAAAATCAATGTTACATTCATTGGAGTCGTTGTTGGTATCTTTCCACTAATCAATTGTGGCCCCCAATTTTTTATCTTTTCCACCTTTATACTTCTTCTTCCCCTAATTAGAAACATTCAAACACTCCTTTTGATTCGATCCACATGATTTCCCTTTCTTTAGGACTATGTCCTCTTGGAATTGTGCCTATATATAGGCCTTTTCCACTAATATGGGTTGGAAAACATCAATTGATTCTAGAAATCATTTTGTAGAACCCCCATACACTTGAGGAGTACATGTGGTTTCTTTGGATATACACCTAGAGTTATGGAAATATTTAGAAATTTGGCGGTGTACGCCTATACACTCTACTCCTGCATCTTCTTGAAGTAGTGCCACAAATGCACTATTCCTCCACATAGTGAATAAGTTAAAAATGTGATCTAATGATTATTTTAAAGTACTCCCATTTATTCAATCAAGTATATCCATCCAACCTGAAGGTCTTCATGTGGATTTTTCACTAGGTTAAGGGTCCGTCACTTTAATTTCAACGACGAAGTGAAATATTTTAGTATTATTCTATATGGTGAGAATTAAAATTAACTTCTAACTATTGCAACTAGTTATTTAAATTGATAATGTCGATCTGACCTTGATATGGCTTAATATCATCCTTGGCCCCCATTTTGAACAAATATTGTGAATGGCTCATGAAACTCGAAATGGGTTGATATTTTTTGTTCCTTTCTTCGACTCATTCTCATTTTCTTCTGAATCTTGAAATCTCCCCTTTGATTAGAAATTTGTGTTATAACTATTATGAAACCAACTCCAAAAATAGAAGAAAATAGATATCAACGCCTTAGAAATAAGCCACTTCAAGGGTGTTGTGTAATTAGCTCCAAAAATAGAAGAAAAGAGATCTCAACACCTTAGAAATAAGCCACTTCGAGGGGGCAACCTCCAATACATTACATAAATGAACAATTCTTGGATGATACAATTTACAAAAGCTCCTTTCTATATATAGGAGTCCATGTGGCCATAATGTAATCCTAGTGGGCCACAATGTATTCATAGCCGACCTAACAATAATAATTTAAGGGCACAATAATAACAAAATGGGGCTTACAAGGGTACAATAATAACAATAAAGGGGTTACACTAATAACAATAAGGGACTACACTGGTAATATAGGGACCTAACATGCCCCTCTCCTTCAAAAAAGTGTTGTCCTCAACACTTGAGTAGCTCTGGGTGATTTTGTATAAACTTCTCATCCTCCCATGTAGAATCTTCAGTAGGTAAGTTCTTCCACTTGATGAGATACTCTGAAATTGATCGATTCCGTAGCTGTAGAGTTCTTGTTTCCGTGACCGCTTCAGGTTCCAATATGATTTTTCCTTCCTCATCAAGTTCTGGCAATATTATTTGAACTGGAAGATTTTCACCTATAACCTTTCTTAAGCATGAAACATGGAAAACTGGATGCACTTGCGAAGAAGTAGGAAGCTCCAATTTGTATTCCATTGTACCAATCTTTTGCAACACCTTGTAAGGACCATAGTGCTTTGGAGATAATTTAGTATCCTTCTTACCTTGCTTGAGGGACATTTTTCTGTATGGTTGTAGCTGTAAAAATACCCAATATCCTACATCAAAACTTCTCTCGTTGGGATGTTGATCTGCCTGTTGTTTCATTCGATTTTGTGCCAAATTTAGGCTATCCTTCAAGAGTTGGATAACTTCTTGCTGATGCTCGATGTGATCTTCCACTACTTGAACCTTCGAATTTTCCCTTAAATATGATGTGATAGATGGTGGATGATATCCATAAAGTGCCATAAATGGGGTCATCTTTGCTGCAGTATGGAAGGAAGTGTTATACCACCATTCAGCGAGAGGTAACCACTTGACCCATTGTGCTTGTTTATCAGATACAAAACAACGAATATATCCTTCCAAACATTTATTTGCTATCTCATTTTGACCATCAGATTGAGGATGATAAGATGAGCTATGAGCTAATTGAGTACCCAAACAAGAAAATAACTCTGTCCAAAAATTTCCAGTAAAAATGGGATCTCTATCACTCACAATAACCCTTGGGCTTCCATGTAGATTTTGAATTATGTCCATAAATGTAGTAGCAATTGTACTTGCTTTAAATGGATGAGATAATGCGCAAAAGTGTGCATACTTGGTAAGTCTATCAACTACCACCATGATGACACTCTTTACTTCAAACTTAGGTAAACATGTGATAAAATCCATTGAAATCTCCTCTCAACATTTACTTGGAATGGATAAAGGTTGTATAAGTCCTGGGGTCTTAATTGTTTCCACTTTATTCTGCTGGCAAACCAAACATTCCGCAACAAAATTTTGAATATCAAATTTAAGGCCATCCAAAAAAAATTCTTTCTTCACCTTGTGGTAAGTTTTTAAAAATCCTGAGTGTCCTCCTAAAGGAGAAGTGTGCAATTCCAGAAGAATATTTTGTTTTAGTTGGGAATTCTTACAAAGATATAAGAAATATTTGTACCATAAGGAATCATTTTTCCAACTAAATGTATCAAATGTACTAGGATCTTGCTGCAACTTTTGAATGAGTACCCATACATCTTTTCCCTTCTTCCATTCATCTCTTGCTTCAGTTATCCAATCTGGTTGGATAATAGAAATGGCACAAAGCAATGCTTCCACCTCTTCATTCTTTCTTGAGAGTGCATCTGCAACAACATTAAGCTTTGCTTTTTTGTATATTATTTCAAAGTCATAACCCAACATCTTTGTGACCCATTTTTGCTGCTCTTCTGACGATAGTCTTTGTTCCAAAAAGTGTTTAAGACTATCATGATCATTTTTTACCTTGAAGTGTCTTGCCATTAGGTAAGTTCACCATTTCTTTAGTGCATGCTGTATTGCTAACATTTCCTTCTCATAAATAGGTTTCTGTAAATACTTTCCTTTGATTGGACGACTTTCAAAAGAAATGGGTCTTCCTTCCTACATTAAAACCGCACCAATTCCATTTCCTGAGGCATCACATTCCACAATAAAGGTTTTTGTGAAGTCTGGTGTAGCTAAGACTGGTGCTAGGCACATTGCCTCTTTAAGACGTTCAAAGGCCTTAGTTGCTTCAGGAGTCCATGAAAATGCATCTTTCTTCAATAATGTTGTTAGAGGTGCTGCTATTCTCCCATAATTCTTAACAAACTTGCGATAATACCCTGTTAACCCGAGAAATCCTCGCAACTTCCTTATGGTTGTGGGGACTTTCCATTCCTTAATGGCTTTAATTTTGTTAGGGTCTACTTTAACACCCTCGTGAGATACAATATGACCCAAATATTCCACCTCTTGTACTCCAAAGAAACATTTGGATTTTTTGCATATAATTATTTCTCCTGCAATAGTTTGAGCACCCTGTCAACATGTTCAACATGATCCTTCCAAGACCTGTTGTAGATTAGTATATCATCAAAAAATACTAGCACAAATTTTCTAAGGAAGGGCTTGAAAATGGAATTCATCAACCCTTGAAATGTAGAAGGTGCATTGGTAAGACCAAAAGGCATGACCAGAAATTCATAATGACCCTCATGAGTTCGAAATGCTGTTTTTGGAATATCTTCAGTCTTCATTCTAATTTGATGATATCCTGAACGAACATCCAACTTGGTAAAATAAATTGCTCCATGTAATTCATCCAATAATTCATCAATCACAGGAATGGGAAATTTGTCTTTAATGGTGAGCTTATTGAGCTCCCTATAATCCGGACACATTCGCCATGATCCATCCTTCTTGTGTACCAATACTACAGGAGCAGAGAAAGAACTTCGACTAGGTTGAATTATACCCGCCTCTAACATTTCTGCAATCATACGTTCAATTTCGCTCTTTTGGACATAAGGATATCTATAAGGCCTGATGTTTGGAGGAACACTTCCGGGAATCAAATGAATAGCATGATCATGATCACGAATAGGTGGGAGTCCTTTGGGAGTTTCAAACACCTTGGAATGATTTTCCAAGACTTGTTGGAGATCTGCAGAAATAGATGATTTTGATGTCAGAACTTCTAGTGAGCATAATTGTGCAATTACGCCTCGTTGTTCTTTCTTTAGAAGCTTTGTCATGACATTAAAGCTTATTATCATTTCTGGCTTCTCTTCAATACCCCGTAATTCGACTTCCTTTCCTTCTGAAAAAAATTTCAAGAAAATTTCTTGAAAATTAAAAGCTACCATCCCCAAAGATTGTAACCATTTTACTTCTAGTACAACATCAGCACCTCCCACAGGAATGGAAAGCATTGGACTAGTCAATACATATTCCCCCATCGTTAGCTTGATATTATTGCATTTTCTAGAGCAATTTATAGTTTCTCCATTTGCAACCATCACTTGATATTCTGGTGTTGGGTATAGGAAACAATTTAATTCCTTAGCTACCTTACAATGAATAAAATTATGGGTGCTACCTGAATAAATCAACACTATTACCTTTTTCTTCTTGATTTGTCCTTCTATCTTGAGAGTTTGAGGATTGGTAATTCCTGCCAGTGCATTACACGATATGGTCGGATTCATTTCTTCCTCTTCTAGGGTTGGTTCCTGGTGTATATCCTCTTCTTGTTCATTTTCTTCTTCCTCTTCACAATCTATGTAAATAATTTCTTCTCAGCACACTTATGACCTTTAGTGTATTTGCTATCACAACTGTAGCAAAGCCCTTTTGCTCTTTTTTCTTCCAATTGTTGTGGTGCCAACCTTGTAGGTTGTGGAAATCTAGGCGTAGCAACACTTCCTTCTTTATAGAATTGAGTGGTAGGCTTCCTTGTCGCCATAATTTTACATTCAACTTTTCTTGCCAACCTGAATGCCTTCTCCAATGAATCAGGTTCTAGAACGCGAACTTCATGTTGTATGTTATCCCTTAAAGTGCCTATGAAGAGATCAATCCTGTGTTCCTCTGGAATATCAGTTACCCTTATATTCAATTTTTGGAATTCCTCAATGTGCTGCCCCACTAAACCCTTTTGTTTGAGATTTATCAATTTGCTAAAGAAGGTGTTGCTCTTTGTATCCTCATAATGTGCTATCATTTCTTCCGTAAAAATTTACCAAGTGACAATTTTCTTATGGGAGCAAAGCCATCGATACCATACAAATGTATTTTGTTCTAAATGTAAAGTTGAAATGCGTACCTTTTGTGTGTTTTTCACATTATGGAGATCAAAATATTGCTCCATCTATAGTATCCATGTTACAGGATCCTTCCCATCAAAATTCCTCATATCCATTTTTGGAATTTGGTGGTTCTTCCCGCCAACATTAGAGTTTATGAAATCCCAATTAACATTTATTTTTTTCTCATCATGAGGTTCTTCTACTATATTTTCACCATTAGGAAACATTTCTTGTATCAACTTGGTCAAACCTTCGATGTTTGCTTTTAGATCATTCTTCATGTTTTTCATGTTGTTTTCCATGTTGTCTTTCATGTCATCCATCTTAGCTTCCATGCAAGCTTCCATGCCATCCATGTTAGCTTCCATGCCTTTATTCAAACCATCCATCTTCTCTTCCATGCCTTTCTTCAAAACTGCCATTTCATTTTTTGTTGTTCTTTGTGAGAGTGAAATTTGTTGCACTTTCTCTTGTAATTTTGATAGATCATGTTGCAATTCTTCATCTTCATGAGTCATAGTAGACCCTTCTGAAGGCTTAATGGGTGTTGAATTATTTTTACGGGGAATATTTTAGAACCCAATACTGATATCTATTCTAAAATATGCCCTTGGAATCAATTCAAATTGATTCTTCAAACAAGACTTATGCAATTCGGAAAAAAAATACACACCTTTTTCTTGCTTTTGAGGAGCTCGATATTGAAATTGGATTATCTCTGTGATTGTAGCACTTTAATATTTGAATTCAATACCAACGTATCCCTCTGAATTATCTTTCAAATTCCACAGGTCTGACCCTGATTTGGATTCTCCAAGGCAAAGTTGTGTCCAATCTCCCACAATGACCTAATTATGGACTCGTTCAGTAGTGCGAACTTGTACGACCTTCCACGTGTCACTGTTTCATCTTTTGGCTCTGAAATTGATAGCCAAGAAACTAAAGTCCGTGTACTTGCAACCAATTTTTACGGTACTCCAATCTGATGCTCATAGAGAGAGTTATGAAGATTTTCCCACGATCACCTCTTTGAGATGAAATTCAGGAGCCTAAAAAAGCACTACCTTCCACAGATCATATCTCTGAAAATATTTCGAACCAAGCTCTAAAAATTTTTGACGATTTTCCTTAGGATTTTGTCTTCGTACCTTAAAAATTTCAGCTTCTGAAACTTCATATAAAAAACGTTATAGCGAAAATTCCATGATGACCTGTTTAGGAGCCTAAAACAAGACCTAACTTCCACAGATCATATCTCTGAAAATATTGCGAACCAAGCTCTAAAATTTTTTGAAGATGTTCCTCAGACTTTCGGCTTTGCACCCTAAAAATTTCAGCTTCTGAAACTTCGTATAAAAAAATTTATAACGAAAATTCCACGATGACCTGTTAGGAGCAGCGAAACCCTAGAATCCAAAGCTCTGATACCAAATGTTGTGTAACCAGCTCCAAAAATAGAAGAAAAGAGATATCAACGCCTTAGAAATAAGCCACTTCGAGGGGGAAACCTCCAATACATTACATAAATGAACAATTCTTGGATGGTACAATTTACAAAACCTCCTTTCTATATATAGGAGTCCATGTGGCCATAATGTAATCCTAGTGGGCCACAATGTAATCCTAGCCGACCTAACAATAATAATTTAAGGGCACAATAATAACAAAATGGGGGTTACAAGGGTACAATAATAACAATAAAGGGGTTACACTAATAACAATAAGGGACTATATTGGTAATATAGGGACCTAACAAAGGGGAAAACCTTCAATACATTACATGAATGAACAATTCTTGGATGATATAGTTGAAAAAACCTCCTTTATATATAGAGGATTCCATGTGGCCACAATGTAATCCTAGTGGGGCCAAAATGTACTCCTAGCTGACCTAACAATAATAATGTAAGGGCACAATAATAACAATATGATGGTTACAAGTGTATAACAATAACAATAAGGGGGTTACACTAACAACCATAAGGGACTATACTAGTAATATAGGGACCTAACATGCTCCTCTCCTTCAAAAAACTATTGTCCTCAATGCTTGAGTAGCTCCAGGTGCTTTTGTATAAAATTCTCATCCTTCCATGTAGAATATTCAGTGGGTAAGTTCTTCCATTTGATGAGATACTCTGAAATTGATCGATTTCGTAGCTGTCGAGTTCTTTTTTCCGTGACTGCTTCAGGTTCCAATATGGTTTTTCCTTCCTTATCAAGTTCTGGCAATATTGTTTGAACTGGAAGTTTTTCCCCTATAACCTTTTTTAAGCATGACACATGGAAAACTAGATGCACTCACGAAGAAGCATGAAGCTCCAATTTGTATGCCATAGTACCAATATTTTGCAACACCTTGTAAGGACCATAGTACTTTGGAAATAATTTATTATCCTTCTTCACTTGCTTGAGGGACATTTGTTTGTATGGTTTTAGCCATAAAATACCCAGTCTCCCACATCAAAACTTCTCTCACTATGATGTTGATCTTCCTATTGTTTCATTCGATTCTGTGCCAAATTTAGGTTATCCTTTAAGAGTTGGAGAACTTCTTGTTGATGCTCGATGTGAACCTCCACACCTTGAACACTAGAAATTTTCCTTAAAGAAGATGTGATGGATGGTGGATGATATCCATCAAGTGCCATAAATGGGGTCATTTTTGCTACAACATGGAAGGAAGTGTTATACCACCATTCAATGAGAGGTAACCACTTGACCCATTGTGCTTGCTTATCAGATACAAAACAATGAACATATCCTTCCAAAAATTTATTTACTATCTTCGTTTGACCATCAGATTGAAGATGATAAGATGAGTTATGAGATAGTTGAGTACCCAAACAAGAAAATAATTCTATCCACAAATTTCCTGTAAAAATGGGATCTCTATCACTTATAACAATCTTTGCGTTTCCATGTAGCTTTTGAATTGTTTCCATAAATGCCATAGAAACTATACTTGCTTTAAATGGATGAGATAATGCACAAAAGTGTGCATACTTAGTAAGTCTATCAACTAGCACCATGATGACACTCCTTCCTTCGGACTTAGGTAAAATTGTGATAAAATCCATTGAAATATCCTCCCAACGTTGACTTGGAATGGATAAAGGTTGTAGAAGACCCAAGGTCTTAATTGTCTCAACTTTATTTTGTTGGCAAACCAAACATTCTGCCCCAGAATTTTGAATATTAGGTTTAATTCCATCCCAAAAAAACTCTTTCTTCACCCTATGGTTAGTTTTTAAAAATATCGAGTGTCCTCCTAAAGGAGAAGTGTGCAATTCTAAAAGTATTTTGTTTTAGTTGGGAATTCTTGCAAATATATAAGCGAACTTTGTACCATAAGGAATCATTTTTCCAACTAAATGTGTCAGATGTACTAGGACCTTCCTGCAACTTTTGAATGAGTGTCCACACTTCTTCTTCCTTCTTCCATTCATCCCTTTCTTCGGTTATCCAATCTGGTCGGATAATATAAATGGCACAAAGCAATGCTTCCACCTCTTCATCCTTTCTTGACAGTGCATCTGCAACAACTTTTAGCTTCCCTTTTTTGTAGATGATTTCAAAGTCATAACCCAACATCTTTGTGACCCATTTTTGCTGCTCTTCTGAAGATAGTCTTTGTTCCAAAACATGTTTAAGACTATCAAGATCAGTTTTTACATTGAAGTGTTTTCCCATTAGGTAAGGTCTCCATTTCTTTAGTGCATGTAGTATTTCCAACATTTAGTTCTCATAAATAGCCTTTTGTAAATACTTTCCTTTTATTGATTGACTTTCAAAAGAAATGGGTCTTCCTCCTTGCATTAAAACAACACCAATTCCATTTCCTGAGGCATCACATTCCACGATAAAAGTTTTTGTGAAGTCTGGCATAACTAAGATTGGTGCTAGGCACATTACCTCTTTAAGATGTTCAAAGGCCTCCGTTGCTTCAAGAGTCCATGAAAATGAATATTTCTTCAATAATGTTGTTAGAGGTGGTGTTATCTCCCATAATTCTTAACAAACTTGTGATAATACCCTGTTAAACTGAGAAATATGTGCAACTGCTTTATGGTTGCGGGGACTTTTCATTCCTTAATGGCTTTAATTTTGTTAGGGTCTACCTTAACACCCTCGTGAGGTACAATATGGCCTATATATTCCGTCTCTTGTACTCCAAAGAAACATTTGGATGTTTTTGCATATAATTGTTTCTCGTCTGATAGTTTGAGCACACCATCAACATGTTGAACATGATCCTTCCAAGACCTATTGTAGATTAGTATATCATCAAAAAACACTAGAAAAAAATTTCTAAGGAAGGGTTTGAAAATGGAATTCATCAACCCTTGAAATGTAGAAGGTGCATTGGTGAGGCCAAAAGGCATGACCAAAAATTCATAATGACACTCATGAGTTTGAAATGCTCTTTTTGGAATATCTTCAATCTTCATGCTCATTTGATGATATCCTAAACGAAGATCTGACTTGGTAAAATAAATTGCTCCATGTAATTCATCCAATAAATCATCAATTATAGGAATGGGAAATTTTTCTTTAACAGTGAGCTTATTGAGATCTCTAAAATCCAGACACATGCACCATGATCCATATTTCTTGTGCACCAAAACTACTGGAGCAGAGAAAGAACTTTGATTAGGTTGAATTATACCAGCCTCTAACATTTCTGCAATCATACGTTCAATTTCGCTCTTTTGGACATAAGGATATCTGTAAGGCCTGATGTTTGGAGGAAAATTTCCTAGAATCAAATGAATAGCATGATCATAATCACGAATAGGTGAGAGTCCTTTGGGAGTATCAAACACCTTGGAATGTTTGTCCGAGACTTTTTGGAGATCTGGAGAAATAGATGATTTTGATGTTGGAACTTCTAGTGAGCTGAATTGTGCAATTACGACCTATTTTTCTTTCTTTAGAAGATTTTTCATGACATTAGAGCCTACTATCTTTCCTATCTCCCCTGCGATACCCCGTAATTCATTTTCCTTTCATTCCAAAAAAAAATTTCAAGTAAATTTCTTGAAAATTAAAAGCTATCGTCCCCAGAGATTGTAACCATTGTACTCCTAGTAACATCATCACCTCCCACTGGGATGGAAAGCATTGGAATATTGAATACATATTCCCCCATGGCTAGCTTGATATTATGACATTTTCCAAAGCAATTTATAGTTCCTCCATTTGAAACCATCACTTTAAATTCCGGTGTTGGGTATAGGAAACAATTCAATTCCTTGGCTACCTTACAATGAATAAAATTATGGGTACTACCCAAGTCAATAAACACTTTTACCTTTTTATTCTTGATATGCTCTTCTATCTTGAGAGTTTGAGGAATGGTAATTCCTGCCAATGCATTACATGATATTTTCAGACTCATTTCTTCTTCTTCTAGGGTTTCTTCCTGGTGTATATCCTCTACATTTGAAGTTTCTCCTTAATTTTCTTCCTCATCCTCACAATCTATGTAAAATAATTTATTCTCAGCGCACTTATGACATTTAGTATATTTGCTATCAGAACTGTAGAAAATCCCTTTTTCTCTTTTTTCTTCCATTGTTGTGGTGTTAGCCTTGTAGGTTGTGGAATTCTAGGAGTAGCAACACTTCCATCTAATATATGTGAGTGGTAGGCTTCCTTGTCGCCATAATTTAACATTTAATTGTTCTTGAAAACCTGAATGCCTTCTCCAACGAATCAGGTTCCCAAACATGAATTTGATATTCGATGTTATCCTTTAAAGTCCCTATGAAGACATCAACTTATGTTCCTTTGGAATATTAGTTACCCTTATATTCAATTTTTTGAAGTCCTCAATGTGCTCTACCACTAAACCCTTTTGTTTGAGATATCAATTGGCTAAAGAAGGTATTTCTCTTTGTATCTTCATAATGTGATATCATTTCCTCTGTAAAAATTGACCAAGTGAAAATTTCTTTACGGGAGCAAAGCCATCAATACCATACAAATGTATTTTGTTCTAAATGTAAAGTTGCAATGCGTACCTTTTGTGTGTCTTTCACATTATTGAGATCAAATATTGCTCCATCTGCAGTATCCATGTTATGGGATCCTTGCCATCAAATTTCCTCATATCCATCTTTGGAATATGGTGGTTCTTCAATCCAACATTAGATTTTATGGAATCATGATTAACATTTGTTTTGTCCTCATCATGAGTTTCTTCTACTATCTTTTCTCCATTATGAATCATTTCTTGTATCAACTTTGAAAAAAATTCCTTCAAACCTTCCATCTTTGCTGCCATAGCTTTATTCAAACCATCCATCTTAGCTTCCATGCTTTTCTTCAAAGCATGCATTTCATTTTTTGTTTCTCTTTGTGAGAGTGAAGTTTGGTGCATTTTCTCTTGTAATTTTGTTATTTCATGTTGCATTTCTTCATATTCATGAGCCATAGTAGAGCCTTCTAAAGGGTTAATGGGTGTTGAATTCTTTTTAGGGGGCATTTTAGAACCCAATACTGATATCTATTCTACAATATGCCCTTGGAATCAATTCAAATTGATTCTTCAAAAAAAAATTATGCGATTCGGAAAACAATACACACTTTTTTTTTTCTTTTGACGAGCTCGATATTGAAATCAAATTATATCTGTGATTATGGCTCCTCAATATTTGAAAGTATTCCTTGTGGTATCCCTCTAAATCCTCTTTCGAATGCCACAGTTATGACCTGATTTTTATTCTTCAAGTCAATGTTATCTCTAATCTCCCACAATGACCTAATTATGGACTGGTTCAGTAGAGAAAACTTGTATGACTTGCCATGTGTCACTGTTTTCTCCTTCAGCTATGAACATGATAGAAAGGAAACTACAGTCTATTTCCTTCTAGAAACTTTTTATAGAACTCCAATCTGATGCTCAGACAAAGAGTTAGCAAGCTTTTCCCTCCATCACCTCATTGAGAGGAAATTCGGGAGCCTCAAAAAGACCTAACTTCCACAGATAATATCTCAAAAAATGTTGCGAACCAAGCTCTACAATTTTGTGAAATTATTCCATGGGATTTCTGCTTCGTGATCTAAAAATTTCAGCTTCTAAGCCTTTGTAGAAAAAGAGTTATAGAGAAAATTCCACGGTGACTTTTTTGGTGCAACGAACACCTAGAATCCAAAGCTCTGATACCAAATGTTGTGAAACCAGCTCCAAAAATAGAAGAAAAGAAATATCAATGCCTTATAAATAAGCCACTTCAAGGGGGAAACCTCCAATACATTGCATGAATGAAAAATTCTTGGATGATACAATTGAAAAAACCTCCTTTCTATATATAGGAGTCCATGTGGCCACATTGTAATCCTAGCTGACCTAACAATAATAATGTAAGGGCACAATAATAACAATATGCGGGTTACAGGGGTACAACAATAATAATAAGGGGGTTACACTAACAACAATAAGGGACTATACTAGTAGTATAGGGACCTAACAATAACCCCCATATTCTCTAAATATCCTAATATTATTGTGAAAGTATTCCATGAGGAGATTCATGTTATAGTTTATATTTTCAAATTGTGCTTCCATCCATAAAAAGCTCTCATTTGTGGGATTACACGTTTATTCACATATTCATCGAAAATGACCAGGGATTTATTATTTTTTTCTTACTTGATATATATACCCATAAAATATCAAAAATATACCCAAATAAACTTACTCTTAAAAAATATGATCTATAAAGTACTATGGATATTATACTAGACAGTTGGTCGCAACAAATCTAGTAAATTATACTTAAAACATGTAAAATCTACATTATGCATGTTTATTTATCTTAAGATTTCATAATCTATACAATATTGTTTATTTCCTATCGATGAAATTTATAAATATGTAGAAAATATATAACAATAAAATAAAAACTTAGAAACCACAATTGTTACAAGATATATCCTAAGAAACCCTTTCTTGAGAAAACATATTCGGAAGGTGAGGATTTATGGTATCTTTTTCTAAATATAAAATGCACACAATTATAAAGAAGTAAGGCTGCTAGCCCATGGGCTACTATAGTGAAAAAATTGTAGTTATGTTCTCTCTCCCTATCCCTTTTTCTACTCTTCTTTTATATCGAAAAAATTTCCCTCAAAGACAATGGAACCCCTTTTCCTCCTACTTTCTTGGTTATAACCCAATTTGATGGTGTACTAGTGATTAGGTCTAACTAATTAAACTCTTGTACTAGAATTATAATATTTATTCTTCTAGACTCTTATTCACTAGGATTATGTGGTTTCCTTTTTTTCCATGACTAATGGGGGTTGACATGGAATCCTTCCGAAATATGGTGGCTAAAATAGGAAGGTCAACTTCTGAGTGGAATAAAATTTACATATGGACTCTGAATCAAGAAATTCTTTTTCTTAGGAAGGTATTTTTCTCTAGAATAGTGAAAATTGGTGTAATTCTAAATTAAAGAATAAAAATAAAAAAACAAAAAATCACCCCAAATAAATTTAAATTTAATGCCTGGAAGAGCTCCTACAGACTTTTAGAGCCTAATTTTCCAAATTATGTCTCATTGGGAATAATTTTCATGTGAAACTATTTCTCCACTTTTCCAACTGTAATAGCATTGGCATAGATGAAAAAAATATAATAATACAATGAATATTACACCTCCCCATTGTGTGAGGCTTTTGATCCCCAAATACTTTTACAAAATTAGGTAAGGAAATTCTTCCTCCACCTTCTCTCAGGTATACCATTTAGCCTTGCATGGAAGTTATACTTCAACCCAATTTTTAAAGGTCATGCTACCCTTGTCTTGTAGTTTTTCAAATCTTAGACAAAATTGTATCCTTTTTTTACTCTCTGTGAGTATCTGGTGAAAAATTCTCTAAAAGGGAAGTATTGATTTCTCTTCCTGGTGCAACATGGAAGGCTCATAGGTCTTCAAATTATTGTGAGATTCACCACTAAGTAAAAGTTCATGTATGTGGCTAAATTCAGTCTATAGGAATTGTCTCCCACCATTTTTAATATCATAAATTTACCATATTGCAGAGCCTTGATTCTCTTACTAGGACCATGTAGCCTCTCCTCGTTCAACTGCAATAATACTCTATCTCCCACCTTGAATTAATTCTCTTTTATATGCTAATCATTTCTGTATTATAGTTTTCCTCTAACTTTTATAATCTATCCTATACCTATATATGAATTTTATATAACTTCAAAAAAAATATTATTCCCTTAAGGCATTCCCTATAATATGCTCCATCACTCCTCCTTGCTTCCCATATGCTATATCCAAAGGCAATGTTTTAAAATATCCAAAATAATCTTCAAATTGGAGCTTGCTAGTAGAAGTATGGATTTATCTGTTAAAATAGTGTTGCATATATAGATTTTTTTCATCCAAATTATTTGGATGGTTTTGATTGTAATAAGTTGAAAATTTTCCCCAATGTCATATTGACCGCTTTTGTCATCCCATATGTTTTTAGTATGGAATGTTGCATACCTCTTTATATTTGTTTCCATATTCTCCGACATTGTAGTAAAAAATTCAATGATAAATCTTGTGTCCCTACCCAAATGTATTCTCCTTGTTATCAAAAATTGCACCCAAACCTATCTAACAAACAATTTTTACAGTTCTTTCCCATATGTTAGAAAATTAAATATTACAGAGCAATGCAACACATAAAATATGCGGAAAATAAAAGCATACAAAACACATAAAACTAGAGAGACACAGATATACGTGGTTCACCCAGTCTGGGCTACGTCCACCCCGAACAGCCAGTCCTTCCTTTCTATTATCCAGCAAAAAATGAAGAGACAAAACCTACAACAGATCCACTGTAATATCCTTTGTTCTCTCTCACAGTCTCCCTCTCTGTTTCTCGCTCCAATAATACACATACAATGCACATCCGCAATAAAATGCCCTCATAAAAGCGAGGGGTTGCCTTCTAGGGAAAAAACCCCTAATATAAACATAATTTCTACTGTCAGATCATTTGCCTAATGAACGGCCTAGATTGACTAGAAATTACTATACTTTTAGAAGGCAATTTTACAACTGTTTTTAGCTTCGGGGGCGTTGCCCCCGAAAACCCCCACCAGGAGGGGTGGCGTTGCTGCCCCCCCTGAACCCCCCACGGCAGCGATTAATTACATGCGGCCTTGCCGCCCCTTTTAAGGTAGAGGGATACAATGCTGTGATACAATGTAAACAAGATAATCAGTCTCCACACCCAACAATCTCCCACTTGGAGACTGATTGTAGCAACTCCATCGCTGCTTCATTTGCTGGACAATGGATCCTCTTTGGACCTGGCCATTTCTCATCTTCATTGTCATCCTTGAAGACCAATTGAAACTGAGCATGTTCTCAGTTTCTCCCTCGCTACAAATTTTTTTAGCATATCTACAGGATTCTAGCTAGTGTGTATCTTTTCCAGCTTCAACTCTCCATCTTCCAATACTGACCGTATGAAATGGTACTTGAAATGTAAGTGTTTAGTCCTGGAATGAAATGCTGAGATATTTGCAAGATGAATAGCACTTTGGCTATCACTATATAGTGTGCCCATATCATGCTTCTTACCCAATTCATCCATAAACATTTGTAACCAAATCATTTATTTACTAGCCTCTGTAGCAGCAACATACACGGCTTCTGATGTTGAAAGTGCAACAACACTTTCGATTTTTGAAACCCAACTGACAGCTGTTCCACCTACAGTAAATACATATCCTATAGTGCTCCTCCTTTTATCACTGTCACCTACCATATCTCCATCAAGATATCCCTGTAGAGCAATGTTTGAACCACCAAAGCATAATGCTTGATTTGTGGTACCTCTCAAATATCTGAGAATCCATTTTACTGCCATCCAATGTTCTTTTCTTGGATTGTTCATGTACCTGCTTACAACTCCCACTGCATGTGCAATATCAAGCCTTGTGCAGACCATTGCACACATTAAGCTTCCAACTGTTGATTCATATGGAACTTTAGACATATAGTCCATTTCTTTTTGGGTCTTGGGGCACATCTCCTTACTATGTTTGAAATGGCTAGCAAAAGGTGTACTAACTGGTTTTTCATTCTGCATATTAAATCTTTTCAACACCTTTTCTATGTACTCATTCTAAGACAATGTTAATATGCAATTTTCCCTGTCTCTAGTTATCCTCATACCAAGGATTTGTTTTGCAGCTCCCAAATCCTTCATTGCAAATGAATTTTCCAATTTTCTTTTGAGCACATTTATTTCCTGCATGTTAGACCCTGCAACAAGCATGTCATCTACATACAATAACAATATAATATAGCTGCCATCATTTTGCCTTTTTATATAAACACAATGATCAGAGTGACATCTAGTATAACCTTGTTCAGACATAAACTTGTCAAATTTTAGATACCACTGCCTTGGAGCCTGTTTTAAGCCATACAAGCTCTTCTTTAACCTGCACACCAATTTTTCTTTCCCTTTTACCTCATATCCTTCTGGTTGGTGCATGTATATCTCTTCCTCCAAATCTCCATGGAGAAATGTTGTCTTTACATCTAACTGTTCAAGATGTAAATCTTCCGCTGCTACAAGACTTAAGATAGTTCTGATTGAATTCATCTTAACAACAGAAGAAAATATTTCATCAAAATCAATACCTTTCTTTTGTGCAAACCCCTTCACCACAAGTCTAGCTTTGTACCTCTGTTTTCCTCCATCTTCTTCCTTCAGCCTGTAAACCCATTTATTCTGCAATGTAGTTTTACCTGCAGGCAACTTGACTAAGTCCCAAGTCTGGTTATGCATTAAGGAGTCCATCTCTTCTTCCATGGCTAGCTCCCAATTCTTCTTGCTTTCAACCTGCATTGCTTCTTCATAACATTCAGGTTCACCAGAATCAGTCAGCAATAAATAATATAATGAAGGAGAGTATCGTTCAGGGGGTCTACTTATCCTGGTAGATCTTCTAACACCACTTTCAGGTGTTTGAGGTGCCTGTTGCTGTTGTGGTGGTTGTTGTTGCTGTGGTTGTTGATTATTTTTATTTTTAGGCACCTTTACTTTTTCAGATATCTCATCAAGAACCGCGTATTCCTTGCTTTCTTTTTCCTGTTTCTTTTCTGTAACTGATTCTTATACAAGACCTCTTCATTGAATATTACATCTTTGCTCCTAATGATTTTTTGATTTTCAAAATCATATAAGTGATAACCAAAATCATTAGCACCATATCCAATAATGGTACATTTCTCTGATTTTTCCTCAAGCTTTGTTCTGTTTTCTTTATTAATATGGACAAAGGCCTCACAACCAAAAGGCTTTAAAAAAGAGTAGTTTACCTTTTTACCTGTCCATGCTTCCTCTGGAATACCACCATCCAAGGAACTTGAAGGCCCTCTGTTTATTAGATAAACAACGGTATCTACAGCATCTGCCCAAAATTGTAAAGGCAATCCTGCATGCAATCTCATGCACCTTGCACGCTCCATGATTGTTCTGTTCATCCTTTCTGACACACCATTTTCTTGTGGTGTTCTTGGAACTGTCTTCTCTCTATGAATTCCATGCTCTGAACAGTACCTATAAAACTCTTTGCTGCAATATTCACCTCCATTGTCTGATCTGAGACACTTCAACTTCTTTCCTGTCTCAATCTCAACCAAAGCTTTCCATTTCTTGAAAGTATCAAATACATCAGATTTATTCTAAATACAATAAATCCAAGTTTTTCTAGTTGCATAATCAATAAAAGTAACATAATAACGAGAGCCACTGAGAGATGATACCTGAGCAGGTCCCCATACATCTGTATGCACAAGCTCTAAATTTTTGCTCTTCTTTTCTTTCCTAACTCTGAGAAATTTGACTCTCTTCTGTTTTCCATAAATAAAATTCTCACAGAAATCCAAATCAACATTCTTCAAACCCGGCAACAAATTTCTTGAGTGAAGAATCTTCATCCCCTTCTCACTCATGTGTCCGAGCCTATGATGCCATAATGCTGCATCTGCTCCTTTGGAAGTTAAAGCATTAACAGAGTTAGAAATACCATTGCATAAATACAATGTACCAACCTTTTCACCTTTTGCTATTACCAGCACTCCTTTTGTGACCTTCCAAGTTTTATATGTGAAAGTTGTCACACAACCTTCACTGCTTAACTGCCCTGTTGAAATCAGATTTTTCTTCAGATCTGGAACATGCCTTACCTCCTTTAGTAGCCATTGGTTTCCATTCTGTTGTTTTACAAGAACTTTACCCATTCCAACAATTTTACAGGGTTTATCATCACCCAAACGAACTTGTCAAAAATCTCCTTGAAGATAGTCATGAAAATATTTCTTATCAGGTGTGGCATGGAATGAAGCCCCTGAATCTACAACCCAAGAATCAGTAACATTTTCAAAAGAAAGAATAAAAGCATCTTGTAACACATCACCTGTCACATTTGCTTCATGATTGTTTTCCTGCTGTCTGTCTCCTTCTTTTCCCATCCGAGATGTATAGTCTTTCTTTAGGCGTCCTCTATTTCCACAATTCGAGCACACTATCGCCAATCTGGACTTGGATCTGCCGTTCCTTGATTTACTGCGATATCTCGAGCTCTCTCCTCTTTCCATTCTTCTTCCCCTAGACTCTACACTCAAAGCATTACCTGATGTCTCACTGGAGCTTTTCCATTGCATTTCCTCACTAAGGATAGCACCAACAACATCATCAAACTTTAAAGTACTAGATCCAGAGACAAAGTCACTAATGGCCATAACTAAACCATTCCATCTTTCTGGTAATGAGCACAAGAATAACAGAGCTCTAACTTCATCATCAAATTTTACCCCTACAGAACTTAACTGACTGGTAACTGTATTAAATTCATTTAAATGGTCTGCAACAAATCCACCTTCCGACATCTTCATATTAGATAATCATTTTGTAAGAAATACCTTGTTTGAGGCCGAGGGTTTCAAACCCTCTTTTGTTGTTTCCTTCGAAATATTGAAGGCGACTAATGACGTAAGACACAACCGTACTGTTCTGAGTGCCTTTCTATCGAGAATGTTCCATTCCGCGTCTGTCATGGCTGTCGGCTTCTTTGTTTTTTCGCTCAATGGTAGGTACAGATCTTTCTGATACAGATAATCTTCCATCTGCATCTTCCACAGCGGGAAGTTTTGGCCATTAAATTTCTCGACCCTAAACTTACCATCATCCGCCATTGCTCCCACTCGAACCAGGAACCCTTCTTTCCTGCGATTTTATCAGCCAAATATACCTTCGGCTCTGATACCAGTTGTTAGAAAATTAAATATTATAGAGCAATGCAACACATAAAATATGGGGAAAATAAAAGCATACAAAACACATAAAACTAGAGAGACACAGATATACGTAGTTCACCCAGTTTGGGCTACGTCCACCCCGAACAGCCAGTCCTTCCTTTCTATTATCCAGCAAAAAAAGAAGAGACAAAACCTACAGCAGATCTGCTATAATATCCTTTATTCTCTCTCATAGTCTCCCTCTCTGTTTCTCACTCCGATAATACACATACAATGCACAGCCGCAATACCATGCCTCATAAAAGCGAGGGGTTGCCTTCTAGGGAAAAAACCCCTAATCTAAACATAACTTCTACCGTCAGATCATTTGCCTAATGAACGGCCCAGATTTACTAGAAATTACTATACTTTTACAAGGAAATTTTACATCTGTTTTTAGCTTCGGGGGCACTGCCCCTAAAAACCCCTTCCAGGGGGGGGGCTCCGAAAGCGCTGCCGCCCCCCCTGGACCCCCCATGGCAGCGATTAATTACGGGCGGCGTTGCCGCCCCTTTTAAGGTACAAGGATCCAATGTTGTGATACAAAGTAAACAAGATAATCAGGCTCCACACCCAACACCACAGATGGTATTCCTATATGGAATCAAAACATGCATCTTGCTAAACCTGTCAACTACAATGAATGAGTAGTTTCATCTCTTACTAGTTTTCGGAAAGCCTCCCACAAAGTCCATGGAATTACTTTCCCAAGGATGAGTGAGCATAAGTAATGGATGATATAAATAATGTTTCCTATTAATATTATTTTTGTTATAACAAAAAATTCATCCTCTTATAAACCTTGTTGTGGTGGATTCGACACATGGTTGTATGAAATTTCATGATTTTAGAGAGTGTGATTTACCTTCTAAAATATATGTAATAGGCAGTGTGTGGGGGGAGCTCAAAAGCATAAAACTTAAATGAAGTAATATGCTAAAGTATGCTATATTAAAAAACTAAAATTAAAAATCACAAAAGAAGCTATATAGAGAGTTCCGAACAGTAACGAGGTAAACAATGGCTCGATGGCCTCTTTTTATTGAATTCTTGGAATGAAAAAAATATTACACACTTGCCAAAGGGCCCCTAGGAAATGGCTCTAGGTCCCGATGCAAGGATGTTTGTCCTTCAAGCTCTGCCTTCTAATGCAGTATAACTCTCTCTCTTTTCTATGGTGGAATAAGATGTTGGGTGGCCAACCATCGAGTCCTTTCTTGCTCCAGCTCCTTGGGTCACACACGATGCTAGTGTTTCTTGGGCAACTTTGGCCAGCATAACCTTGTGATCACAATTTGTTCATCTTTGGGTGGGTTTAAATAGGTGAGATTCAAATCCTCCTTCCCTCCCTTGGTACATGATGGATGGTGACCCAAGGGAGGGATTTGATTCCATTGTGTGCTAAAATATGCTTTTGTGTGCTCACACAATGTCTAAGGAGGCACTGGTACTGTCCTTAGGCCCCTTTGACATAAGGAGAAACTATCATTTACTTGCTTGTCGTCCCCGAAAGTGACTTTTTTCTACTTCCAAGAATGCGCGCTTATCGGGCTCCAGTGCATGCAAAAGGTGCTCTTTTCGAAGGAAAAAGCATGCATTTGAGCATTTATGACTAGTTCAAATTTGATTTTCTCAAAACCTTAAAGATTTTAAATACTTCTTGATTCCATAATGTATCCCTATCCTGTAAATCCTTAGGCTCGACATTAATTGATGTTGTCTTATGCTGTACGATTTTCCAGTGTTGATAGTTTCCCCCTAATGTGTGAGGTCTAGGAGGAACTGTATAGTCGAAATACATTATAGTTTGTTTTTTTGTATCGTACACAAAGAGAGAGAGAGAGATAACGAGGCCTACATGTATAATAGAAAAAACCTTGCACTTTTTCCGAGATAACCATAGTCTAAGGGACCCCCTGCAAGCAGACAAAATATACAACATATTTGCAAAATTTCAATGAGGCGGGCATGTCCCATGCTCTGATGCTATGGCTAGTTAAACAAAATTGACAGATACATGTGTTGTCTATGTCACTAGTGTGGTAGTGATGTTGGTGGTTGTTGACAACGACTGTTGATGCCCTCGGGGTCTTTTTTTTTCTTTGACGATAGGTGGAATGTGGTACCCATATGCATAATCTTGGTATCGCATATCACTGCACAATGTATGCATATGTACTGGCTAGGACCTTCCTGTGTAAGCATTGTTGTCCGAGACGCTTATAAAGGCATAGATCTTCGATGGATCTTGATCAAAGTGCAATGGTTGTAAGGTAATATACCATCATGACATGAAAGCTTTTTCTATAGTAAAATGTCAAGAGGATAGATGGCATCTATGGACAATGATGTCTCCCATAGTGCCACCCAAGGATGCCCCTTTGCATGGGGAGGGGTCATCCAAGGTACCACTTCCTTTTTGGAAAAGAGGTGTTGATGTCGAAAAAAAGGAGGCCTTAATCGAACCATAATGGACTTAACATAGGCATGCTGGTGAGCGGTAGCTGAAAATGGATGATGGGGATTCAATGGTTCGAGGTCGAAGTATATTTGAGCAGCTTGGCAGCAGTCATAGGTATTTCTGATGGGAAAATTCCTTGGAGTTGGTAGGACTTCTAGGGTGGGTATGAACTGGCTATGATTGTCGTAATGGTGCTTGCATGGCTGGTATGAAATACTTCGACCAAGGAATATCGAGGACTATTTCCATGGGAGAAAAGGTGAAATATGAGGGCAAAGAGGTGAAGGGCATCATTTTCAGTCTTTGTACACTTACCAAAAGAATAAAATAATGGGGTTTGGCTTGTACAAAACACAGAGATGGGTTCCCCAAAACATGAAAGAGGGTCTCTCACTTGATGGTGTGAGGATGATGTTCTGCTGGGGGTATGGGTCCCATTCGTTGGTCTCATGTGCGGGGTTGATGAAGTGGAATATTTCGCAGATGGATTAATGTTGATGGAGGTATGGTGGGCCAAATGAAATACGCGGAGGTACGTTTTCATTCTACTTGTACAACTCGATCATTCGGGAAAGGGGTTCAATTTAAATGATGAACTTGACCTTATGCATGGTATATGGATGGGCATGAAGTGCTTCCTAGACTAAAAATGGTGTGGCTATGGCATCACTTGTGGGGTGATGTATGGTCTACTTGGGATGATGATCACCATGGAGGAAGGATATACCGACCATCGCAGACATTTATCATATGCAGGGTGAGGAGATGATAAACATGGTCGGGTATGAGGACCCTATGGCTTATTTTATATGGAGAAATGATGTCAGGATATACAAAGTTCTCAGGGATTATATCATGATGAGGGTAGAATGATGCCTACTCTAGAACTTTCGGTGGTCGGTGTTGTGAATGGCTTGCGGGTTATTCCTGCAAAAAACAACTACCTCAAGTGAAAAGAGCTTATTTTCATCCAATATTATTGAAAAACATGAATTTTGGAAAGGAAGATGGGAGGGTGCATACCTGTCGGCGCTTGAAAAAATATTTCTTCGAAAAGTGAATGCGGGGCATCGCTTTCGTTCGTCATGGTATATTGATGATGGTGCAACTTACGGTTTGCAGAATGGACCTTCTGATCTCCTGTTATGGACCTCTGATATTTTGTAAAAGGGTTATAAATATGGGATTATGGCCCTAATCCTATTCATTTGTACTTTCTGAGTTTTGGGAGATCAGAGGTGATAGCACCGCCTTTCTTGTTGTTGCGGTTAGCTTGTGTACCGGGGATTAGCGATATTATGCCGAGGTAATTCTCATGACATCCTGCATTTTAATTTTTCCAGTTTGGTGACGTCGGGGGCGATACAAATTAGTTTTCTATGGCCTCAAAGGGGCTTTTGACCCTAGATTGTGTTGGCGATCTAGGCAAATATGTGCCCCCCTTGTGTGTATTTCTCAGGTACAGCCATGCGAAGGCACGCTGTTCCTACCTCTTTGCACGCAAGGGTGTGTTTTTCTGAGAGACAGGAAAGCAATGACAGTGTTTTCTGAAAAAAAACTTGGGTTTTTTGCTTTCCCTGATGATTTTTCTCCTTCATACTAATGGGTGCCTGTTGCTTGGAAGGTTGGTGTGGAGAGAACGAGATTGGCCCGAGATCCAGGCCACATGGGGCCTCCTGAAATTTGCTGAAAATGAGTTCCTACGGTCACAGGACCGTTTGTTACGTTATATCATACAACATTTGTGCAGGAGGCGCAACATGTTTTTTATGAGGGGGACAAACCTGATTATTCGTCTGGAGAAGAATATTTACTTTTTGACTGGATTACTACCTCAGGGAGAGGTGCTGAGATATCGACTTCCTGCTTGACAAGTGAACATGGACAGGTTCTGGAGGAGGAATTGTGGTGGTACGCCTCTTATTGAGGGGTGCATCAATATCACCTCAGTGACAGATGTGGCTGATCGATGTGCTCTGGAAATTATTGTTCGACTGGAGGGGTCGTTTGCGCCTCATTGAGCATTGGACCCAGAGGTTGGGGTTTTACGCCATTTGAGGAATGACCATTTTATTTTTATTTTTCCCACTTCTTCTTTGATGGTATGGTGTCGCAGCTAAACATGGTCTAATGTGGATCCAAATCCTTTGCGTACACTAGAATTTTGTGCAGCATTATGTATGAGAGGGTTGTGCTACTAAGGCCCATGGTGGTTGTGCCTATTAGGGGGGCGAGGGAGCCACGCATGAGGACGTGGGCTCCGGTGATGCCACGTGGCGGTGGTGATGTGGTGGCTCATTATTAGAACAACACAATGGAGGCATGGTTTGAGGCCAACATGAAAATGTTTTTTCCATACCCTTATGCGGGGATGGACTTTTAGGGTGATCCAGATATTGGTCTCCCTTTTGGTTATGTTTTGGGTCCTGCAGGTATGTGTTATATTTCTACATTTACTCAAGTTTTTTGTGTACTTGAGTGTTTTTATTCACAGTAAAATTATTTTGGTTACTTGTGCAGATGTTGGCGAGGTGGGATTCCTAGTCGACCGACTGGTGGGTCACGATCCTTCACCACGACTGTCGGGTGGTCATGGAGGTGGTGCCATAGGTGGACCAGGCGGGGGTGCTGATAGACCTAGCGGGGATGGTTTTGGTCCTTCTGGTGAGGGTAGAAGCATGGGTGCAGCTGAGATAGTGGCTGAGAGAGCTTGTGCAGATACGGTTGAGGTGCGCATAACAACACTTACAGCTCAGGTAGAGGCTCTAGAGGACTTCCGGGGTCGAGTGGACTATTTGACCCAAGGGATGCCTACTCAAGGTTTTATGGATGACTTCAAGGAGGCATGGCTAGAGACAATGATGGCTAGTGAGAGGGACTACTGGCCTACTCTAGGATAGGTAGCTATCACAGTGGCGACAGTAGATCCGGTGGTGGCACCAGGAGTAGTGGTGGGCCTAGGTGCTCCTCTTGAGGGGGCATCCCCCTAGTGTAGATTTGTACATAGGGAAAGCACACGTTATGAGGATGTTTCCCTTATTTTTGTTGACCTCTATATTTTTGGGCTAGCTAATGGGCCAGTGATACTATTTCTGTACTCTGATACACATATTTTTTGATATATATATGAGAGATATTTTTTGCGGCTCTACATGGTGTGGAATCTATTTTGGTTTATACATTTTTTGTTATGGCAAGGGATATACATGTTTTTGGATTATTATGTATGGTGGTTTGCTTGCAATGCATTCTAGTCTAGGATAGTTTTAGCTATGCGATCAGTTGTTTGGTTTTCATTCCTTGATACATGTGAGAATGTAATATAATAAAATTTCTTGCTTAATATTCTGGCACACAAATATTTTCTAAATGGGTTTGCATCCCTAGTTTCAAATGTTTGGTTGAATTGCGAGACTACTAACTAGGAATCTAGGTAGACATGCATATGATGGATGCCTTGGTGGAGGGCGTCACACATAAGTCCAATAACGACATCATATTCCACCTGATTGTTGGTTTTTGATCTGATGCACATGTCGTTTGAACACAATGGCGATCGGTCAGGGTAGTAGATGACCGAGGCGATTGCAGCTAAGTTTTGAGACCATCACAATGCTTCATCAAAAAACCCAAAGTAAGGTTCAAGTTGGTGATCCATGGTGATATTTTGAGCGCGTTTAGGTTTTTTGGGTAAAAAATATTTTGGTATTGGGATTTTTGTGTACTCTAACTCTAGGGGATTAAGGGCTACAGGGGCCCTTATGGGTATAATTTCTTGAGGTAAAGGCCATTGACAGGATTAGTGAGGTAAGTCCTATCTACTTCCGTCAAGATGTATGCCCCCTAACAGAGGCAATGTTTGATGATATGGGGCCCTTTCCATAGGGTTTCGAACTTTCCTGGACCTAAGGCTTATTTTGCGACATCATAGCGAAGGACTAGCTCTCCTTTAGTAAATGAGCGAGGGGTGATGTGGTAGTCGAATGATGCTTTTACCCTTTTCTTATGGGCCTCATTGTGTTGTAGCGATTGGCACATGTTTTCACCAACTAGCTCTAGTTGTATTAGGCGTTGTTCTAGAGGTTGCATGTCATCAAGGAGTTTGATGACTATATGCAAGTTTGGGATCTCGTGGAAATCGATGCAAGGGCATAAGGTGCCTTGGTTTTTTGTGACAGGAATAAAGTCGAATTCCTGTGACGGGGAGGTTTTTGAAATCCTATTTCAGGTGTGTGATGACACGAGTCGTACGTGATGAGTTGTGTTGCTGGCATGCAGTGGGGGAAGGATATCCGCAATAGAGTCCTAAGTGAGCCGATGGTTGGCCTTCTCAATAGGATAGTCAATTCCCGGTAGGTGGAAGTTGATTTTATCACAAAGATGTTCGAATGTTTGTAGAAACAGACACCCTTCCATCACGTGATTATGACTGGTGCAAATGGTGCAAGGTATCACAACGCCGATAGAGTAGATAGTGTGAGAATATACACTACTCGATGTTCCAGACGTGGATGCTTGGAAAGGGTCTGTTGCGGACCAAGTCATCTTCTGTTTCCTTTTTTGCATCACAGGTTGAAACTTGCCCCACTTTTTGGTGAGTGGTTGACTTAATGCCGCTCTAACTGCTCTCAGCTTGGGGAGATGCGTGCACTTAAATGTGTGATGAAAGTGTGAGAAAATTTGACAGTAAGTGCGTGTGATCTTCTCTTGATTAGAGAGAAGCTTTTGGGGGAGAGACAAGATTATGCAAAGAGTATTTGCCAGGGGTTTGAGTTCTCTACATTGGTTGATTCGATGATCGTTTAGATTTCACAGGACACATGTTATCCTAGGCTTGACCTGGGGTTTATGTGATTGGTGTGTGGTTTTATCCAGCTTATAACACCATCATGGTGGTGGGGACGTTGAGTCGGCGACAAATCTCTTATGCCATTATTGGAGATCGTTCTTCCTTTTTTCTACGGCATTAATCATGTCTATAGTGGGACATATCCGTGAGACATAAGTACAATGTCGGTCATAATGATTACCCTGACATATCAGAAAAAATTTCCATGATATGGGTGTCCCATTGTGTGTGGTCTGAGGCCGGGCAGGCTACCATCTTCGATATGCTGCTAAGTCAGGACAATGGACTACTATATGGTCCATCAGCTTGCATAACGTGCATGTGGGTGGGTTTCGTGAAGTGCCTGTAGGGGTAACTTTGGGTTCCCCACTAGGCCATTCTTCGACTGACAAGAACATGATAGAGGTGCTGAGCTCCTCTATTTGTGTCATGGAGCTATCAATGGATTTGGTATCCATATCGTCTTCTTGGGAGAGATGAACTATGGCTGAGCAGAGGCTAGCAAGGGCTAGTCAGAAGTGAGGTATGTAGTGACAATCCTCCAATAGGTGATTGTTGGTGCACAATAAGAATGTGAATTATGTTTCCTGTAGTCCCATGTAGTAGACCCTTTTGATTGGATACCATCTCTGAATGAGTTCCAATGTGGCACACTCTTAAAGGTAGTGTCCAAGCTCATCGCATAGTGTGAAGTGTATAATGGGCATTACTAGGGGGCACTCTACATATTGGTGCTCCTCTTGTAAGTACGAGATGGTGCGCAGCTCGTCATTAATAGACTAGATGGAGGGATCCTCTTGATAGGATCACTTGATCGCTTGTAAGGCATCCCTATACCGTGGTATTTCTGGAAAGTGGTGGGTATAATGCCCATATGTGTCACATAGGGCGCATGCATGATTGTTACGCAGCAGTTTTCCTGTACTTTTGGTGGCAAGTTCCTTTTTATGGGAATGTCATTTTGAGGTGCTTGCCTCGCAGCCGAGGAGTGGTTTTAATTCGTCCAACTCTGGGCATATGTGAGTAGGGTGTCCTGTGAAATCACATATAGTGTAGGCTGACGACTCCCTATGTATGGTGGGGGTCACCACTTTCTTTCCTTTCTTGACGATTTTCTTTATCGTGGCTGTCGGTTTCCCTGTGGGGATTTCCCTTGCGGGGGCAGTTTCGGCTGCTACTTGGGTAGGTTGGGCCTCCTCAGGACCGGAGGGCTTTAACCCAAATGTAATAACGTTGGTATCTCACATTCCTGGAGGGGGAATGTAATACCACACTAGGAATGCCAATGATATGTTGGGTAGTACCAGTGTTGCCAAGACCTGCTGGGAGGTGAAGCCAGGAGGTGCATATAGGAAAGGAGTTTGGGAGGCAGGATAGACTAGGGAGGCTGCAATAGCTGATGCCTTGGTGTCATTACTGCTTGAGTTCATGTCCTGACTAATTTCGGTGCTTGATGTGGACATTATGCAAGGTCGTTGTGGCATCGGGCGATACCTCAGGGATAATAGGAGGATCTCCTAGGAATGATCCTAGCATGGACAATGGTTTGAATTGGCCAGGGCCATATTCTTGATACCGTAAAATATCATCTATGGTTGTGTCTATATAGGGTAGAACCATATGTGTGTTGGTGAAGGGATGCTTTTCAGTGTGTGTCAGCTGGTCTACTGTAATGATTCAATCCTCGTGGGGGAACATCATGATGTGTAAAACAGAGGATGCTATGGCAGACATGGCGTGCATGTAACTATGCCCAAGGAGTATATTGTAATCCAAGTGAGCATATAAGACTTCGATGTCTATGTGGACCATTTTTTCTGGCTAAGTAGACTGGTACATTTTGGAAGAGACTGACGGGGGTCGAGGGCCGACCATCAGATGCTCTGAGTGTGATGATGGAAGGTTTGAGTTGGGGGGCTCGTAAATTCTGCCATACATTCTTTGACATGATGCATGTGGATGCACCCTTGTCAATGACACATTGGTGAATAGTGATATTATGTATTGATACTGGTATCTATAAGGCGACCATGGAGGGAAGCCTAGGGGTGGCTTTCTCTAAATCAAAAGCCATCTGTGCGTGTCAGTAGGGTCGATGGCGCCTAAGGTGAAAATTAGGGCTTTCCATTACTTCGGGCATGACTGCAGTACCTCCAAAGCGGACATCACAGCGGGTGAATGAGCTAAATCGTCTGCGATTATGTAATTGTGGGATGATTTGGAGTAGTTACTTGCTTCCCTATTAGGCCCTTTAACCATATTTGGCAATGGTTCCAAAGGAATATTTGGAATCATCAAAGGTGCAGTTGGCGTGCTCGTACTAGCCCTTGACATACCGGTGTTTGGTGGGCTATCGTAACTACGATTTTGGGTTTGGGAAATATTTCTTCCACATCCATGTAAATTTCATGGTTGTTTTTCTCGGAATCGTTGGGGTGTTGCTGCTGAGTGCTGACTATTCCTTGATGGGGGAAGGGTTCTTTCATAACTGTAGATGTCTCGGAAGATCCTCCTTGTCCTTGGTTACTGTTGATCATATGGTTAACATTAGTCATTTTTAAAGATAACCTTGAGTAGCCAAGTATCGAATGTCATGACTCATGGTGAAAAGTTTAAATAATGGTTGGAGAGAAATGATGCTAAGCTAAGTCACATGGCTGCATAACTAAGCACATGTCCAAAAAGGGGAGGAAGACGTAAAGGCTGCGAAAATGAATCAAACAAGCGAAGGTATGGTATAAAAGGTCTAAAATGAAAAATATTATAATACAGCCCGCCTTTATATCATGCACATTGAAATGAGTCTCCGCATGTGCTATTCTAGGGGGGCTAAAATGTTTTTTTTTAGCCTTCAAGGAATGCATTTTATCTGAAAACACATCATCCTTGAAAGCCTCCTTGTGCCTTTTTCCTTTGGGAAATCCTCGCTGCTGTTCTCACTTTTGAATCCTCTCTGTTTGTGAAGAAGAATGCACAAAAAGCCTCTTTTCCCCCTATTTCACACCTTTTAAACCTCTATTGTCATCCCCTTGTCTCCCCTTATAATTCCCTTCTTACCCTTCAAAATCATCCTATTACCCCTTTAAACCTCACAAATACCCTTTGTTTGGCTTAATAACCCCCTTTTCCTCTCTATCGTTACCCCTTTTTAGCCTTAAAATGCATTGAAAGTAGGCCAAAAAACCATTCATTTTACATATACAAGCTAAGCCCCTTTCGGCCAGCCCCCTTAAACCACTTCCCCATATACCCTATGCCCAGAACCAAGCACTTAAGGCCCAGGCACTTATAGCAATCAGAACGATCAGTGTGGGCCCAATCCTTTGCAAACCTGATTTTTTTCGATGCGATGGTGTTATGGTCTGTGGAGCATGGGTGTAATACCCGCCGTCAATCTATACGGATCCAACGGTTCACACAAGTCCTATTGTGCCCATCGCACCACCGCACCAATCGCAATCACAACTTTTAAAGTGTGCTGCCCGCCGCACTCCCCGATTGCGATTCTCCGATTGTAATCTCTGTCGTCGATTTCCCTTTGATTCGACAGCCCTTATTTCTCCCGCTCCACTCATTTACCCCCGTCTATCTCCCCGCCGATTGAGTCTCCGTCATCAACCTTGTTCCAGATCAGAAGGATGGTGCTCAATCGTCTATCGCCAATCGCAAATTCTTAAATTTGTCATCCGCTGCCTTCCCCGATTGTGATCCGCCGATCCAAATCGTGACCTTCCATCCAAGTTAGATCAACGGTCCTCATTGCATCACCTTGTTCATTCATATTTCTCCATCGGAGTCTCAGCCTTGCTTTACTCTGATGTGATTAGATCACAACCATTGATCTCTCGGGATCCGACAGTTCATACCTAACCACCCCCCGTCATGCTGGGATCCCACCACTCCTACCGTGTTACAGTCATTATCAGGGTATGAATCATGTCTCTAGGAGGATATGGATTGGACAGATATACTTTCAGGTAAAACCACCTGGTTAAAAGCTGAGACCATTGTTTCAACTCTCCGCCAAGAATTTTCTCTCCTCCATCTCGTAAAGCATAAAATCCCCACTGATTTAAGTTTCGACGACCTCACTGAAGCTTATATCAGGGTGGAAAGATTCACAGCAATTCCTGAACCTGTAGCAGATAGTCAGCAGACATGCACCTGGTATGGCAGCCTGGTCACTAGCTCATCAGCCAAAGTTCCGCCACCTGTGTCAGCGACCGCCTCAACTCCATCTCATCCGTGAACATTGTCAATTCATGATTCGGCCCAAGTGGCCTTTTACTTTAATTTTAGTTTGTTACTTTCAACTTTCAAGTGGAATTCACATTCCACTCCAGCATTTTACTTTCTGTCAAAAACTGTTGTTTAATATTTTTGTTTAAAACGGTCGTGAACCTAACTGTCAATGACGAGATTCCCCTATTCCTCATCATGAATTTTGGTTATTTTTGATGGAGACCTAAAAATTATTACAAGCACGCGAGGAAGATATTTTTCCAAGGAATATTTTCTCTCTCATGTTTCCGAGGCTTCTATATAAGCAACAACTAAAGAGAAAAAAGGGTTCTTGATTTTCTAAAGAAATTGTTGTGAATGAGTTTTTGTATGCATTTTTTTGAAGCTTTAATACAAGTGTGAAGAGCCCGTTGGGTCTCAATGAGGAGTTCTATCTTTAATGAGGATTCTGGTCTTGGTGTTTTATAGTCTGTAACTCTACCTTATGTGATATAGTTTAGCTATTCATTTCACTATTTCCATTTCTCTTGTATCATGCTCTGGAATGCGAGTGGATCACTGGGTTTGGTATGAATTTATCACAATTGATACTTATGGTAAACCTGTCTAGCGCTTTAAATATGGCTCAGTCATGATATGCTGTTTCATTTTCCACTTCATCCACACTTCTTCTATATTACGTGCTATGGGATGTTATTTTTAAAATCAATAGACATGTATGGATTCTTATTATCATAAGCCCATTTCATTTTTAGATCTGTTTATGGGATTTCATCTCATTAGTGGTTAGTATTCCTTCTATTTTTCATACATAGAAAATTTCGTCTGATTTTATATCTCTGTAAAGAATTTTCAGAATCCATCCCTCCTTATAGAAAGTTGCCTTTGAATTTTCTAACACATTTATATTGAGAATTCACATCTTGCCTTTGCAGTGTTCCTTTCATTATGCTGAGTTTATGAATATTCTGGTTCCACATACATTGAAATTTCCTGTTAAAACTGAAATAGCAAAAGAGCCTTGTTTTGCTAACTATCCTTGTTATATCATATCACTCCTTGCTATATAAGATGTCCTAGGCACTAGTATTTCACAACTCAAGGTTGTCTCTAGGGTTGACAACATCTTTTTGGCGCCGGTTCCGGGGAAGCAAAGTTGAGAAAAGTTAAATCCATGGGCCTTGGAAAAACCTTATTCACTCTTCAAATAGGTGAGCATGGAGAGTTGAGAGTTGTAGATCCCTCACCTTGGCAACTCTGCATTCATTTATCAAATAAATTTACTTGCAGTCATGGCTCCTCATAAGCCACACCTGAGGTCAGATATGTCTCAGCCAAAGACACCTTCTGTGTCTAACCCAGAGAAGATCCTAAATATAAGGAGTTGGAGGGAAAGACAATTAGTCCATACTGAGATTCCTGAATTCTCTCTAGAAGAATTTTCGTCCTCCTCCTCTCAAGTTGCCCAAGTGCAATTTCCTGACTCCACTGTGGGAGATACCCACTACTACTCAGATAGTCCACCTCGGGGAGGTGTTCGAATTAAAGACGAAGCTGAGTCAAGGGATACCACATATTACACCTTTCACCCTATTGCTAAAGTCGGAGAGGTCAAATAAGTCACCGAAGTATCTGCTATTAACAGCCCGTTGTTCCCGTCAACCCCTCAAGCTGCTGTCCAATACATTCCTATTGTCATTCATACTTCACTTCTACCTCCTCCTCCTCCTTTTACACACCAAACCCTTGCACTACTTCCACCTCCACCAATGGACAATGTTCCTGGCTTCTTTTTGAATAAATATGCCCCCATGGCATTACCTCAAGTGTTGAATGATATGCCATAGGACTATCTAAAGATCTTACCCCGATTCAATGAGGAAAATGAGATTGAAGTTCAAAAACATCTTGAGTTCTTCCGTTCTTTTGCAGAGAAATTTAATGTAGAACACCTAGATGTAGTCTTAAGATTGTTCATGCAATCTCTTGATGGTGAACCCAAAAAATGGTTTAAGACATTAGGAGACCATTCCATCACCACTTGGGAAGGAATGGAAGATATCTTTCTCAGAAAATGGGGGGAGAAGGAAGATTGTGGACATTGTCTTACTGAGTTTAACACACTCAATAAAAGACATAACGAAGGGGTGTCAAAGTTCATCAAGAGGTTTAACAAATTGTATGTGAGCCTTCCTGCTGATATGAAACCTCATCAAACCGTTGCTAAAGTTTCTTTTTTAGCCACTTTTGACTCAAAATTCAGTTTCTCTCTAAGAGAAAGAAAGCCCGCCACCCTGGATGATACTCAAACAGATGCACTAGAGTTGGAAGAAAATTTTGTCTCCACTGGTAAATATAAGGGAAAATCAGAACAAGATGCTAGAAGAAAGGGAAAAGAGGATGTATCTACCTCTAGCCAAGATAAAGAATCAGCTAATGATAAAATTGAGGAAATGAACAAAATGATTAAGAATCTTTCAAGTAAGCTGGTCAAACTTGAACTAGAGGCCAAGAATTCATCCTCCAAGAATTTCTAGAATGCTCCAAATAGGGGTTACAACCCTCAGTATAGAAAACCCCCCTTGCAGATACTACAAAGGGAATGGAAGGAGCAACAAGATCAGGTACCACACCCTCTATACTTGGAAGGTCAGGTAGATGGTCCCACCGAAGACACCACTTATGAGCAAGAGGAGGCATACCTTGATTTTTCAAATAGTGACAAAGTAGAATGTCCCCTACAAGAAGGTGATGAAGTCGAGATTCCATCACAAGAGGAAGAAAGAGCTAATGAAAGCATCGAAGATCCTGGGATCAACGACTACTGCAAGCAGTTTTTTGATTTCATGCAAGCACAGTTCAATAAAAGATATGACCTTAGATCTTCTAGGAAGAGAACTCGCACTCAGGATCAGGAGGAAGACACACCTCATGGGGAAGCATCTGCTCAGAAGGAGACAACAGCTCAAAGGACCACAGATAAAGGTAAGAGGCCTCTTAGCGAATCTTTGCAGTCTACTGATCAAATTCCTTCCTCTTCACAAGTGGCTACTCCCCCTATTGTCAAGTCAGTCACAAAGGAAGTCAAACCCCTTTTCCAAAGAAAAGTTTCAAAAGAGATGTTAATAGATAATTCCTCCTCTGTCTTTAGTTTACAAAAGGAGATTGAAAAGGTCAAAATCCCAGTTCCCTTGAGCAAATTGTTGAAGCAGCCTGCATATCAGTCCCAGGTCACATCCTTTATGCCTCCCCCAGAAGTAGCACATATTCGAGACAGTCTAAAACTTCAAGAAGAAAGACCCATGCTTGTATTTGGCCCACATGTTCAGGAATTAGATGCTTCTACTTACACATTTTATGTGTCCTTAGTAATCCATGACCTGCTGTTGCATAACTGTATGTTAGATTCAGGAGCCCCCCATAACCTATTGCCCCTATCGGTCATGGAACAACTAGGATTACAAATCACCCATCCATACAAGTACCTCTACTCATTTGATTCCAAAAGAGTTAAATGCCTGGGTATGATCAAGGATTTGGTGGTCAATTTGGCCCAAATCCCAACAAAAAGTGTGGTGATGGACATCGTGGTGGCTGATATCCTAGCTCACTTCAGCATGTTGCTGTCAAGGTTCTGGGGGACTAAAATTGGTGGGTCAATCAAGTTGGACTTGACCTATGCTACTGTCCTGGTTTTTGGTGGCAAGGAGAGGAGGTTGTACCAGGAAACTAGATTTTTCAAGACGGTTACGAAGGCTGAAAACTTAGTTAATTCTCTAGTTTATAGTAAGGAGGGATATTTCTCATGTTTGATGTTGGAAGAAGATCAAGATTACACTCATGAACCATCATTCTTCCAAATCAAGACCGAGCAGTCCATAGAGAGCCATGAAGCAGGAATCTGGACACATCATTTTGATGGAGAAAGCTCCAGAGAAGGTAATGGGGCTGGAGTATTATTGATTTCTCCTACAGGCCAATGGGTCCCATTGTCTTTCAAGCTAGAGTATGAAGCCACTAATAATGTGGCCGAGTATGAAGCACTTCTGTTAGGGTTACAGACATCCATGAGCATGAACATACAGAGTTTAAAGGTTCTGGAGGATTCGGAACTGGTGGTTAGAAAAATGAAGAGTGAGTGTCAAACCAAACATCCTAGGCTGAGGGCTTATAGGAACGAAGTTTGGGACCCGGTAGAGATTTTTTTCTTGGAATTTAATATTCATTTCATGCCCCGGGAGCAGAATAGGATGGAAGACTCCCTTGCAGTTGCTGCCAATACTTTCTGTCCACCTCAAGACCCTATCTTAAGATATGAAATTGAGGTATGCTATCGACCATCAATCCCAGATAACATCAAACATTGGTAGGTGTTAGAGGATGAAGAAAAAGTGAAAATATTCCTGGAAACAGTTGGGGAATTATCCAACATGGAGATTGATTCTTGTGAAGAAGAAGAAGCTGAGGACATTTCAGAAAAAAAATGGGAAGAAAAGGTGGTTGGCCATAAAGTTCTGCAACTAAAGGGAAACGTTATACCCCGAGGACTAGTACCTCTAGAAAGGTTGTTTAACAAGAACAATTTCCCACTGCAGCTGAATAAAGTTGTAGAGGAAAATCAGGTAGAAGATCTTAACCTTGGTACTGATGCTGACCCCAAAATTGGGAAACTATCCAAGAAAGTCCCAGAGGAGTATAAAGAGCTCTACCAAAAATTATTCCAGTCATACAAAGATGTGTTTGCATGGTCTTATCATGACCTAAAAGCCTTTCACATCAGCATCATGCATCATAAAATTACACTAAAGGGATATGCAAAACCACATAAATAGAAGCTTAGACAGATAAATCCCCTGCTGCTTCCCTCCACTGAGAAAGAAATTAAGAAATTTTCAAAGGCCAAAATCATTGTGCCATTGAGGTATTCTGAGTGGGAAGAAAATCTAGTCCCTGTCCATAAAAAGAATGGAGAAATAAGGCTATGTGTTGATTTCCAAAATTTAAACCGGGCATCCTTAAAGGATAATTATCCACTGCCCAAGATGGATCACATCCTGCAGAAAGTGGTAGGAGCTTCTCGGATGTCGATGATGGAAGGATTCTCAGGTTACAATCAGGTGGCTGTACTACCAAGAGATCAAAAGAAGACTTCCTTAACCACACCATGGGGTACGTTTATGTATGCTAGGATGCCTTTTCGGTTGATTAATGCAGGGGCCACTTTTCAAAGGGCCATGGACATTACCTTTGTTGGGGAGCAAGATAAGTTTGTGGTGGTATATCTGGATGACATTACTGTGTTTTCAAAAGATGATGCATAGCACATTGAACACTTGCGTAGAGCCTTCGAGAAGTGCAGAAGGTATGGCCTCTCTCTCAACCCACATAAGTCTTTATTTGAATTGGAAGAGGGCGAGCTTTTGGGACATATTGTGACCAAAGATGGGGTAAAAATAGATCTTAAGAGAGTAGAAGTTATAAATGGCATTTCTCTTCCTAGAAATAAAAAGGAGGTGTATGTGTTCCTAGGGCGCATCAACTTTCTGAGGAGGTTTATCCCTAACTATGCAGAGATAGTTAGACATATAACTGACATGCTGAAGAAAAATAATGAGGTAAAGTGGTCTCAGGAATCACGAGAGGATTTTTTCAGGATAAAAAATGCCTTTGAAGAAGCGCTTGTGCTAGCTAAACCAGACTATGCCAAACCTTTCATGATCTTTTCATTTGCATCACCTCACATAGTGGCAGGAGTTTTATTGCAGAAAAATGAAGAAGGGTATGAGAAGCCCATCGCTTTCTTTAGTTAGGTGCTTCATGATGCAGAGCTGAAATATAACATATTAGAAAAGCAGGCATATGCCCCGGTGAAGTCTCTTAAATAATTTTGCATGTATGTCTTGCATTCCCATATCAATGCTTTTGTGCCTACATCATCTGTAAAAGAAATTCTTATCCAAGGAGATAGCGAAGGGGAAAGAGGGAAATTGATTGCCAAAATACAAGAGTATGAGCTAGACATCCGTCCTACCAAACTGATCAAGGGACAAGGGTTAGCCAAAATATTGTTCGAATCAAAATGTCAGACTCTGGGTATAAATCTGTCCATGATAGCAAATGAGGAGTCTGAGAAGAAAGAAGAGCAATAGGGATTAGAGATAGCTACTCAGAAGACACATATGAATTACCTCATCAGCCCGTGGTACAAATAGATAGTGGAATATCTTCTAACACTCAACTGCCCTCCTAGCTATGACAAAGCTAAATACAGAACACTAAGGTTGAGATCAGAGAAATACATGGTTGCCAATGGTCGGCTGTACTGGCAAGATCCCTTGGGAATTCTACTCCTATGTCTCATAGAAGACGAGGTTGAGAGTATAATGGCCAAATTTCATGAACGAATCTATGGGGATCGTTATAGCTGGAGAGCCACTGCTCAAAAAATCTTGAAGGTTGGTTTTTTCTAGCCCAAACTCTTTGGAGATGTGTTTTCTCGTGTTAGAACTTGTGAGAAATTCCAAATATTTGCTGAAAGACAGAAGTTGGCACATTTTCCCATGATCCCTGTTCATGTGGATGAAAAATTCCAGCAATGGAGAATTGACTTTATCGATGAAATACATCCTCCATCAAGTGGTCAACATAAGTGGATATTAAATGTCACAAATTATTTTACGAAGTGGGTGGAAGCTATACCTACATGGAATGCAACAGATGTTGTGGTAATGAAATTTATGGAAGAAAATATCATATCTAGATTTTGCTGCCCTTCCAAGATAGTGACCGACAATGCCCAGGCCTTTAAGTCTGCAAAGTTTAACAGTTTCTGCCAGCAGTATAAAATTGTGGTAGGTCACTCTATGGATTATTACCCACAAGGAAATGGCCTGGCAGTGTCTTCAAATACAACCCTTCTGAGGGCATTGAAGAAGCCTATCAATGAAAATCAGGAAAATTGGGATTCCCAGTTGAAATTCGCTCTGTGGGCCAACAGGATTACCAGCAAGAGAGCAACCGAGAAGTCCTCGTATGAATTATTATATGGGAGGGCAGCAGTATTCCCTGTACATTTATCCTTACCAGTAGCTTGATTCATGCAATAAATTCAAGAAGAATCCGATGATGTGACCAGGAGAATCAATCAGCTAGTGGAGTTAGAAGAAACACGGAACCAGGTAAGTCAGAGGCTAACTGAATATCAAGAGAAGATGAAGGACCTTTTTGATCACCATGCCAAGGATAGGAAGTTTAGGTTGGGGATTTAGTGCTTAGATGGGATATTCAAAGAGCTGAAAATGGGAAACATGGTAAATTCGACCCACTCTGGTTCGGCCCTTTTAAAATTGTGGAACAAGGGGGCAATAACACTTTCAGGTTGGAAAATTTACAGGGAGACTTGCTCGATGCCCCTATAAATGGTTAGTTCCTCAAACCTTACTTCCAGTTCTAATTTAGGCTGAGAGAGCCTGATCTATTATACTCTACATTAGTTTTCTATTTTCATCTTTGTTTGAATGATGTGTGTGTTGTGATGAATCATGAAGAGAAAAATAAAAAGTGCTGAAGAGTGGTGTCCACACAGAAGATTAATAGGTGGTCTGCGAAGTTCTCAACATGCCCAAGGATGAATGTGTCGTCCCTAGGTGGAGCCAATGTTGATCATATGGTTAACATTAGTCATTTTAAAGATAAACTTGAGAAGCCAAGTATCGAATGTCATGACTCGTGGTGAAAAGTTTAAATAATGGCTAGAGAGAAACGATGCTAAGCTAAGTCACGTGGCTGAATAACTCAGCACATGTCCAAAAAGGGGAGGAAGACATAAAGGCTCCAAAAATGAAGCAAACAAGCGAAGGTATGGTATAAAAGGTCTAAAACGAAAAATATTATAATATAGTCAGCCTTTATATCATGCACGTTGAAATGAGTCTCCGCATGTGCTATTCCGGGGGTGCTAAAATGTTTTTTTGAGCCTTCAAGGAATGCATTTTCTCTGAAAACACATCATCCTTGAAAGCCTCATTGTGCCTTTGTCCTTCGGGAAATCCTCAGTGCTATTCCCAGTTTTGAAGCCTCTCTGTTTGTGAAGAAGAATGCCCAAAAAGCCTCATTTTCCCCTATTTCACACCTTTTAAACCACTATTTTCATCCCCTTCTCTCCCCTTCTAATTCCCTTCTTACCATTCAAAATCATCCTATTTCCCCTTTAATCCTCACAAATACCCTTTGTTTGGCTTAATAACCCCCTTTTCCTCTCTACCGTTACCCCTTTTTGGCCTTAAAATGCATTGAAAATAGGCCAAAAAACCATTCATTTTACATATACAAGCTAAGTCCCTTTCGAACAGCCCCCTTAAACCACTTCCCCATATATCCTACGCCCAGGACCAAGTGCTTAAGCCCTGGGCACTTATAGCAATCGAAACAATCAGTGTGGGCCCAGTCCTTTGCAAACCCAATTTTTTCCGATGCGATGGTGTTATGGTCTGTGGAGCGCGGGTGTAATACCCGCCATCGATCTATATGGATCCGACGGTCTGCGCAACTCCTATCATCCCCATCGCACCACCACACTAATCGCAATCGCAAATTTTAAAGTGTGCCACCCACTACACTCCCCGATTGTGATCCTCCGATCGTAATCTCCGTCGTCGATTTCCCTTTGATCCAACGACCCTTATTTCTCCCACTCTGCTCCTTTACCCCCATCCGTCTCCCCGCCGATTGAGTCTCCGCCGTCAATCTTGTTCCAGATTGGACGGCTGGCACGCAATCACGCATCGCCGATCGCAAGTTCTTAAATGTGTCACCCGCTGCCTTCCCCGATTGCAATCCGCTGATCCAAATCGTGACCATCCATCCAAGCTAGATCAACAGTCCTCATTGCATCACCCTGTTCATTCATATTTCTCCATCAGAGTTTCGGCCTCGCTTCCATTGATCTCTCGATATCTGACGGTTCATACCTAATCGCTCGCCGTCATGCTGGGATCCCACCACTCCTACCGTGTTATAGTCATTATCAGGGTACGAAGCACGTCTCCAGGAAGAGATGGACCAACAGATATACTTTTAGGTAAAACCACCCGGTTAAAATCTGAGACCATTGTTTCATCACTCCACCAAGAATTTTCTCTCCTCCATATGATAAAGCATAAAATCCCCACATATGTAAGTTTCGACGACCTCACCGAAGCTTATATCAAGGTAGAAGGATTCACAGCAATGCCTGAACCTGCAGTAGATAGTCAGCAGAGATGCACCCGGTATGTCAGCCTGGTCGCCAGCTCATCAGTTAATGCTTCATCACCCATGTCAGTGACCGCCTTGACTCCATCTCGTCCGTGAACATTGTAAATTCATGATTCGGCCCAACTGGCCTTTTACTTTCATTTTAGTTTGTTACTTCTAACTTTCGAGTGGAATTCACATTCCACTCTTGCATTTTACTTTTTGTCAAAAAATGTTGTTAATATTTTTGTTTAAAACGGTCGTGAGCATAACTGTAAATGATGAGATGCCCCTATTCCTCATCATGAATTTAGGTTATTTTTTATGGAGACCTCAAACTGATTACAAGCACGTGAGGAAGATATTTTTCCCGAAAATATTTTCTCGCTCATGTTTCTGAGGCTTCTATATAAGCAGCAACTAAGGAGAAAAAAGGGTTCCAGATTTTGTAAAGAAATTGTTGTGAAAGAGTTTTTGTATGCGCTTTTTTGAAGCTTTAATACAAATGTATAGAGCCCGTTGGGTCTCAATGAGAAGGAGTTCTATATTTGATGAGGATTCTGGTCTTGGTGTTTTATAGTCTGTAACTCTGCCTTATGTGATATAGTTTAGCTTTTCATTTCACTATTTCCATTTCTCTTGTATCATGCTCTAGAATGCGAGTGGCTCACTAGTTATGGTATGAATTTATCGCAATTGATACTTATGCTAAACCTATCTAGTGCTTTAAATATGGCTCAGTCATGATGTGCTGTTTCATTTTCCACTTAATCAACACTTCTTCTATATTAAGTGCTATGGGATGTTATTTTTGAAAGCAATAGACATGTATGGATTCTTATTATCATAAGCCCATCTCATGTTTAGATCTTTTTATGGGATTTCATCTCATTAGTGGTTAGTATTCTTTCTATTTTTCATTCATAGTAAATGTTGTCCGATTTTATATCTCTATAAAGCATTTTCAGAATCCAACCCTCCGTATAGAAAGCTTCCTTTGAATTGTCTGATACATTTATATTGAGAATTCACATCTTTCCTTTGCAGTGTTCCTTTCATTATGCTGAGTTTAAGAATATTCTAGTTCCATATACATTGAACTTTCTTGTTAAAACTGAAATAGCAAAAGAGCCTTTTTCTGCTAATTATCCTTGTTATATCATATCACTCCTTGCTATATAATATGTCCTAGGCACTTGTCTTTCACAATTCAAGGTTGTCTCTAGGGTTGAAAAAAGTTACTCTGAAAATTTTTAGGCTCAGGGAGTTCAAGACAGTCGTGAGTATAGTGCCCGTACTCACCACATATTGAATGATAATGGTTTTTTCATAGAGGTGGACTTTTGCCTTGCTTTTGGGCATTGCTTGGCTCCAGGTACTAATTCCAGTTGGAGTTATCTCCAGCCCGGGGTCGAGGTGGGAATTTATGGTTGCTACCCTGCTATCCAGTGTTCCCTTTGAGTTTTTTTTTACCTTTCTTTTAACCACGTTAGGAAGATAATTCTCCTGATCATATTGGTGTGGTTCATTTTGGGACGGCTGCACAAATTTCACCTGTGCATTTTCTTGTGCCGGTGGGTTTTGGGCTTCGGACTGAGCATACTGTTGTCCCATGTTTGCACCTGGCCATTGGGGGGGGGGGGGTATTCCATCTTCTTTTCTTCTTGCGTACTAGGTCCCCCCATCCACAAGGTAAGGTCCTTCTTGGTGATACGCTGGCGACCTATTAGTGAAATTTTGCTGGTGCATATGATGACTTTGAAATCCAAGTTGAGACATGTTCTCGGTAGACCCATGTGTGTAACCGAGATTCTGACTACTCCAGCCTAGGTACCCTTGGGTCTTTGACCCAATAAGTCTGTATGCAGAGATCAACGTGCCTATAAATTCTTGATAAGATTGCAGGTACGGGGCATGCTGGAAATACTGAGAGGGGGCGGTGAATCAATATTCCTTTCAATTAGAGCATTACTTAATCTTAAATTATTATCAATTTTTATACAATGAAAGCAACAAATAAGAGGAACACAAATGCACACAGTTTTTAAGGTGGAAACCCACTCTGGGACAAAAACCACCTAATGATTTTCTAATAATTCTTTAATATTCAACTCCAATTGAAAGTAAAGCTCCAAATTCCTAGAATCTAGAAAATAATTCTTCTCCAGCTCCCACTGGATGGACGCTCCAATGCCTGAGATTCTTTAGTAGTGAAAATAATGGATGCCCCAACACCCAATGAGCGACAACTCACCCTAGCACCACCCTACCACACTATAGAATAATAAAAGAAGAATGGACTCTCGTACAAGGGAAAATGGTCCACTTTACAATGATATAGAATGATGTAGGAGAAGAAGAAACACTAAAACATAACCCCAACTATGAGACAACCACCGAATGATGATCCTATACCACTTGGCATTGCCTCTTCAACTCTTGGCAGATAGATACTAGTACAATTTGTACAATAATGTATTTACAATGACTAAGTACAATGATACATTTACAATGATTGTATGCAGTGCTGCCCACTTGAACACTTCATATGATGAACTTTTTGCTGCTGTTATGCACCTTGGTTGTTGCTCTTGTCATGCTACCCTCTGCTGCACCTTCCTTTGCTTTACTGTCGTAGAAAGTTTGGTCCTTTGCAACCCTTGACAACACATGATCTAGCTTTTTCTTGCCTTCTAGGAGATCAATATTCAATCTGGTGTATCTCTGTTATTTCAAATCCTCAATATTTGATTTTTGGTGCTGTAGTATTTCTCTAAGTCTTGTTTCCAATGCCATAGGTCTAACCCAATTCGGATTCCTAAAGAGAGATTTATACGCAATCTCTCACAATGCCCTAATTATGGACTATTTTAGCAGATCTCACTTGTACGACGTGCCACGTGTCATTATTTCTTCATTTGGCTTTGAAATTGATAGAGATAAAATTAAAGGCTATGCACTATCTGTCACTTTTGAAAAAATTCGAATCCAATACTTAGAGAGAGATTTATGACGAATTTACCAAGGTCACTTCTTTGAGATGAATTTCAGGAGCCTGCAAAAGCCCTAAATTCCATAGATCATATCTCCAAAAATATTGCGGACCTCGGTCTGAAATTTTTACAGCAGCTTCCTCTGGATTTCTTCTTAGGCTCATAAATTTTTTATCTTTTTAACCTTCGTAGAAAAAACATTAGAGCGCAAATTCCACGATGACCTGTTTCAGATGGCAAAATCCCTTGCCTAAGGAGGAAATGAAGATCACAATTTATATAAATTCTTAAGTTGAGAGGGGCTTCAACAAGTGAACGTGGGAGGGATTTTAGGAGCTTAAAAAATATTAATTATGAATTTTCAATAACCTATGCCCCAACCCCATGGGGTTTTAGCCCAAAAACTAGGGGTACAAACTTCAAACATGAATATCTCTCAAACCGCAAAGAATTACAGGGTGTGCCATATATCAACTGAAACATCTCGACAAGTAGAAACCATAAAAAGAATTATTGACATAGAATATATTAATCTGGTAGGTCAAAATTCCAATGCAATATTGGGTTAGCTCCTGGTGCTTCTTGGGTTGACATTAATGACAACCGTTGATCAACAATCTCCCCCTTTGGAATTGATGGAAACACAAGTACTCGCCCTGTGATCATGACACCTCTTCCTACAACATTATATCCCCCTTTGACATCAATGGGAAAGAGTAACTCCCACATAAACACAACCATCCTGCGGACCTGTACACACTTCCACTCCCCTTGACACACAACCATCTTGTAGACCTATAGTCTAATGAGAACATGGGAGAATCCCAAGCTTTTGATGAAGATATTCAAATGCTTCATGAGGTAAAGGTTTAGTGAAGATATCAGCAATTTGTTCTTTTGTAAAACATACTCAAGTTTGATATTTTTTTCAGTGACTTTTTCTCTAACAAAATGATATTTGATCGGAATGTGTTTTGTTTTTGAATGCATGACAGGATTCTTGGAGATGCTAATGGCACTAGTTTTGTCATGGAATATGGGAATAGGCTCACTGAATTGTACTTGAAGATCTTGTAAATTTTGTTTCATGCAAAGGAATTGAGTACAACATGATGCTGCTGCAATGTATTCTACTTCTGTTGTAAATAACGAGATTGAAGTTTGATTTTTGCTAAACCATGATATGAGACAACCACCTAGATAGAATGCTGCTCCACTAGTACTCTTATGATCATCAACGCTTCCTGCCCAATCTGCATCTGTAAAGGCTTGAATAATGAGATTGTTACCCTTGTGATACCACAGGCCATATTCTTTTGTGCCCTTTAGATATCGAAGAATTCTTTTGACGACAATAATATGTGATTATTTTGGTGCTGCTTGGATTCTTGCTACTTGTCCAACTTCTTGCATAACATCTGGCCAATAGGCTATTACATATAGAAGACTACCAATCATAGATTTTTACAACCTCTAATCCACATTCTTAGATGAGTCTTATATTCTCAATTTGCAACCTATTACCATCGGAGTAAGGACAGGTTTGCAATATTCCATTTTGAATTTCTTGAGATTTTCCTTGATGTACTTGGCTTGACATATAAATACTCCTTTCTCTTGCTGAGATATTTGAAGCACTAAGAAGTATGTCAGCTCACCAAGTAAAGACATCTCAAACTCACTTTGCATCTTTGTAGAAAAGTTCTTACTTAGTCGATCATCATTGATACCAAATATTATATCATCCACATATACCTCAACGATTGTTAAATTCTCTTTATCTATTTGTACATATAGATTGCTATCAACAGTACCTTTCTTGAACTCTTGTTGACATAGATATCCATCAAGATGAGCATACCATGCTCTGGGAGCTTGCTTGAGACCATATAGAGCCTTCTTTAACCTGCGGACATAGTCTTCTTTTTGTGATAGTAAAAAACCTTCATGTTCTTCGATGTAAACTTCTTCTTCTAATTCTCCATTCAGAAATGCTGACTTAACATCCATTTTGTAGAATTTGATTTTTCTTGAACATGCATAGGCAAGAAACATTCGTATGGCTTCCATTTTGGCAACTAGTGCAAATGTTTCGTCGAAATCAATTCCTTCGACTTGTGCATAGCCTTTGCAATCCAATCTTGCTTTGTTTCTGGTAACCTGCCCATCTTCATTCAATTTTTTCCTGAACAACCATTTAGTCCCAATGAAATTTTTATGTTTTGATGATGGAACTAATTCCCAGGTGTTATTCTTCTCAATTTGATTCAATTCTTCATTCATAGCTGCTACCCAATGTTCATTCTGGCTGGCTTCCTCGAAACTACTAGGCTCAAATGTTGCTAGAAAAGCAACGTGAGCTTGTTGTGATGAACGAAGTTGTCGACCTTCATTCATGTAACCAGTGATTTGATTTAATGGATGGTTATTTTAAATACACTCTTTTGTTCTCCTTGGAGGAGCTTCTTCTTGTTCTTCTGGTATATCTTGATGATCATTGTTTACTTCTTCCTCGTTGATAGTTTCTTCTTGTCCTACAATTTTATGTGTGTCTTTTTCAGCCTCTGTCTCGATTTTCAAAGATGCTAGATCCTCATCATTACTCACTAGAACACCATCTTCGTCAAATGTAACATTTATGCTCTCCACTATCTATTTTCATCTTAGATTATAGAATTTATAGGCCTTTCTATTGCGTGAGTAACCAACAAAGATACCTTCATCAACATGTGATTCAAACTTACCCAAATTTTGATCTTCTATTTTGATATAACATTTTCTTCTGAAGATTCTAAAATATTTTACATTAGCTGGTTTTCCTTCCCATAATTCATATGGAGTCTTGTTGCAATTATTTCTAAGAAGACTTCGGTTCATAATGAAGACTGGAGTATTAATTTCTTGAACCCATAATTTTTCATCCAATTTTGAGACCTTCAACATTGTTCTACACATTTCCTGTACAGTTCTATTCTTTCTTTCAACAACTCCATTTCACTGAGGTGTTCATGTTGTTGAAAATTTCCTTTTTATTCCATTTTTGTCACAGTATTGCTGAAATAATTTCGATGTTAATTATCCACCATTATCTAATATTAAACACTTTATTTTCAAATCAGTTTCATTTTCAACCAAATCCCTGTGGATCTTAAAGCACTCAAATGCTTCAGATTTTTTCTTTAGAAAAATGATGGTTGTCATCCTGGTATAGTCATCTATCATTAACATGAAATATAATTCTCCATCTAAGCCTTTTGTTCTCACGGGACCACATAGATCAGTATGTATCAATCCAATGGATGTGATGCAAAATTTTCTTTTCTTCTAAATTGGACTTTTGTCTGCTTGCCATGCCGACATGCCTCACATAGTGTGTTGGAAGGTTTTGAGATTTTCGACATTTCTCATACTGCTTCCTTTTTTCTTATCCTGAAAATATTGTCAAATTTTATGTGACCCATTCGTTTGTGCCATAACTAGCTTTCATCTTCTTTTGCTAGTATACATGCTTTAGTTGCTTCATCCAGAACATATATGTCGTTTGGAGCTCAACTTGTTGTAGCCACAATTTTACCATAACTGCCTTTCCTGATTTCACATTTTGTGGAGTTGAATAGCTTTGTGTGTCCTTGATCGCACATTTTTCCAACACTAAGCAGATTGTGATTCATGTTTTCGACCAATAGAACATTCTTAGCTATAACATCTTTGCTTTCGAGAGTGACACTACTTGATACTATAACATTTGAAGATCCATCATTTCCAAAGGATATGGTTCCATCCTTCTTCTCTTTCAGAGATACAAATTTCCTTCTATCTCTAGTCATATGCATTGAGCAACCGCTGTCAACATATCACACATATTTATTTCTTTGAGCCTTGAGAGCAAGAGCACAATTATCAATCTTATTCTTCTTCCATGTTCGTTCATTCTGTGGCTTCGAAGATTATTCTAGAGGATTTTCAAGTCTATAGTCTCTAGCTATGCGTTCAAAGTTCTGACATTTGTAACATTCCATATTATTTATTAAATGTTCAAATCTATTGATGTTTCGTTGAGCCCTGGGAGGTTCATATTTGAAGAATCTCTTGGAATTGAATTGGTTCCTAGGGTACGTGTGACATTCTACAAATTTATGACCAAATTTTCGACATGAATAACAATAGCCATGAAAAATATGTTAGTACCTGGATGAAAATATTCGTCGAGGAATCGTCTTCCAAGGATGTGCTTGTGAAGCTTTTCCAATGAAGTATACATGTATGTTAGATATCATAGGTTCATTTTATTTTGTTGTAGAAGGTCCTGTTTCTTCTTCTTTGTAACTGAGGCCAGTTCTTTCGTTGTAAGATCGTTGATTTTTGATGAGTTCTTCCAATACCTTTGACCTGTTGGCATAGTTTTGGAATGTTTTTCCCTTCTCCACTTCCTTACGCAGCGAGACTACTTCGACTTTTAATGATTCACTTTCTTGGTTTCTTCCTTCCAACTTATTTTGAAGTGACTCTTCAATAAATTTTTGTTCTTCAACCTCAATTTTGAGACCTTGAACTTGTTCTTCAAGAGTATTGGAATGGATCTTCTCAGCATTGAGCTATTTTATAAGCTTGATTGCCTCCTCATAAAATTCTTCTATGGTCAACCCTTCTTCATTGTTTGATACTTCTTGTTTATTGTGCTTGGCCATAAACAATACTTTATCATTGGCTTCTTATTTTCTGTCACTTTCTTCATCGGATGATGAGCTATCTTCCTTAGAGAGAAAGTTCCTTTTGGATCCTTTCTTTTTTCTTTGCTTGTTGAATTTCTTAAAGCCTTTCTTTCCTTTTGAGTTCCCATCACTTTTTTTGGACATTTTGCTACGAAATTACCAACCTCATCACAACTGAAACATATTAATGGAAGTTTACCTTTGAATTTTCCCTTACCAAGTTTTAGGTTCATCATAAAGTAAGCATATTCTTCATCTGAAAGACCTTCTCCATCATCTCCCTTTTCTTCACACTTGGAGGTGCATATCATTTAAATTGAAGGTTTTTTTTCCTTATTGGTTTTCTTATATGCAATGAACGTAGTTTCTAGATTTGAAGCACCCTTTTCTTCATCACGTCTCATTTCATATGCTATGAGAACTCCACATAATTCTTCCTTGCTGAGTTTGTCCAGATTTGCACTGTATTCTAAGATCGATACCTTTGGGTTGAATCTCCCTAGTAACGTTCTAAGAATCTTCCTTATAATAGTCTTCTCATCAACTGGCTCTCCCAATCCTTCCAGAGTATTGGTTATTTCATCAACGTATTGGAAGTATGCAGCAACGTTGCAATCTTATTTCATTCTGAGTTTCTCAAATTTTGCTCTATAGATTTGAAGCTTTGCTTCTTTGACATTTGAGTCACCTGCATATATATTATCAAGCTTGTCCCATACATTTTTGGTGGATTTAAAACCCAACACTTTATGATAAGCAGACTCAATAAGTCTACTGATAATAATATTCTTTGCTTTTGCATCATTTACCAAATTCTTCTTACCTTATTCATCCGCGGTTGATGTAAATCCATTTTGAATAGTGTCCCATACTTCGTAACCTTGCGCCAAGAGATATACCTCAATTATTCCTTTCCATAGTGCATAATTATTTTTGTTGAATAGAGGTACACCATTCTTGATATGCTCCATGACATCCTTCTAGTTGTTAAACTGCTATTGAAGGAACCAAGCTCTGAAACCAATTGTTGGAAATACTGAGAAGGGGGGGTGAACTAATATTCCTTTCAATTAGAGCATTATTTAATCTTCAATTATTATCAGTGTTTGTAAAATGATAGGAGAAAACAAGAGGAACACAAATGCACACAGTTTTTAAGGTGGAAACCCACTCCGGGACAAAAACCACCTAATTCTTTTCTAACAATTCTTTAGTATTCAACTCCAATTGAAAATAAAGCTCCAACTTCCTAGAATCTAGAAAATAATTATTCTCCAGCTCCCACTGGATGGAAGCTCCAATGCCCGAGATTCTTCAGTAGTCAACTAAATAGATGCCCCAACATCCATTGAGCTACAACTCACCCTAGCACCACCCTACCACCCTATAGAAGAATAAAAGAAGAATGGACTTTCCTACCAGGGAAAATGGTCCACTTTACAATGATATAGAATGATGTAGAAGAATAATACACACTAAAACATAACCCCAAATTTGACATAACCACCCAATGATGATACTAGACCACCCGACACTGCCTCTTCAACTCTTTGCAGATAGATACTAGTACAATTTGTACAATAATGTATTTACAATGACTAAGTACAATGATACCTTCACAATTATTGTATGCAGTGCTGCCCACTTGAAGACTTCATATGATGAACTTATTGTTGTTGTTATGCACCTTGGTTGCTGCTCTTGTCATGCTACCCTCTGCTGCACCTTGCTTTGATTTGCTGACGTAGAAAGTCTGGTCCTTTGCAACCCTTGACAACACATGATCTAGATTTTTCTTGCCTTCTAGGAGCTCGATATTGAATCTGGTATATCTCTGTTATTTCAGATCCTTAATATATAATTTTTGGTATTGTAGTAGTCCTACGAGTTGCCTTTCCAATGCCACAGGTCTTACCCAATTTTGATTCTTAAAGTGAGAGTTATATCCAATCTCTCACAATGCCCTAATTATGGATTGTTTCAGCAGAGTTCACTTGTACGACGTTCCATGTGTCATTGTTTCTTCATTTGGCTCTGAAATTGATAGAGAAACAATTACAGATTGTGCAATATCCACCAATTTTTATATAATTCCAATCTCATACTCACAGAGAGAGTTATGATGAATTTACCAAGGTCACTTCTTTGAGATGAATTTCAAGAGCCTGCAAAACCCTGATTTCCACAGATCATATCTCCAAAAATATTACGCACCTTGGTCTGAAATTTTTACAGAAGCTTCCTCTCAATTTTGTCTTCACCTCGTAAAAATTTCAACTTCTGACCCTTCGTAGAAAAACTCTAGACCACAAATTCGACGATGACCTGTTTTAGATGGCAAAATCCCTTGCCTAAGGAGGAAATGAAGATCAAAATTTATATAAATGCTTAAGTTGAGAGAGGCTTCAACAAGTGAACGTGGGATGGATTTTAGGAGCTTAAAAAATATTAATTATGACTTTTCAATGACCCATGCCCCAACCCCATGAGGTTTTATCCCACTAATTGGGGGTAAAAACTTTAAACGTGAATATCTCTCAAACCGTGAAGAATTACATGGTGTGCCATATATCAACAGAAACATCTTGACAAGTAGAAACCATACAAAGAATTATTGACCTGGAATATATTAATTTGGTAGGTCAAAATTCCCATGCAATATTGGGTTAGCCCCTGATTCTGCATGGGATCGAGTCTGTGATCACGACAATTTTATGGCCACATACATAAGACAAAGTCAAATTGAAATGAATTTTCCTTTAACCTAATCTATGTGAGCAATCAAGAAAAAAATGGTTTTGTTTGTTCGCGCGTGATACTCAAAATCCTAGAAGACCTAATAACTTCCTCACGCACTCAAAAGTAATTGGGCCTTGAGAATATTTCTTGCGAGTGCTGGCACAATGTCCTGTAAGAGCGGGTGACGCCCCTAGTCAGCTGAAGAGAATAAACCAAGGTAAGGGTAGAGGGTCTGGTGCTTGCCTGCACCATCACCTATAGGGTAAAGGATGCCCTAGTTTTGGCCACTAAGAGCCACCATCCCACATGAGCATTTGAGTCTTTGGCTTTTTCATAGTCAGCTAAGAGTATCGAGTATCAGCCGGGTTAGGTAGCCCCAACTGATACCACACGCACTGCCCCTAAGCCTAACCCCCTCTGAATCGTGTCTCTGTCGTGCTTGGGTTTTCTTTTCCGTGGGCTGATATGTGGATTTTAAAGCTCCCTAAAAATGCAAATTCTATGTTTCAAATGTGAAGCATGATCAAGGTGGCGTATTGGATGCCTACCCCCTTGATCCTAACTTAATCTATAATTTCTCTTGTGGCCCCTCTGGGGAGAATTTAGTGAGTTGTTTTAAATTATTTTTAGGTGGCTTTCATCTCTTAGTGGGTGAATGTGTGTGATCATATGGTGAACAATCTCATAATTTTAACATATGGATATCAGTGATCCTTTACAAAATTCCCCTGCTTAAACTATGTGACATTGTTCCTTACTCAAATAAAAATAGTTTGCAGATATTGGGCCAGTTCCAAAACCTCCTAATTAGTCTATGTGAGTGACTAAAGGGAGATGGTGAATCGAAAATGTAGAGTGCTGATATTCTTATCTAGGGTCACCCAATGGCACAAATATAGTAGAGATTAGTTGCTCTAATTTGCGATTCAATCCTAGTCTCGCAATTTCCTAAATGCAAAAATTGAAATTTAAACTAAACAATTTCTACACTAGGTTATGTATGTGTGGTGATGAGCCACTTACGTGGAATAGTTAAACTAAGTGTGCATACTATAATTTTCAAAAAACATATTTTTTTCGGAAAGAGATGGTTGACTCGCCCCCTACTCAAACTATGTGAACACTTTTTTGAAAAAAACCAACTTAAATGAAAACTAATGAAATGCCTACAAAAAGTAGCAAAAATCAGTTTTCAGAAGCTGTGGGGTATCAACACAGGTGTTGGCAGATACATTAAGGCTTCCCAACACACTTACAAGTAGAAAAAATGTAGAATATAGGGAGAAAAAATCTCTCAGCAAATTGCGCGCAAAAACCTCTGACAGATGCGCTTTCGTGCATGCAGGTCACTCCTGAACGCACACCCTACATGTCTGTGTGAAAAAACTGCGCATACAATTCCTGCAAGTAAAATATTAGGGTCTGCCTTCTTCAGTCTGTCACCTCAGTGAGTCTAGGGACTACAAGATGGGTTAGAGGACTGTCAGCTCCAATCCAACATAGACTAAGGATCTCCTGAAAAAGATGGCACAACCACATAAACTTGAAACACGTTAGTGGAGTCACCAATCTTGTTGTGGTGGATTCGACACATGGGTGTACAGAATCACACGAGTTTAGAGTGTTTTCTTTACCCTCTAAACTATAGGTAACAGGCAGTATGTGGGGGGAGCTAAAAAGCATAAAACTGAAATGAAGTAGTACGCTGAAGTATGCTTTGTTAAAAAATTAAAATTAAAAAGCACAAAAGAAACTATATAGAGAGCTCCAAAAAGTAACAAGGTAAATAATGGCTCAATGGCCTCTTCTTATTGAATGCTTGGAATGAAAACAAATCTTACCCACATGCCGAAGGGCCCCTAGGCAATGGCTCTTGGTCCTGATGCAAGGATGTTTGTCCTTCAAGTTCTGCCTTCTGACGCAGTCTAACTCTCTCTCTCTGCTGTGGTGGACTAAGATGTCGGGTGGCCAACCATCGAGTCCTCTCTTAATCCAGCTCCTTGGGTCACACACGATGCTAGTGTTTCTTGGGAAACTCTGGCCATCATAACCTTGTGATCACACTTTGTTCATCTCTTGGTGGGTTTATATAGGTGAGTTTCAAATCCTCCTTCCCTGCCTTGGTACATGATGGATGGTGACCCAAGAGATGGATGTGATTCCATTGTGTGCTCAAATATGCTTTTTTGTGCTCACACAATGTCTAAAGAGGCACTGGTGCTGTCCTTAGGCGCCTTTCACATAAGGAGAAATTGTCCTTTGCTTGCTTGTGGTCCTAGAAAGTGACTTTTTTCTACTTCCAGAAATGCGTGCTTATCGGGCTCCAGTGTGCATAGAAGGATCTCTTTTCGAAGGAAAAAGCGTGCATTTGAGCATTTATGACTAGTTCAAATTTAATTTTTTCAAAACCTTAGAAATTTTAAATACTTCTTGATTCCATAATGTATCGCTATCCTGTAAATCCTTAGGCTCGACATTAATTGATGTCGTCTTCTGCTGTACGATTTTCCAGTGTTAAAAAAACCTATCTACTCTTTCTTGCATATCGGGCAATTACACATACCTATGCAAGTTGGACATTTCCTTCCCTACACCAAGGTTCTCTGCAACCATGGAGGTGTGAGTATCTCTAATTAGTTGCAATTTTTTACCTTTAGGAACCCATAATTTTTATATCTCCTATAGATTAACTCATCCTATATATGGTATCCCATGGTGATACTACCATCTTGTACATTAATATGGCTCTATAAATCTTGAAAAAAATCCTTGAAGTCATCATCCTCTATATATGCCTCTCTTTACGTAACATGGGTGAATGAGTGCATGTTCATTAGAGTTCTAAGATTTGTGATATTTGATGTGGCAGGACTTGAAATACTGCTGAATAAAATGTTTATGATACACTTACTATACCTTATCATTAAATTATTTTTTTATATAAACCTCGTCTACTTGTAATTCATGGTCTATTATAGCTTATTTTGGGTCGATATATTATAATGGTTGATGATTTTTGTGGATTACTACATCTTTTCCTGTTAGATAATGATTCTACTTCTTCACAACTTGCACTAGGGCAGAAATATCCTTGTCATACGTAGGATAGTTAAGAATTGCCCCATGAAATATTTCAGAAAGGTAGCATACAATACCTCCTCCTTGCTTAAAGACTACTACCATATCATAATGACATTCATTTGTCTCCACCTCAAAGGGACGCTACAAGTTGGGTAATGCAAGAACTGGTGATTAACAAATATTCTTATTTCTCAAAGGCCCTTTTATAACCCTTTCACCACTAAAAAATCTTGCCATTTGTGATTATGGCATGGAATGATGCCTCTACTACTCAAAATGGGGTTAGTAATTTCATTCAGAACAATGTAACCATAATGAAACTACTAACCCTGAAAACATTAGTAAGAATTTACCACTTACTAATGGCTTCCATATTGGAAGGATGTATTTTCAAATCTCCTCTACTTATCACACACCGTAAATACACTGAATGCTAATCTGCGAACTCGCGCTCTTGAGATCTAGTAATATTTGGTGCTTATTTAATGTATCTAACACCTATGTCAAATGTTATATGTGCTCCTCCTAGGTAACATTGCATACCCATATATCAACCAAATCGACAGTGACACTTGAATATATGCAATGAAATTGTATATTGTTCATTAATCTCATGAACATAGTTAGTGAAAATTCCACCACACATCCTTTGTATGACCGGAAGTGTAACAATGATAATTGGGATATTTTCCATGGTGTGTTATAGCCACAATATTTTACATCTCCCCCCTTTCTACTTTTCATTCACCTCCTTACAAGTGTCCTAGTTCTCTTTATTCTCCAATCCACTTAATTTCCCTTTATTAGGCTTATGTACTGCAAGTATTGTTCTCGTACACAAGTCTCATCCATATATTTGGATTTAAAAGCATCATTTTATTTTGTATATTTCTATGTAGACATCCCAAATACTTAAGGACCATGTATAGGTTCTTTGGGAAGATATTCAAAAGTATGTCCACCTTTGTAAATTATGTGCTTCACTTTTGTATACATTGCCCCTTCTTCTTTGAGAAGTATTTCCATTGAATCCAATGATCACATACATACCCAATAGGGTAAAATTTTTACTTTATGAGGGCTTTAAATTTCTCCCACATATTCACTTGAGGATCTCCCTCCAAACTCAAGGTATTTGTGTTTGTTTCCCACTAGTTCAGGGCATGACCTTCTAATTTTAGCCTCATAAATGAATTATTCTCTTCTTCATATACATGATGGACACATAAATAAATTTCTAATTTCCGAAACCATTGATTTAGTTTCAGAGATCACCTTGATGTAGATTGAGATCATTCTTCATTTCAATTTTCAGGATGGATCGCCAATGGTTCATGATAGTTCAACTTGGTTTATATTTTTTGGTTTCTTTCTTCGACTCTGATTTTTCTTCTTGATCTCCCCTTTGATCAAACATATGAATTATAACCCCCATATTCTCAAAATAGACTAATATTATTGTTCATGGCCACCATGAGGTGATTTACATTATGATTTATATCTGCAACATGTCATTCCACCCATGAAAAACTCTATTTGTAAAATTAGGAGGGTTAGTCATAAATTCATCAAACATGAATAAGGTTTTATGAATTTTTGAATAGCTAATCAAGATCCCCTACAAATCACCAAAATATACCCAAAGGAACATAGTATGATACTAATAAAATCTGTATATTATAATGGATATTCCACTAGATAGTTTATCACAAAAAAATGGGTAAATTATACTTAAAAATAAAAAATCAACACTAGGAGGGTTTATTTCCCCTTATATTTATTCATTTTTAAATTATTATTTATTTCCTATGGATGAAAATTATAATTATGTAAACAATATAGAAGAAAAATAAGATCTAACAGACCATAATTGATACACTATATTTTTTGTGAAACCTTTTTAGGAGAATACCTTATTGGAATTTGAAATTTCTCTCTTCTATTTATATGAATAGAAAATGGTTTCAAGTATAAAGAATTAAGGCTTATAGAGTGATGCCTACTACAATCCAAAAATACTCTTTGTTTCCTCTCTCTTAATACCTCTCAGCAACTATGATCATTTATGGAACAAAATTCCATAAAAATTAATGGAACCCCTTCTTGTCCTTGTGGCTCAATTATAACAGAGCCTCAATAGCCTACTAGAGGTTAGGTTTGACTCCTTTAACCCTTTATTAGAGTTACAAAGTTCATTCTTCTTTTTTATTCTTCATCACAATTACATGGCAAGTCCCTTTTCCCTAAGGAGTAATGATTGATATGTCATCCTATTGAATTAGGTGGTCAAAATAGGAAGGTCAAATTCTTAGTGGCATAAATTTTGTATACAGAATTTGATTGAGATGATCTTGAAAATTTGGAAGGTATATTTGTGTATAATGAGAGAAAATGGTGCATATATAAGTCAATTAAGTTTTACCCCCAAAAGTTTCCATTTATTGCCTCCTAATTCTCCCAGAACATTTGAGACTCTAATCTCCCAAATTAGGTTCCATTGGGGAAATAGGTATTTTGAGTTGATTCCCCTTATTTTCCCACTCGAAAAGGATCAATATGAATGGTAAAAAACACAATGACTTCATCCATATCAATATAGAACAACATGATATTTTTCCAATCAATCCATTCTAATTAGGATTTCATAAAATCCCAATGGAATGATAATTAAGTATGGAAATATGTCCACTCCATTAGGGTTTATGGGATATTTCCTAACAATTTTATTCATTCTTCCATTGGTTGTCACTCGATAAACTATCCATGATTTTTCAAGATCACTTTTCATCGAATGAAATCTATCCACTATTTTAGAATCAATGTACTATATGGGTTTCCCTTGAATCAATTAAAATTGAAACACATTAAATTATTAACTTAAAATCCACTTCAATAATCTATCAATCCTCCAATGCTACACATATTCTCCCAATTATTTTCCCATGTATGCCACTATTTTATCCTCTTATATGTTATCCAAATTCCTCATTTTTTAATCTCCATGAGGGAAATGTCTATACAAATGATCTCCTTTACATCCCAAACACTTGAGTTGTGGTATTCCTCATTTTTTCCAATGGATTTTCCATTTCTTATAAGCATTATAATTTTTTTCATATCCTACAATACTCTCCCTTTTAAAATAAATTTTAAATCCCTTCTTTCTCTAATATGAATTTTCCTTCTTCTTATCCCCACATGCCTTTCGAAAATTCTAGTTTTGTTTCTATTTCCCATACAGGTACATATATTTTCTAATATTTTTACGCAAAGTCCTAGCTTCATAAAATTGATTTCTATCCCTTCAAAAATTTGGTAGTTCACTTTAAAATCAATGAATATTCATTTTATTATCCTTTATTAAGCCCCCATACCTCAAAAATTCCAATAAATTTCTCTTGTATTCCTCCATGTTTATGCTTCCAAATTTGAGTTCAAGGAATGCTTACATCTTATTTTCATATTAGTTCTATAAAATATATTTATCCTCGAAATATTTCTTCAATTTCTTCAAAGAAGTTATTTTCTCATCAAAATTCTCTTTTGAATAATATATGGTTGTGATAATTCTAAAATTATATGACGAACTATGAAATTGAAATTACATTATAAAGCCATGTAACCATGTCCCAACATCATCAGATGTTGGTGTCTTGAGATTCAAAATATAACCATGTTGGTGTCTTAATTTCTAAATTTAGCATCAGATGTAGGTGTCTTGAGATTCAAAATATAACCATGAAATATATCAAATTCATAGCTCCTTCTTTGATATATAAGTAACACTTATGGACTAATTCTACCATCATTATGAGTGAGTGAGGATGTATTTTAGATATACTAGCACTTCTTGAGTGTCTATATCCCTTGTAGTCATTCCTTCTTCCATGACATCACCTTCTTTCACGATTCTTGATATTGATGCATTCCCTATTTTTATATACAATTGATTAATGTTCTTTATCAGTAAAGCGTTTACAATATTATTCTTCAAATATGTCCTTTTTATTCTTTTATTATTATATTTTTATCTACACGCCATTACCTTAAAACTTCCCATACTCTCCACCAATTCATTTAGTTCCACTATACTTATATGTCCATTAGATTATGTCTTCGCAAGGCACAAACTAATATTTAGGCCTTTGGATTCCGCCTAATGCGTATAAACTCTTTGCTCCTCCTCCATATATTTGATTTGTATTCCTAATATAATCATTTTCTTTCAATACCCCTAGTATTATAAAACATGCATATAATTAAATTCTATTAGATAAGAAGAGAAATTTTAAAATTCCATGAATCATATGAATGATTTTCTTTTCCTTAAATACACTAGTGTTCTTCTATTATTCTAACAATCTATAATTGGCAATAAGAGTTATTTTAGTGTACCACTGGATTCTTCTCTTTATTAACTTTCCATTTACAATTCATAAAGGCATGCTTTTATTAATTTCCTAAATATTTTGATGCTGAAATTATTTACTGTGTAAGAGCCTTGTATTGTTTACTCACCTACGCTAGTGAAACTTTAAGTTAGGAGTTATGTCACCTAGAAGAAAACTCCTACCTTATTTCTCCTCCAACCTATTTTAGATCTAATTTTCTCATACTAGCTCCGATTTGCAATTGCAATATATTATTGGGAAAACCTTCCCAAAATATTTTATTTTAATAAGAAACATTTCATTTATTACTACTAGATATACTTTCAATTGGGTTTGAACATTTTAAAATGTTGCTTAGGCCTTCATGAATTCCCTAGAAGTAAAATTTATACAATTTTATACAAAATTGTTGATGTGGACTAGATATTGAGCATGTGATTCAATATGGCTTTAGGGTATGGTGGCAAGACCTACCCAATGGTCATATAAACTCCTTACGTCTCTTGCCTTACCTTTTTCCTTACTATATTTTTTTGTTTTCTTTCTATTTATTATATTATCTTCATTTCGTTATATTTGTTCTCTATTTCTTTCTCTTTTTAATTTCTTCATCTTCATCTCCACCTGGCATGCCAATGATTTCTACTACCAATATTGTTCTTTTATCCAATTCTTTTTTGATCCATATTTTTCTTTGTTATATACCACATATTTGTTTTCAAAGTTTTCCTCCATCTTGACCATAGCAGAGATGTATCTTGGGAAGTGGCAAAATTCACCGAAATCACATAATGTGTGGACCTTAGCAGATAGTATACAAAGATCCTACTGTAATGGCATGTCCATGATAGCGTTTCCATATCATCACTATTGAGAATTTAGTAGGGAAGTGTTTAATTCAATTCTCTAACTTGATAATTTATTGTGTGATACTTCTTATGCTTCTATTACTTAGATATTATCTCCATTATCTTACTATGTCTCTCAAGAAGTCAAAAATCAAAACACAAGAGACACAATTTTTTTTCTCTTCAAGCTAGGTCCAAAACCCCTCCCTCTTATAGAGGAAAACCTGAAAGTAATCCATCTTCTGTATATTCAATTGACAAGTACCATGACCATGACATATACCCTTGACATCAATATGCTTCCATGACCCTTGTCATTGCTCTTCTAGAATCCTTTGGTTGATCTTCCTTTTCTGCACTATATTGCACCAATACTATGGAAACTCAGTCCATCATCTAATAACTCTTAAAAATATGCCTCTTTCCAATTATCCTTAGATTTAGGATCAACCTTATATAAAATATTCTTTGGTCCTTCTTTCTGCATCCATGAAGATGAAGGCCAAGGTCTCTTCCTTGTTTTGGAAACCCTTCTTCACGCTTTGTATAAGATTGATATTTTTCTGAGCTATATATTATCAAGATAGAGACTTATATTTTCTCTCTTTTCACATCTTGCAGTCCCTTTACTTACATTGTATAGTCTTACTACTTCGCATTTATTTTTTCACTAGAATGTAGACTAGTCTTATACTGTAACAACCCTTGAAATTTATCGCACTGGATCAAAAGCTTACTTCACTGTTCTTTCGCAGAAGTTGATAGAGATAGAGTAGACCCAAAACATAGATAGACTATCCATTTTTTACCTTCATGGTTTTTCATTCTATTTCATACCAATTGTAGCCCTTAATCCGCACTTTAATCTCAGACTATGATATGAATTGATGCTCTCCAAATGAGGCCGCCCTCTCTCAATTTACAGAGGCTATCTCCTATTTCCTAGGCCAGCATAGTCATCTGAGCATAGGTTTACCTTACCAAGGAATATCTTCAACATATTTGAGCCTACTTTACAAGGACCATCTCCAACGTCTTCTAGGCCATATTCAAGGAGTACTTTAACAAGGTCTTTGGAGCATAAAATTACATCAATGATTGTCTTTTATAAGTGTAACAACACTTAATATACATGAATCTAAATTATATAGTTATGAGAAGGTGATGAACCCCTAAATAAATCTACAAGAAGTATTTGACCTATAATAAAAACTCCTTGCTCATAAAACCCATGATTCAAGATTTTACAAAATACATTTTATTATATTTTTCTTCTTCATTAAATAAATTCATAATTACGAGTCGTTATAAGGACCAAACCTAGTTACAGTTTCCAACACTTCCTCTTAACTAGGGAGGTATTCATAATTGTACATGGTAACTCATAATCTTAATAATATCATAAGAATAATTCCATTGTTAATCCATCTACTATAGAATCATATTAACTTGTATTGGTATTGTTCAAGGCCTTGACTAAGAACTCCATATCTCCATGAGACCATGAACTACAATGTTTGTGATACCAATTATTATAGACACATTCATCATTGTCTCTAAGGTACATACTCCACTTGAGTGTTTACCCAGTATGACCTTATAGGAGTATTCTTATCGCGATATCTATTCCTCAAAGGAAATTCATCCTTTCACCACTACTCTTTCCATGGATTCCGTAATACATCCAACAATACTATTGGATGTCAGAGAATTACCCAATCCCGCATTTTGTCTTCTAGGTGAACATTATAATGATGTGTCTATTTCTCCCTCTCAACTGGGGAGGACATTTTTCACAAAGTAATGTACCTAACTTTCCCTCTTGGCTTAGGTATTGCAGAGTTTCTTCCAAGTAAGAAACTTATTAATTGTATCTCTCTTTATAATTAGGGACCTAAGACATAAATTATGAAAACATCTAGTTGCTCATGAAGGACTCCTTCTATTGATGTCATGAATTGAGGAGAATTCAAAATTTCGATCTCTTTATAGTGCACAGATCATCCATCACTTTCATTCATGAGTGTTAACACTAGAAAATCGTACAAGCAAAAACAATATTATTTCATGTCATGCAAAAGGATTTACAGGGCTGAGAAACATTAGAGAATCTGGAAAGTATTTAAAAATCTCTAAGGCCTAAGGAAAAATCAAATAAATTCTTTTACGTGTAAAACCCTTAAATAAGATGGCCTTTGTGTGCCATCTGACCCGAACAGTGTGCAATGCTAGGAGTGGCAGAAGTCATTTTATGGGACCACAAAAAGCACACTCCAGGACATTGATTCCACACTTGAAGCCACTTAAGGATAGCCACCCAAGCCTCGTTAGGACATCAAGGGAGCACACAATGGAATAAATGTGGCACAAAATGGAATCATCCCCCTCTCTTGGGTTACCATCCACAATGTACCAAGAGAGGGAAGGAGGATTTTAATTCTCCTATAAAAGGCAACCAAGAGATTAACAACTTGAGAGCACATTCTTATGTTGGCCATAATTTCCCCAATTAATACCACCAGTGTGTGATCTATAGCAGAGATAGAGGGGACTCAATTAGATAGAGGGAGACTTTGTGCCAAGGGAAGCTCGAAAGTAAATATATCCTTGCATCGGGACTTAGAACCCGAAGTTCTAAGGGCCCCTTAGCAAGTGGGTTAAAGTTTCATCCTCATTTCTTACCAGCAGTCAATAAGAGGAGACATAAGCGCCATCATTTGGATTATTGAAGTTGTTTGACTCTATTTAGATCTTTTGTCTTACTTTTTGGTTATAGTTTAATTTTTATCTTTGAATATGCAAGATATTTCTCTATCTAGTATGTTTATGTTATACCATGTTCCATTAACTTGCTTGATTGCATATCTTTTCTACCAGTGACCAATAACTTAAGAGGGTAAACCACACCCCTTAAGTTGGATTGGATCTTTTTCCCAAGATCTCCTAGATAGCAATAACACCCATGATACTTAGGGAGTTACCAAGTAGGTTGATACTACAGATGGTTTGATCAAATGTTTAGCACAATATCACCTAGGCAGTAGTAGTACCATGCACGTCGATTTTGTAGATGGTTTGATCGGGTCTTTTTCCCAAGATCTCCTAGGCAGTAGTAACACCCATCATACTCAGGGAGTTACCAAGTAGGTCAATACTGTAAATGGTTTGATCGGGTCTTTGGCCCAATATAGCATAGGTAGCAGTAGTACCATGCGCGTCGATTCTATAGAAGGTTTGATTGGGTATTTTTTCCAAAGATCACCTATGTAGTAGTAGTACCATGTGCGTCGATACTACAGACGATTCGATCAGGTATTTTGCCCAAGGACACCTAGGCAACATTAATCAATACCATGCATACTCATATGATTCTACTCAGAATGTATCATAGCCTGGCTATCATGAAAGTGACCCCAACACTCATATACCAACTGGGGACAAGGGAACTGATATCCCCCATTCCCTACATAGAATGGACCACTGGCACAACATAATGCATCGGTCAATCTAGTGAAACCTTCCTAGGCTCATCAACAACCATACAACCAGGAAAATTATGAAAATCATCCAAATGTTGCAAAAAGAAGCCCAGGAAAGATCCTGGACAGGGGGAAGTAACCAACAATGGCCCCCGTGATCTTAGTATACGGGAAACCCCAACCAAAATCAAAACTAGAAGACAAGTAACAACTCTCAAGGGAAGAACTGGAGCTTAGAGTATCTGATCACCAGACTGAAAGAAACATTTTGATCAGCACTCCATAACACCCGAAGCCTATGCAACACATTCGGACCCCAAAAAAATAAATTTTCAACGCCAGCAAGTATGCCCTCTCTCATATTTTCTTTTAAAGCACATGTCTTTCAATAATATTTGATAAAGAATATTCTTTCACTTGGGGTAGTTGGTTTTGTAGGTAGAACGCAAACCATCCACAACTCCATCCACTGAAAGTTCCAGAGCATATATCATTCTACCCACAGCATGATAGAGTCCTAGAGAAAAGGATGCATATCCTGACATCATTTCTCCATTAGAAATCAACCATAGGTTCTACATATCTGATTGTGTTTATCATCACCTCGCCCTGCACATGATAAGCATCGTCGTTGGTCATTAGAGCCTTCCCTCCATGGCGCTCGTCACCCACGGTAGACCATATATCACAATAAAAGTGACGCCATGGACATACCATTTTAGTCTGGGAAACACCTCATGCACATCCATCCACCATGGATAAGGTCAAGTTTTATCATACAAAATAAAACCCCTTTCCCTGATGACTAGGTTGTACAAGCAGAACAAAAGCGCACTAATGCACCTCGCATTTGGCCCACCATACCTCCATCAACATAATCCCATCTGCGATACATTTTCATCCACTTCATCAACCTCAGACATCAGACCAACCAATGGGGCCCCCACCCTTAGAAAAGCAACTACTTCACACCATCAGTGAGCGAAAATTTTCATGTTTTAGGGCACCCATATTTGTGTTTTGTACAAACCAAACCCCATTATCTTATTCTTTTGGTAACTATACAAAGACCACAAATGGTGCATTATGTCCCCCATTGACTCATTCATTTTTTCTCCAATGGCAGTAGTCCCTGAACACCCCTGGTCAGAATATACCACCCTCATGCAAAAGCCACCATGAAATTCATAACCAATTTATACCCACCCTAGAAGTCTAGGGATTTCCCCATCAGAAATAGCTATTATTGCCGCCAAGATTCTTATTATACTCCGACCTTGGGCCGCTGAATCCCCATGATCAGATTTCAGTCACCCCTAACAACCATGACTATGTTAAACCCATCACATCCAGAATCCTGATCCTTCATATCACTGACCCCCTCGTTCGATTGAGGCTTCCTTTTTGTCGACTCCAAACACTATTTTCCAAAAAGGAAGCGGTACTTTGGAGCATCCCTCTCCATAAAAGGGGAATCCTCAAGTGGCACTATGGGAGACATCATTTCCCACAGATGTCCTCGATCCTCCTGACATTCGACTACAACACAAGCTTTCATGTGAAGATGTTATCGTACATTACAACCATTTCACTTTGATCAAATTCGTCAAAGACTCATGCCTTCATAAGCGTCTCATTCAGCAATGCTTACACGGGAAGTTCCTAGCCAGCACCTATGCATATAATGTGAAATTATATTCCATTTCAAGTCTACGCATATGGGTACCACATTCCACTATTGTCAATGAAAAATTCCCCTAAGGGCGTCATCATTCGTCGTCATCAACCAAAAAATCATTACAATATTAGTGACATGGGCAGAACATGTATCTTTCAAATAGATTTGTTTAACTAGCCACAACATTATGAGCATGGTCCATGCTTGCCTCATATAAAATTTGTATATATTGTATTATATTTGCTTACAGGGGTCCCACAGGACATGTTCATTCTTCGAATCAGTGTAGGGTGTCTCCAATTCCGAACTACACTAAAGTCTCTCTCTGTCTACGCATAGTATACAGAAAATAAACTACAATGTGTTTCGGCTATACTATTCTTCCTATACCTCACACATTATAGGGAAAATGTTAACACTAGAAAATATTACAACCAAAGATGACATTATTTAATGTCAGGTAGAAGGATTTACAGGGTTGAGAGACATTAGAGAATCTGGAAATTATTTAAAAATATCTAAAGTTTGAGGAAAAATAAAATTTGAACTAGTCATAAATGCTTTTGTGTGTAAAATTCTTCGATAAGAGTGCATTTGTGTGCCTTTTGACCTGAAAAGAGTGAAATCCTGGGAGAGGCGGAAGTCACCTTCTGGGACCACAAAAAACACACTCCAGGACATTGATTCAACACTTGAAGCCACCTAAGGATAACCACCCAAGCCTCCTTAGGACGTCAAGGGAGCATGCAATGGAATAAATGTGGCACACAATGGAATCATCCCCCTCTCTTGGGTCACCATCCACAATGTACCAAGAGATGGAAGGAGGATTTGAATTATCCTATAAAAGGCCACCAAGGGATGACCAACTTGAGAGCACATTGTTATGCTTTCTAGAATTTCCCCAAGCAATACCAATAGTGTGTGATCTGTAGCAGAGACAGAGTGGACTCAATTAATGGCCATCCAAAATTTTCATTCCACCATAGTACAGAGAGGGAGACTTTGCACCAAGGAAAGCTTGGAAGTAAAGACATCCTTGCATCAAGAGTTAGAACCCCAAGATCTAAGGGCCCCTTGGCAAGTGGGTTAAGGTTTCATCCTCATTTTCTACCAACACTCAATAAGAGGGGATGTAAGCACTGTCGTTTGGATTACTAAAGTTGTTTGAATCTATTTAGAGCTTTTGTCTTATTTGCTTTAGTTTTAGTTTAATTTTTATGTTTGAATATGCATGATATTTCTCTGTCTAGTATGTTGCTATTCTAGTATGTTCCATTAACTTGTTTGACTCCATATTGTTTTTTCCTATGACCAATAACTTAAGTGGGTAAAGCACACCCCTTAATTTGGTTTGATTTCGTACATGTGTGCACAAAACACACTAACACAATGAGTCATATGATCTGTGAATCTTCTCATATGGTTTATCTTCATTTCATGTTGCTCTTCTTCAAACCATATTTCTTTCAAGGATATTTATCCTACCTCATGGTTATCAATTATGGAAGACATGTACATTCCTTTGCAATCCCTACATAATCTTATAATATATTGATTAATTATAAATATTAACTTTTAAATCAAAAGTTACCTTAGTCATGATCTTTCACCATGACATCTTCTTGTAGACATCGACATCCTAGCTTGACACATATCCTAGGTATATGTATTATCAAGGATCTCCATCTTTTACATACTTCTATCAGAGTCTACATATCATCCCAGGATATTTTCTAGTAAGTCTTCTTGGCTTTCTTGGATGTTGACTTCGTCTTTTCATGATTGTAGTTACCATGATCTCTTCCATTTTCTTTCTCCAAAAAGTTTTATTTCATTCCAAGGAACTTCCAATGTGAAACTCCTTAATAATACACAATCCCCTCAAATTCCATATGAAGACATATTATGATGATTTCATCTGTTGTGGCAACCTATGAATCGTAATATTTTCTACTTTATTTGATCATACTTTTAAACATAGAATTATACTACCTGCAACCACATGACATGACTACATAGCATCCAGTGCCATCATATATATACATGTACTTCATTCTTTTTCTTTTAAGTCATCCTACAACCGGTTTCCTTAGAATGCATAATTTCATTCGCTTGACATGATTTATCAATATGTCATCATATCCTAATCCCAAAATTCCGCAAGATAGAATTCTCAAATAAACCTTTTTCTTTATTTCTAACCAGTGAATCCAGAGAGGATTTCATTAGAAAATTTCAGAACCTATTTCCATATTGATTATTGAATGATGATCGTTGATCTAGATGTCTTCCTTCGATAAATGTTTTTTTCAGTGAGGTTCCTAGGAGCCACTTTTATAGCATAGATGTTACATAGATGTTTTATACATCCTCCTATGAAGAGTGATCCTTCTACAATTCTTCCATCATGATACCAATTCTAAAGAGATGCATATATCTAATATACAATGCTTCCTAACATACTATTTTAAAACCTAACAGATACTTATTAAAGAGGAATATGATCTAAATCATAATATAGATATATCACTTCTTATTTCTTAGGCTTCTTTGAATCTGGTTCTATCATTTCTATGATGCTATGGGCTTCTTTATTTTTCCTCTTTTCCTCATTAGACTTGGGATAGTATTTCATTACATCTATTGCATCATATCTTATTTATGATTATCCTTTTCTTCTTAGGACCAAACTTACCAAATATTTCCTTTCTCCTTGACATTCCAGAATAGGCTTGATACTCTTCATTTGATCCTATATCCACTTTAGCTTCTAAACTTGTCTCTTCTATCTTACAAAGAGACAATAGATCCTATAATGATGTTGCTTCTTTTTTCATAGAGATACTTGAAGTGAAGTTTTCTCCATCGCTCATGTAGAAAATTCAACATCATTGTATTACTTTCCCCAATTCCTATAGTTTATCTTGTACTTTATAAATTATATTCAACCTCTATAATTATTATCTTAGAGATATTGCTTCTCCTGTAGTAGTAACTGAGAATATCTCCACCAATTTATCATATATTTCTTTTGAGGATTGTAGATTCGATACATAAGGGATGATAGAGTTCTTTTTGGATTCTGTAATAATCTTTCGGGGCTCTTATGTTTCCCTTGAGAATTGTATTTGAAGTTACCAACCTTTTCATATAGTCCATGACTTCATTATTTATATCTGTCGTTTTATTCCATGCAATAAATTTTAAAATCCTAATAAGTTTGTAGCTTTCTTTGCAAATATATATTTTGATAGATTCACATGCGGTCATAAAGATACTTGAGTAGATTACTTTCTTCTTCTATCAGCTTCCTTGATGATGATGTAGATAGAAGAAGGATCTCCCTCTTAGATTAACTTCTTCAATAGAGGTGAATAAGAGCTAGATCACCTTGAATCCTTGATGATGACTTCAAAAAAACGTTGACTTGGCTTTAATCTTGATATAGATTTAGATTTCCTTACAATATTTGATGGTATATATTATATTATTGATGTGTAGATGCTTTGAATAATGTTGTTGATATTCTTAATATGGATTTCCAATTTTTGCAAATTTCCTCTTTAAAATTTGAAGATTGACTCTTTAGTATAGATCTCTAACTTTTGCTTTGTTGCCTTCTAGAAAATTGATTCTTGATATCTTGGTACTTGACTGTGTTCTTTTCAAATAGCCCTTTCTAGCACCATAGCTCTGAAACCATGTTGGGAATTTAGTATGGAAGTGTTTAATTAAATTATCTTACTTGATAATTGCTTATGTTAGACTTGTTATGCTTACATTACTTAGATCTTACCTTCAATAGGTTAGTATGTATTTCATGAAGTCAATTATCAAAACACAAGAGACATTTAGTTTTGGCTCTTCAAGGGAGGGCTAAAATCTCTCCCTCTTGGAGAGGAAAACTCAAAATTAATTCTTCTTCTATATCTTCAACTGAAAAGTACCATGACCATGAAACAAACCCTTGACAACAGTATGGTTCCAATACCCTTGTCACTTCTCTTCTATGCACCTTTCCTTGATCTTCCTTTTCTACAGATTACTCCGCCAATACTAAGTAAACTTGGTCCCTAGACTAATAGCCTTTAACAATATGCCTCTTTCTAGTTCTCCTTAGATCAAGCATGAGCCTTGTAAAAATATTTTTTTGTCCTTCTTTCTTCATCCATGAAGATCAAGGCTGAGGTCTCTTCCTTGTTGTGGAAATCCTTCTTCACGCTTTATAAAACTTTGATCCTTTTCTGAGCGATTTGAGATCAAGTCAGAAACTTATATTGTCTCTCTATTCACATATTGCATTCCATTTCCTTACGTTGTATAGTCTTGCTACTTTGCGTTGGCTTCAACACTAGAATGTAGACTGGTCTTATACTGTAACAATTCTTGACCTTTCTCGCACTAGACTACATAATATACTTCACACTTCATCCACTGAACCTTATAGAGATATATTAGACCCAAAATGAAGATATATTATTGCTTCCTTACCTTCCTTATTTTTCCTTCTATTTCGTACCAATTGTAGCCCTTAATCGACACTTTAATCTCAAACCATGATCCAAATTGATGGTCTCCAAATGAGGCCATATTCTCTCCATTTATAGAGGCCACCTCCTATGTCCTAGGTTGACATAGTCATCTGAAGGTAGGCCGACTTTACCAAGGAATATCGTCAACATTTTTTAGTTGAATTTACAAGGAGGATCTCCAACATCTTCTAGGTTGTCTTCATGGAGTACTTTGACTAGGTCTTTGGAGCATACAATTACATCAATTATTGTACTTTATAAGTGTAACAAAACTTCACATACATGACTCTGAATTATATATTTATGAAAAAGTGACAAATTGTAAAGACATTAATAAGATTTATTTGACCTATAATAAAAACTCCTTGCTCATAAAACCGATGAGTCAAGCATTTACAAAATACATTTTGTTATATTTGTCTTCTTCATTACATAAATTCATAATTACAAATCATTATGAAAAACAAACATAGTTATACTTTTGAACAATCACCCACATGATATATACATCACTAATGTAAACATCATATACTAGAAAAATTATAATTTCAGCCGACTAAAAAAACATTCTTAAAATTCGTAATTTGATGAAATATTCAATCTAAACATTAACGCACATTTCTTATCCTCTACATTATAATTTCACCTATTCTTAACCCCATAGAACCTCAATGAATGGCATGCCAAATATTTTTAAAATATTTATTTCTACGTGAAATTTGAGACTTGAAACCACTCTTTTAAATTAAAAATTGAAGAAAAAGTCCATGATGTACTAGATTACAGTCAAATGCCTAGGCATCCATAATAAATCGTGAGATGGAATTGTAAAAATAACATAGAGACCACTTATTTTTATAAATATTCACGAACTTACTTAGACGTGATTCAACACAACCTTGAGATTTGGTGTACATCTTCTCTTAAAAGCATAGTAGCTTGAGCTAAGTATTCCACAAGGATGGATGTCCAGGACAACTTTATAACTCACATTTATCTAAAAAAGATTTCTCTACTTACACAAATATAAAATAGTCATACCAAGGTTACTCATAATAATTTCAACTTACAACTCTTTTTCTCTTTCATCCGAACCAATAAAATAAATCCAATTATTGGCATACATCCAACAAGATTGGCTCAAATCCATAAATTATTTTTTTTTGCCTCCTTACTATAGAGGAATGAAAGAAATCCAAGTATTTACATAATAACCACAAGAATGGTTCTTATCAAAATGATTATTTTTGTTCCAAGAATAAAGAGCAGCCAAAGTCGATGAAAGTAATGATTGAGAGACCACCAAACCACCAAAAGAGTTAAGCTCAAGTATGCATACTCTCATGACGGTAGATGAATTTCTCAATAAGCTCGCATACCCACATTTTTCTCAAATAATTAAAAAATGGTTATAATAAAATATAAATAAAAGGTTTATCATCAAATACCTTTATCTGATGGGATTATATTTTAATGGTACTTTTCATATTTATTGACGTATTTTATTAAAATTCTTTAAACCAAGTATCATAGTTTGTTCTCCGAGTCACCTGAGTTCAATGAAGGGACATGTTCCATTATTATAAAGCTTCAACGGTATGAATACCCACCCACTTAATGCCTCAGCACTTGCTAAGTCATAAATTAATGGTACATTTTGCATGTTGTCTTGATATATTCTTAATTTTGTAGTTATAGTGGAACCCATAAAATTTGATATTATATTCCAAATTCTTAATTATTAACCATTGAAATGGGAGAAAAATTAAACTATTGTATTAGTAGAAAAATTGAACCTCCTTACTTCGACTCTCCACTAGAATTTCACTTGCCACTTCTTCCCTTATTCCCATAATTCCTCAGTGAATTCCATGCCCAATACTATGAAAAGCTTGATTTCTACGCCAAATTAAATATTTGAACCTATTATTTTAAACTAAAATGATGCAAGAAAAAATTTCTTACACACTATATGTCATTCAAATTCCAAGTTATATAGAACGAAAGCATACACAACAATAGAGATAAATATCATAAAGGAGCACCATGAAGTATAGTTCCACAAAGAACATACTTTATAATGATTCAACAACTTAATTAGAGGCCATTCCACCTAACCTTAATATTTTTTATACAATTTACCTTTACAAAAAACTCACATTTACCTCACACATTTTCTCTCCTCAGATGAAGATAAAAAAAATCACAGATAGGAATGTTACACAGTTATTCATAATAATTTCAACTTAGAAATATATTTCCCGTTGATCCAAACCACCTAAAGAAATCCAATTATTGATATACATCTAGCAAGAAAAGTTCTTACTAGTAGAATTACTTTTCTCCGCCCTTCATCCCAATGATGGAAACAAATCCAAGTGTTATACTAGAAATAAGAATGGTTCTTATAAACAAATTTTTTTTTTGAAAGAGGGAAAAAAGTGGACAAAAATAATGATTGAGGAACTACCAAAAAAACCCAAAAAAAGAGATTATGTATACTGTCATAATTCTACATGCCTTCCCCAAAAATATCATATCCCAAATTTTTCTCAACTAGTTTAAATATGGGTATAATGAAATTAAATAAAAATTTAGCATCAGTTTCCCTTCTCTAATGGGATTATACTATTGTAGTTATCGAAATAGTTACTAAAATATTTTACTAATAATATTTGAAACCAATTATCACAGTTTCTTCTCTAATTCCCCTTGGAAATGTTCCATTGTGAGAAGGCTCAAAGAGTACTAGTACCGACCTTCTTCATGTCTCCATTCTTACTAATTCATAAATAAATTATATCTACTTTTTGTTGGCTTGATATACTCTCATTTTTATAGGTATAGTGGCACCCATAACATTTGACAATGTATTCCAAATTTTCATATATTCACTATGAAAAGGAAAATGAATTGAAACCAAATCATAATAATGGAATAATTTACCCACATTGGTTGAAATATCTATAATTTTACCTATTCTTGCTCCCATAAGGCTTGAGAAAATTCCATGACCAATATTTTCATAAACTTGATTTCTAGTAGAAATGAGAGCTTTGGAACAATTATCTTAAACTAAATAAATTCAAGAAACAATGCATGAGGTATTGGATTTAAGTAAAATTGAAAAACATACCTACGAAAGAATCCAAAACATTAAATAAAAATATAATAACATAATACCATGACATATAATTACACAAAGAACCTAGAGAGAAACTATTTTTATAAATATTTACCAACTTAATTAGACATTATTCCACGAAACCTTAACGTTTGTTGTAGATTTTCTCTTTTCAACAAATGAGATTGAGCTCAGTCATGGGACTGTAGGAAAACTCTATAACTCATATTTACCTCACAATATTTCTATGTTTACACAATTATAAAACAAACATAACTACCAATTTTATTAAGTTAGTCCATGATATTTCTAGCTGACAATGTTTTTTCAGCTCCATCACTACCAAGGAAAGGAATTCAACCAACATGAATCGGACTTAATAATATAATTTTCTGTCTTACCCTTCATCGCCACGAAGGAAAAAAATCCTAGTATTAATATATATCTTATAAAAATTGTTTTTATTAATAAAATTATTCTAATCCCCAAAAATAAAGGTCATCAGAAGTGAATGAAAATAATGATTGAGAACCACCAAACAAATAAAAATCACACTATGCAAATTCTATATAAATTCTATATTCTCACACAAAGATATTACACACATATATATACATGAAATAGTCTCAAGATAAGAAATCTATCTTGGACGTACAGTAATGTGGTTGAGAGATTCTATCAACCACACACTAAACTAGGAAAAAATATAGTTCTAATTACTTCCTATTATGTAGGAACAAACTCCTCAAATAGGGAACTACAACCATAAACAAGTAGGAATTAAATATTTCTAACTCCCCCCCTTAATGACTACTTGTCATGATGTTAATTCACAAATTCTGGTTGTGGTCAAAAATAACAAAGAATATGTCGACGTCCATATAAAGGAGAAACCATCCACCGGAGTGCATGGGTACCAATTGCTGCAACCGCTAGTCCTGTAGGATGTCCTTCGCATACATGATTCTGTCAACGATTATCACTTCATATATGTACCTACAAATCCACCACCATCGGGTAAATTTCATGTGCAGAACCTCCAAAACAAAGAGAGATCAACACCTTTCTAAGCCAAATATTCATGTCCAAACAACAATTGCTAACAGTTGCGCTGATTGCGCCTTTTGACACAACTGTCAGATAGAAAAGTGCGCCAACCCTCTTGTGCTCAGACACACCAATATCTGAGACCATGAGTCAGGCGTTACTGTAGTCCACCTACTCGACCAAGCACAAAGCTCCTGTGAGCACACAGCCCTCATGTACACGTGGCCACAAAGGCACTTTTAGCCACAAAGACAATCGAGCCAGAAAGGTTCTATATGTGGTTTCTAGCTCACCACCAACCAGCCACAAAGGCGATATATGTGGGTTTTGGCTCACCACCAACCAGCCACAAAGGCAATATATGTGGTTTCTGGCTCACCACAAACCATCACTTTACAGTGAAAAAAGATGGTTTCAGGCTGACCATAAACCATTACGAAGTGGTTTTAAGATAACCACGAACTTTCAAATGCATTTACAAGGCTTACATTCCATACTTCAAACATTTTGGAGTTTCTGGGTACATATAATGACCACTACAACTACCAACTAGACTTGGTTATAACATGCTAGGTAGTCTATTCCACAAATCCACACTAACTCAAACAAACATCTACTTTGTTGTCCACCATAAAAGTTGTTGCTGCTTCATTACCTCATCTTCTCCTACATCTTGGGCATCCTTGTCTTTTTCAAATAACTTCTTGGAACTCCATGCTTAACTTGTCATTCGTTAGAGTTGCAAATTCTAACAAAATAACTTTACCTATATTGAGTTAGCTAGGCTCAATAAGGCTCGATAATCTTTAAACATGATTCCAAGAAACTAAATAACACTCTTCACATTAATTTCCCTCTCTGCCCAAAGATGATTATTTCCCAAACATACGAGCAACCATTCCAACAATACCTGTGAGGGTTCCATTGATAAAGAAACCAGATTGATGATTTTTCAACTGGAATCAATGCAGTGCATTCAAACACTGATGATCCAGACATAGGCACTCATAGCCACATGAAGAGAACATAATTTCCCCTTCAAGAACAGTAATCTAGGACTCCATGGTCCAATCCTCCATTGCATTTCAGTATCCAATTCCCTAGCATCACAACATAATGCCACTTCCCCTGTTCACTGTATCAAGGCTTGGTAACTGCTTCCAAGCATGCTTCCTCATGTTTGCTACTTTCCATCACAATATACTCCCCTGGTCACACCGGGCACACACAAACGCGATCATCATGCAGCTCCAACCACTACTCTTTGATGCCATTTTCATTCTCATGTCTTCATCGTATCTAGTAGTAGAACATTCCTACAAATAAATTTGTCTATTGTTGGAATGGGCAATTCGAACAAATACTCACACTCGTGACAATAGTTGCCCAAAATAAATGTCACAATAAATAAATTAATTCTTTCAACTAGATTTACATTACTCACATGACCACTATTAAATAAATATTAAACACAGGAAACATGACATGATGCCAACGCTTTTGATCTGCACCAGACATACTAGTAAATTGCAAACAAACCAGAATCGAACATTGATTTACCTCACATATTCACTTACAGAATGCAATCAACAGCTCACCAAGGGATTCACCCACTCTGCTATCTTCTCCACGCAACAACACCCTTCAATCCAGCGATTGAAAAAAAATTCAAAGAGCAAGCAACTCTATGATAAAGAAGATCACGTATGATGGAAAGCTCGATGGCACCATACACCTGAACATTTCTGACAACACTTTCACCAAGAGTAATAGCAATGCTTGTTCCAATAGAATTTTTTTTATAAAAAACGCAACCTCCAGAATATCAATCCGTCTGAATCACAACATCTGCATATTTCTTTTGTGGATCGATATAAGAATCAAAATATGGTTTTCCAGCTTCGATACTTGCTTTGATACTTTCTAAAATATTCCCACATTCGGCCATATCATGCTGGATTTTCCAAGCGAACTTGACCACATTGCTGATGTCTAGATATATACTGAAATCCAGCAGCTCTCTCACACGAGCATCAAATATGGGATGAAGACCTTCGATGACGAGAATCTTGGGAGGTTTGATCTGCTCTAGAGGATCTAGAATACCAGTGACGTGGTTATAAGTATTGATGAAAGCTAGATTTTACTCCTGATTTGACAAAATGCCATCATCCTGACCCATAATCTCTTGAAAAAAGGGAGAATACATGTGCACTGCATCCCCGCTCAAAAACAGTACAAAGGACACACATATTTATACTTAAGAAAATGAACAAATCAAGCGACACCATAATAAATTTCCGGATGAAAATCAAAATTTCGTGTCACCTAAGTATTAGCTTCTCAAGACATTACATCAGATTCATAAGCAACATCTTTCAGGAGTGCGAGCATATGAGACAAGTCATATTTGACAAATAAAAAAAATATGTTTTCAGTGACAGCATCTTCAGTTACAGAACCATAAATCCAACCTATATTCTCTCCCCACTCTGCCTTGTCCTCATACCAGCAAGAAATCACACTTACAGCTTCTGCAACAGTGGAAGCATCAAGAGGTTCATGAGGAGCTGTCAGAGTACCTGGCAGCCGTCCATTCTTTAGGAGTTGATTCCATCTCAATCAAATATTTCTCTTAAAAAATCAGCTTCAAGTCTAGAATGAAGCGATGCGACTGCCCTCTAGCTCCAAAGGTTGCACGGTCGTCTTGGAAATGCTGCCCGCCATGCCTCCAATGATGAGCTCCTTGGCATAGAGAGGTATGCCCTCCAAGTCTGCACCAATGTCTTCGGCCTTCGGGCTCTCCTTTATATGTGTTTCCCAATGCCCACTCTATTTGCACTTACAATCCGTTATCCTTGCCCTAACACTGTGAAAGTTGTAAGCTGGAAGAATGGTGTTTAGGAGCTTCAACGATGGATAAAGGCAGCAGAGCTGATGCTGGAAAATCCTACCATCATTTTATTTTGTACCACCAAATTGAAACAGCAAAGAACATGCCGAGTTTAAACTTGTGACAATGCATCTTGCACACAGATCTACGACACAAAAGAACTAATCACAAGTCAGTTTATTTTGAATTAACTCCATAGACACACGAGCTGCTGAGCACAGATCCAAGATCACACTCAGAATCCTCTTCTCCTGCTCCCGAATGGCAATATCACACCACGCCCGGACCTCATCTATCAAATACTATCACACCTCTCGCCAGACGATAGTATAGTTTATCTAGCAACTTACACAGACTTCTTAGCGCGAAGCAACGCCCTCACGCATTCAGACCTTTGGCCTCCTCTCTAGTAGGTTCGGCCTCTTCAAGATGGACAAAAAAATTTTACAAAATGCAGTCATTTATTTTCCTATGCCCAGGAAGGGCCAAAGGCTCTTACGGGCTCTGATACCAAGATAAAAATCACACTGTGCAAACTCTGTATAAATTCTATATTCTCACACAAAGATATTACACACATATATATACATGAAATAGTCTCAAGATAGGAAATCTATCTTGGACGTACAGTAATGTGGTTGAGAGATTCTCTCAACCACACACTAAACTAGGAAAAAATATAGTTCTAATTACTTCCTATTATGTAGGAACAAACTCCTCAAATAGGGAATTACAACCATAGACAAGTAGGAATTAAATATTTTTAACTCAAACCACCAAAAAAACTTATTATAAATATACAATACAATGATGCCAGATGGCTTCCACAATCAACACATATACCCACATTTTTCTCAGTTAGTTCAATATGGTTGTAATTAAATATAAATAAAAGTTTCAATCTAGATACCTTCTATGGAAATTATACTTTTGTAATTATCAATATAGTTATGCTTTTACAAATAATATTTGAAATCAAAAGTTACATTCTCCCAAATACCTAGGTTCAAATACCTAGATTCAATTCCCATGGGAAATATTTTTTGGTAATAAGGCTTCAATAGTAGGAGTACCCAACCACTTGAATTCTTAGCGGTTACTAAATGTATGACATAATTTCTCTTATTAAGATAAAGAAACTAGTGGAATTTAATTAAAAAATGTTACCTGGTACTTATGTTTGTCTCTTATCCATGTTGTAAAATGCGTTAATTTGCATGCATGCGATAACTACATGTTTTTTTTTTTTTATTCTGATGGACAATAGGCAGCCATTAGTTCACCTATTTTCTCCATACGTATTACCAGTCTTCTTTATTGTGTTCTTTGAGGCAACTAAGTAAAACACAATAGTATATGACAAGATTCTTATGAACATATATTGCTGACTCCGAATACTTAAATTCATTATCTTATAATCGGTAATAGGAAAGGCAAGAGATAACTAAGAAAACAAAATGAATAACAAGAATTGAAAGCTGAAAAGAACTCGATGAGAAGATTACTCTTCTAAACATTACAAATCAGTTAAATAATATTAAGCTAGAAACATCAGCAATAAATTACTAGAGTGAAACTCGACTAAATTGGACTAACTGAAACTGAACTGGGACACTTGGATGGACGTTTTTGACACCTAGCAGGTGGTTGGAATTATATTCTCCAACTCTCCCCCTTAATTACAACCACATAAAAATTTAATTAAGATAACTACTAGTCTATGTCTTAGCGAGGCTTACAATTTTAAAAATTGACTTGAAGTATATTTAGTTTTCTTCTTTTCTTCTTCCAGATTCTATAGCCTCTAAATTGCTTCAACATTTTCTTATTGTTGTATATTTCAAACCTCACTTTCTTCATTTGTTGGTGCATGCCTTATTTTGTTCTAGGTTGTCTAATAATGTCCTAGACTTAATCAAGAAATGAGTTGTATGTGGTTTGCTGCCACATATTGTCTTATGTAGTGCACTTTTCATCAGCAATATTTTGCAACTTAAGATGAGAGTAGTATTGTATCTCTTCAAAACTCCAATACCTGGAAATTTCATTGACGTGTTCGTCATGCATGTTGTATTCAACATTCATATCTACAAATTCTATGTAGACCTCATCTAGACATGGTGTTGCAAGCCATGTTTCAAGAAAATTTAACTCTCTTTCATAATAATTATGTGTACCTAAACATTGGAAATCATTGCTAGAATTAGAAATATTTTCATAACCGCTCTGGTTCTCATCATTCTGCTCTGACATGAGAGCTTTCCCCTATTGTAATTCCTTCTCAGACTCTTCCTTTATCTTTGTTTTCTCTTTGTGGGCTTCCTTCTCCACGTTTTCCTCTATCTTTTTTTCCGTCTGTGTCTTTATCTCAGCCTCCCTCTTTGTATCTTCTTCACTAATCCATGTTTCCACAAACAGGTTCTCTTCCAGTAACTCAAGTGGTATTTTATCACTAAATAACATCATGTTTATATGATTTTTATGTTTCATCATCTGCAACCAATCATAATTAGCCAAATTTTTTTTATCAAAGTTTAAATCAAAAATATTAATTACTGGATTTACCATAGCAATTTTTCTCTCATTAGCAAGCTCAATTTTTGCATTCACCATGTCATCATCAACAAGTTCTGTTGCAGGAAACATGAAATTTTCATTAGCAAACTGTGTTGTTGGATTCACCATGTCAACAATGGCAAGATCTATTTCTGGAATAACTAAATATTCATCAGCACAGTGTGTTGTTGGAACCACCAAGTCATCATCAACAAGTAATGTTTATGGATTCACCAAACCTTCATCATCAAGCTCTGTTACTGGATTCATCAAATCATCATCAACATGCCCTGTTGCTGGTATCACCAAGTCGTCATCAACAAGTTGTGATGTTGGATACATGAAATTGACATCAACAAGCTATGTTGTTGGATTCACCAAATTTTCATCCACTTGTGCCTAGGCATAGTGGGGTTCACAAGAATCTTTGGGCTCCTTCTCTCCCGCTTCTACAATTTCTTCACAAACATCATCAACTTGCGGTTGAGTATTTTCATCTAATTGTAGATCTAATGCTATAGATCCACCTTCATCTTCAGCTTCAATGCTACCCCTTACACCAAGAAACCTCTAAAAGGTATCCCAAGCCTCCTTGGATTTCTTGGCATCTAAAATCAAGGGAAGAAAGTTGTCATCCACATATTATTTATGCACTTTAATGCAAATACACCCTTTGCCTTTTCACTTCCAGAATTTTCCTGTGGTCAATTTAACCTCTTCGATTTTATCATTTGTTGTCTATTCATTGATTTTGAAACATATTTTATGGTGGCTTCTCTGCTACTCTTCCAAAAATAGATGGGTTTGCAGTTTCTCTAACACCGGAATAATTTTTGAAATTTTTTTATAAGCCCTTATTCAAAGAAGTTAAAACCCATATATATAAACATTAATGTGAGAATTTTTAAACAATAAATAAAAAATTCCCTTTCATATGATATCATATCATAACCACATCATATCATATCATAACCCTCTTTTAAAATAATTATACATGGAATTTTTGATTTACCATGCCAAATAAAATTAACTTCAAATAATAAAAATATGTGAAGCATTTTTTAGGAAAATTCCTTCTGGAAATAAACTTTGAAAAAAAATACTCATGGTTTATTTACTTCTTATGAATACTTTTCTTGCTCCAAAAAAAACTCGACTGTCTTGAATTTTCAAATAATTTGTGGTCCCAAACCATGAGTTGGGCTTCAAACTCCATGGGTCAAATCAGTGTACTGCAATGGAATTTGGCTAATGCTTTTCTTGAACCTCTGTGTTGAATCAATGTGCTTCAATGTAATTTGGCTAACTCTTTTGTTGAACCTTTGTGGCCGCATGTAAGGGCGACACTTTTGTTGAGTCTCTATGGCCGCGTGTGAGGGACATCACTTTAAGTTTTTGA